>VWZD01001163.1:0-49246 GCA_013396695.1 Sakesphorus luctuosus
CTGCCTGGGGGGGGGACACGGGGGACACCTGCCTTTCCCCGCGACACACGTGGCACCCCTGTCCCCTCAGGGATCCACACACAGCCCGCAGTGACACACGGGGCAGACCTTGCCTTGTGAGGGACCCCCACAAAACTCAAAAACACACACGGCATGACCCTTTCCCTCCTGTGTCCCCCCTCCGTACCCTCTGTCTCCGTCTCACTCCCCGTCCCCTCTGTCCCACTCCCCCGTCCCTCCTGTCCTCTCTATCGCAACCCCTGCCCCTCTCTCTCCCCCTCTCACCCCCTCTCCCCTCTTCTGTCCCCTGTCTCTCCCCTGTCCGCACTCACCGCGTTGGCTCCAGGCGCAGGGGGGGATGTTGGTGCGGGGGAACGCGCGGGCCCCCCGGCAGGGCGCTGGCACCGCACCCCAAAGGTCCCGCTCAGCAGAGCCGCCACCCGCGGCACGTTGGCACCGAGAGCGCGGGACAAGGAATGCCGGTGCTGTCGGGGGCCAGGGGGACTGGGATAATGGGGATGGGACAATGGGGATGGGATCGAACGGGGTGGAGTCGAATGAGATGGGGTAGCATGGGATTGGGATGGAATAGGGTGGGGTGGGGTAGAATAGGTTCGGATGGAAGGGAATTAGGTGGATTGGAATTGGATTCAAATGGCTTGCTTGAATAAAGGACAGCTAAGAGGCCCGTTTAACACCCCATCAACACAGCAGGAGGGCAGAATTCTCCCCGCAGGGCCGTGCCCCTACTCCCACTCTTCCCTCGCCCAGGACATCTTCTGTTCCCCCATTGCCCTGGTCCTCCTGTCCCCCTGTGCCTAATATAAAAATACATAAATATGTAACACATTCAGGAGCTCCTACAATACTTACAACAAAGTAAGTGATCCAACCACAGTGAAAAACCTGAGAAAAAAGACTCTGTTTTTGAGCTGGACAGACACAAAAGTGTCATACTACATGAAAGGAGGATATTTTTAAGTCTGGTGTCTCTGAACAGCTACTTTACTTTTACAGCTCTTCTCCCTCAGACCACAGTAATACCAAGTAATGCCTGGCAGAAGGAAGTTATAAAAATACAGAAGACAAAAGTCTGTTACTGTGTAGACAAAACATTCCAGAAACGAACAAGGTCATAGTTCAGCCCTTATTTTTGCTACCCTGACATCCAACAACAGTAAAAACCAGCAACTGAGTAAACCTGAAATGCAGAGTATCTACCAAAGTCCTAAAGACAGAAAATCTGCAAGTTTTTAGGACCGTGTCCCGGCAGCCCCGGGATGCCTCTGGGGGCCAGGCGGGGCTTATTCTTTTTTACTTCTTTCCTTTTTCCGTGTATTTGCGTTGCTATTGCCTTGTATTTCTTATTTCACAAAGCCTGCAATATAAATCGAGGCGCCGCAAAGCCTCCCCCCAGGATGGGAAAGCACCCACCAAGCTGCACACAGAGTACTTGTCCGTGGATGGGAGCGCCACAGATTCCAAGCCCGGCCCACCCCCTGCCCCGGCACTCACGATCACGTCGGCGGCGCTGCGGGCGATGGTGCCGGGGCCGCGCTCCAGGAACGCCTCTACAGCAGCCGCACCAGCGGCGGGATGTTCCCCGCGCGCTCCCGCAGCACCGGCTGCAGCAGGTGCGGGAAAACAACGCCGTGAACGACGACTGGATCTCGCCCTCGTGCAGGGCAA
Organism: Sakesphorus luctuosus; assembly: GCA_013396695.1. Classification (NCBI taxonomy): domain Eukaryota; kingdom Metazoa; phylum Chordata; class Aves; order Passeriformes; family Thamnophilidae; genus Sakesphorus; species Sakesphorus luctuosus. Next base: position 1,690 of record VWZD01001163.1, read on the forward strand.
ACAGCGGTGCGGACTCCGCGCGTGCGCAATAGCGACAGGGGCTCGGTACTCCGCGCGTGCGCAGTAGCGATAGACCAGGAGTCTGCGCGTGCGCAGTAGGGACCTACCGAGACTGACAGCCACCCCCGCCAATGGAGTGCCGTTCTTCAGACAGGGAGACGGGGCTAGATGAGGGCGGGACCTGCCGAGACTGACAGTCATATCCCCCAAAAAAGTTCCGCTCTGCCGACGGGCAGGCGGGGCCAGCTGCGGTGCGACCAATTGGGGAGCGCGGCTGTCTCTGCGGCACCCGGTGTGGGCGGGGCGGGCGCTGCCGGCATGGCGGGGCCGTCCCCCGTCCCCCGCCCCTCCGCCGTCCACCCGTCGCCACGCGCGGCCCGAGCGGCTACAAAATAGGGTTATATAAAACGAATGAGTTTTCCTAAGTTTCTCACATGTTAGGTGGTATTTAGAAGTCACTGAGCACTTTCACACACATTTATCAAGGACACGTTGTTGTGAAGAACCCCTGCAAGAACTCGAACTGAGACAATGAATAGCTTGTAGTCAAAACAGGAGAGTCAGTTCAGAGCCCCTGCAGGGGCTCTAAGGGGCAGTTCTGAGTTCTGAGGGCGGGCACCACGGGAAACTGGTACCACGGGTTGGCTATAGATATCACATACAATAATTATTGAAAGTTACAAAACCTGTAACATTTGGCTGACAGGTGTGCACATGCNCTATCAATCATCTATCTATTATCTATCATCTATCTATCTATCTATCTATCTATCTATCTATCTATCTATCTATCTATCTATCTATCATCTATCTATCTCAACTGATGGTGTTTTGAAAGTCTTTTGCAGGATATTTAGGCATCATCTGTGTCTGTGTCTGTGTGTGCATTCACAAGTGAACAGAAATCCAAACTCTCACATCATTATCAGGGGCAGAAAGAAACCAAGACCTGTCTTTGTTAAGACACATAAGGTTAGTGCAAGACGTACAAAGAAACAAAGTATTTATTTTTAAAAGCTTTTCTACGAATCACTGGCATCATACAATGAAGACATGGTGGCTACAGAGTAGAGGGAGTCTCTCTTCCCCTCATGCTTTATACATGTATTTGCTGACTCTCAGAAACCCATTGTTGTAGTTTTTAAACTGAGTTCCTTTCTTCAGTGAGATTGGAAAGGATGTTTAGCATACATGATGTGGCAGAACAGATACATCCTATTAAACAACAGAGCAGTTAGAGAAAGGAGACCTCTTTCTTTAGCAAAAAAGAGCTTTCTTTTCCTCCTCATCTCTGCACTGCCATAAAAGGGTTCTCCACATAAAACCAGGCCAACAAACCCGAAATACCTGATGAGCATTTTGGCAAAATTAGGAGCCCTAGGATATGCACCAATATTGATCTATGCACTAATATTTTCACTCAGCTTCCACAGAATAAATTCTAAACAACGTGGTTTTAAAAACCTGCCAGCTGAGACATTGTCTGCACTACAACTACCAACCTGCTACACTGAACAACCGAATCCCTGTGGATAAAAGCGGAAAAGGTTTTCACAACGTGTCTCACAGTTATTTGCAGAACTGGTGGTTCTGTCCTGCGTGCCCATTTTCCATGGCACACCCCAGCTGAGCCTGGCTCTCCCACGTGCTCTTTCCATGTGCACACACACACAACACACCGACTCCCACGGACTGTGCTATTCCCCACAGCACTCAAGACATTATCTTGTGCTCTGTCTTACTGGCACTTCAGAGGCACTCTGCTCTTTTTATTGCTTTTCTCACTGTTGTATTTTTCTCTTTATTCTATAATAAAACATTTGTTTCCCCTTTAAGAAACACTTGATCTGAATCCTGACTCAAGGCCAAAAGCCCAAAGGACTAAAAAGACTGTTTCTAACCTGCCATGTCAAGACTTCTGCTCCAGGATATATTTCCTTTCTGGTACTCCAGAATTCTGTGGAGCCCTTTCCTGGTTTGATGCTTTATTTTCTAACACTCTATATTATCATCTACACATGAACTACTTCTATGCACAGAATGTATTTTTTTAAGTAGGCATAGATTTGTATTGTACTGTGGCAACAGAAGACCCTGAAATATCCTTTTATCATCTTTTGTACAAAAGAAAAGACAACCATCCTGAACTTGAAATGAATGTCTCATTCACAGTCTGCCACAATTATCTGCCTGTTCAGTACCACTACCTTTCATTTGCACACTCTCCTGCAGTGCTTTGTCTAGTTCCTCCCAGTATTGATCCATCATTTCTCTTCGAATAACATTTCTCTTTGTTTTGCAAAAAAACAAGCTCCCAGATGCACTCCTGGAACAGAGGACAATTTTTCTCTCTGTCTTTCTTCAGTAAAAGGCCTGAACTGCTCCTGAACACAGGAAAAAGGCAGCAAAATATCAAACCCCAGTCTAGCCAAAGGAAAGACAGCTGACAGCTATTGCTGAGACTCAGTGTTGGTGACGAGTCTCTTTACCAACAGTGGGATGTAAGAATTTAGATCTTGGATTGCCAACTACACTGGCTGATTTATGCACACACACACTTCAATGTAGTATTGCTGCTTAATACAGATCCAGCTTTCAGTGATGCAGTTGTGAACACAGGGCACCAACACCACATTAGTTTTGTTACTTTGCTCTGAGAGAGACTTGGAACCAGATCCATCCAATTAATTCTATAGAGAGGCCTGAAAAGCAGGCTGGACTCCAGTATGTTGTCAGCTGTGGCACATGACTGAAATTTCTCTGTACAAATATTTGCCACTTCAGAGGGAAGGCTCTCAAAGCCCAGATTTCCCTGGCAGACATCCTGCAGGCATCTCAGTCCCATGCCCTTCTCACATCCTTGCCTATCTTTCTCTGCATTTCTTGTTCCTGCAGACGGAACACACCCCCTGATTGTAGCTGCTCTGTTTGCCACGTGTAGGAAGAAGTTTTATACACTGGGCAGCATGCACACAACTGACACAGGAGCAGAACAAATATGGAAGCACAGCAGCAGATGACACCTGCTGTTTTCCCTCATAATGCTTTCTTGTAGTCCAATTAGTGGAGTCCTAAATTAAGCAAGTTTTCAAGTCAATCACTGTCTGTCAGCCTCCCAGCCCCTCACTATAACCAGTTTAAGGTGGCAGGATTTCACATTTTACTGTGAGAAGAGGTTTTAACACCACAAAAAAGAGTTTCAAATGAAGCCATCCCAAGTAAAAGGCCTCAGAGGCAGATGTAAAACCACACCTTTTCTCACACCAATGTTTTTTGTGACATTAAGTGCTCTCACATGACTACAATCAAAAGTAAATTTTCCAAGACATCTCTGAACACAATGGACAGAGTAAAAGCTATGGCACTATCAATGTGAAAGCAAAGATATTAAATAAAGGGATAGACGAGAAGACTATCTCTTCTGTGACTGGACAGAAGAAACTTTAAAGTTAAATTAAGAAAGAAATTGGCAAAGATGGCAGAAGGGAAAAGGCAATACTTCAGAAAAATGCATTATTTAGAGGAGCTGCCTTCCTTCCATACCACATGTGAATTTTGATTCTTTTTCTGAGGAAGTGAAAGAAAAGATGTGAAAAGGAGTAACCTAGAAGAGGATTTTGAGTTCCACATCAAATGGACAGTTACATTTTGGCAGCTGCTTTTTGGACTACAAATCATTTTGGGCCATTAATTACAACTGATCTGTGCACTACAAAAAATGAGGGGAAGGATTTATGGAAGATGTCCCTGCTTCCAAGTAAATGTGCTATAAATTTCCATAGTCTAAATTTGTCATACATTTACAGAGAAGATTATTTCCAAGGGGTATGTTCTCTGTGCTACTTAAGGCTGATAGTGCTTTATAATTCAACAGCATCCCACATAACCAGTGCATACCATGTATGGGGAAACTAAATAATTCATAGTAAGAGGCAGTTCACCTATGATCAAAATGTGAGACCAATCCAGGGACTCTGTTAACATCATGAAGAAAAGAGAAAACTACCATGTTACACTAAGTTAAGCTTCTTGGATTCTGCACCAACAATTAGGAAGTTATTTTCAGTGATGAACCTGTAGGCACACAGAAAAACATTTAAGAAATCTGGTACTTTACACATATGCTCATTGTTAACATCTGCAGTGTTCAAGCAAAGCACCTTTACGTTATTTTCATTTTCTCAGAATGCCTCACTTCTTGCTATAACCACTGACATTAAGGATGCCCAAGAAGCTCTTATTCCAGGCAGGATCTTCTTTCTCTTGGTAAAGCACATTGATCATACCCATCCGGTGATGTGTCATACAGTCTACCTTTCACTGCCAAGACAAGTGGAAGAGGAAGGATTTGCTTGATGTCCTGACCATATGTGTTTCTTCGAGAGGGACTCCACATTCCAGAATGAAAATCCTCTTTCAGATGGTGAGATAGCTTCTTTCACTGGTCCAGCTGGAATAAAAACTCTCTTCAGGAGTATAAAGCATTCCACAGCTATAAGAAAGACTATCTTGTCTAATTCCATATATGTTATTATTTGAGACTCTTGGATACCATAGAATGAGAACTGCATTTATTTCTCTACATATGTAATCTCCCAGAACACCTATCTCAACCTCCCCCATCAGTGCCACCCATGACTCTAAGCATAGACCATTAGGATTTGCTGTGTAGTGTCTGAACTTTCCACTAAAACGTAACAATGTGCATTGATGAATGAACCTTTAGTTCTCTTTCACACTGACACTTGTACGGTGCTGCCTCTGGCCTGGAATGATTGGAGACATCCGCCATGAGCAAGATTTTCAAGAGTCACTCTAAAGCTGGTGTTCTGACTGGTGTGTTGATGGTACATTCTCATCCAGTCAGGAAGTAGGTCCATGTGTAACAGTGAGCTGGTAACACTGAAAAGTCCACTGGTTCCGTGGTCAAGATGCCAATGGGATCTTGTGAGCAGGACTTATGTGTTACGCACTCCCAGAGATTGTTCCAATTCCTGTCGGCGCTGCTGGATCTGAAAGAAAAAGACACACTGCACAGTTCAGCAGATTCAATTGTTCAGTGGCAGAAGATGCATTTATAAGCCAGCACTGTGGATATTTCTTTCATACCTTGCAGTAGAAATATCTGCTCACAGCCTCTTGAGACCAAGGCTCATGATAAAATTCAGCTCTGCGTTCTTCCTCTGGGTTTCCAACAACATCAGTCATCACCTGTGACAAAATCAACACTTTTCACCATAGGTCTTCTACCACATAGACAAACTTTCAGATTTACCTAGAGTCAAAATTTATCTACACAACGACATAAAAAATGTTCAGAACAGTTCTTAAAGTCCAGAGCAAATGGACAATGTTTGCTTACTACCAAAACAAGATCACAGAATAATCAAATGCTTTGTGTTGGAAGGGACCTTAAAACTTATCTCATTCCATCCTCTGCCGTGGGCAGAGACACCTTCCACTAGATCAGGTTGCTCCAAGCCCTGGGGAACCTCCAGCGCTGGGGCAGCAGGGGATTGGAACCATTCTATGATTCTATTAAAAAATAGAATTCTGATGACTAAGTCTCCAGCATCACAGAATCACAGGTAAATATAAAGTTATAAGCATATTTTGCAGAGCAGTATTGTGCAATCACAACTCTGATGCCAGGAAGGCAGAACATTATACAGAAGGCTATTATGGGACTACTTGTCAGTCAGGGAGAACTCTGAACTGCTATTGTATGCATGTAGCTAGAGAAGCTCCACAACTCTTTTGTTTGTAAGTTCCTCAAGCCAAAGACTGCTTTATTTAAACATTCTTTCAAATGCCTGTCCCCTTTTGAATACAATACAAGTAATAGTAATCATAATCTTAACAGCAGATTTTTGGAAGACTATTAACTAACAAACTAGTCATTTATAGATGAAAGACAACATGATTTTATTAAAATAATTTAATGGATTCATTAATACAACTGATTTTGAGGCATCTCAGTTAAAAGCAGAAAACATGAACCTTTATGAAGAATGAATTGTTTGTTTTTGCTGTCAAAAACTGAACTTCTTTACATTCCATTTTTTGTGTATCTCAAAATCAAGCTCAAAGGCAACTGATATTTATCCTGCCTATTTCTTAGATAAGATTAAATTATGAACTAGCAAAACATCCAAAAATTGTGTTCCTTTAATACAGGATGCTCCTGCTGAGTTTCACACAGCTTTGATTTTACAGAGTATATCAACACAGCCCTGCACTTTGATCTTACTGTTTGACCACAAATCCACCCACCACCCTCACCAGGCACCACTGGAAGCGGAATACAAGCTAAACTGTCTTTCCTGCATACTGTGTGCTCTGGGTTGCAGTATTCCACCAATTATTCATCCTGGATGTTTGATTATACACTCAATATACATTTATATAAAAATCTTCCATTCTGGTTCCACTACTCATTCTCTTTCAAACCTGAGCTCACCTTAAGATCCCTACTTTGGGATCGGAGAAGGTCTTGGATGTATCCTTTGGGATCTTTGGAGAAACTCAGCATGAAATCACGTTGTATTTTTAGCTGATTTATGGATTCAATTGTCTCATGAATCTGACAGTAAAAAAACACCAAAATATGTTACTTAATTTCTCCCAAGCTCCATGACCCTCAGGTCACCTCCATTTAGCATCTTTGTATTATTCTTGGTAATGTACAAAGGTGACAATTCTACACCACAGACTTGTGCAGCTTCCTAAGGCTTTTTCACTTCAAAGAGCAGCAACTTAAGTGCAATCCTGCCACTACATTTTGGGTTCACTTGTACCTCTGCAATTCAAGTATGTACAGGATTCTCCTTCACTTCCTGCACTGAACTGCTCATGGCTCGCAGAGCTGAGTCATGTCACCATACAATGTAATAATTTCCCGAACAGAATCACTCTGTCTGCCTGGTCTGGGATCTTTGAGGAAAGGTGCTATATAAATACATCTTTAAACAGTGCCCAGTGCAAGAAAGCAGCTATTCCCCTTGTTATAAACATCATCATCATCATCATCATCATCATGTCTTCAATATCCTACTGTAATCCTTAAAATTCATAGCAATTTCCTGATCAAGTCCATGCTAAATGAACAGCCATGACTTCTAAAATTTTTCTTAAGAGAAAGCCTATTAAAGTTATGCTGGCTGCAAAAAGAGGAGTGTAAACAGTGAGAAATCAGGAGTATGGAAGGTTTATAGGAAATTAATCATATATTCAGAAATATTATGAAAGAAATGAGAATTGACTAGCATGAAAGAATGAAGACCGAAAAGAAGTCAGGGTCCTATAATGTTCCTGGATATCAACAACAAGTATGATCCATAGGAGGAGTTAATGAATCATTTGCACACACACACACACACACACAGAACCAAACTTTTGCATCTCTGTTCCTCTAGCATTCTAATTTGAGATAGTAAACCTGTCTTGTTAATTTTCATGTATTCATCTATTTTGTCAAAGCGGCTGAGGTGGCCAAGCACTTGGCAGCAAATAATCCTCCCCTGATATGACTATGCCATCAAGGCCATTACTGGAGGCACTACATCGTATGCTAAAGGAAGTGAGCTGCTGCCAACTTAAAATCATTCCTTCTTTGGGAAAATGCTGTAGCTGTGTGGAGCAAACTCAACTGGCATGCACTGCGTTCCCAGGAGGGGATCTGTGGCAGCACAGCAATGCAAGGCACAGAGGGTAACAGGAGCATCCCATGCCCATTCACCCAGCAGTGACTGCAGCAACTTCTCTTATCACAGCTTGCCCTGTGCTGTAGCAAGTGCTCAAAAATTGGGTGAGACAAGACACAGGAAAAGGTGAGCTGGACTGGAAACAGAATAACCCCACACATGCTGTTTGCAAGCTTATATAGTCTGGGAACAAACTGACTGAGCAGCAGCCCTGCTGAAAAGGACCTCTCTGGAGAGTCATAAAAGAAAAGATGCTGCAACAGTTACCAGAATCCGTTGGATTGGTGGTGTCCAGACCTTCTTTAAAATTGCATGAAGACCAGAGTTTAACGTATTTGGGGGCGTTTTTTGAGGTAATCAAACAGAAGCTGGGCCTTGCTCTGAGAAGCCACTTTTGTTTATCCCTTACCAAGCCAAATTAGCCACTGACACATGCCAGAAGCTGGCCAACAGTGACATGAACTCCCAATACGGCCTGCGGAGCCCACCACTGCCCTAAGACACATACTATTATTTGAAGTGCACATGTCCTCTTTCAATAACACTTAAAACCACCAAACTTCTCCATGTGATTTTCCTGACATGCATGTTCCATATTTGAACCTACTGCAGAGAACTGTTCTGCAGTCATGGAGACAAACTACACACCTGAGTATGAGATTCTCCCAGCTTTGCCTTAGCAATTTAGCAAGATATCATGATCTCTCAATAGAAAGTTATAGTCATACGGCTCAGGTAGTTCTCGACCACCAGGGGATTCATTACACTACCAGAGAAACTCTACTTCTATCACCTTGATAACTGTGTCAAGTCCTGGACCAAATCCTACATGGGAATGCCACTCACCCTGTGTATTCCCACTGCATGTGGACAATTCATCCCTCAAAAGCACATCCCCTTGAGAAATGTCTGTCTCACAACATTACTGTCTTAGTCATGTGACACCAAACCCACATGAAGCTACACAATGAGCAAAAGGGTACTTTACTCTTGGGCTAGTACCTTGTTGTCCAACGCTGTAATCTCCTGTTGGTTAGCTGTTGAGAGAAGAAAACTACTCATCTGGCCTTTTAATGGGTCTTCAACTTCTACATCTATGTCATAACAAGCTGTCTTCTTCTGGTCATTGGGGTCAACACTACAGAGAGTAAAACACAAGATCATGAGAACAGCCATAATGAATCAGAATGAATATCCATCCAGCCCAGAATACACTTTTCAATAAAGCCTGTTGCAGATGCCGTGAGAAGAGTTGAAGAACAGGGTATCTTTATATATGTACATTCTAGTATATAATCTCATCTTTCATCCATTAGATTGCACAGATTTTTGAGCTGGAACTTTTGTCCAGACCATCAAATATAAAAGCTACTGATGGACATAGTCTTCATTAAATTGTCTAACATCTTCCTGAGGCCTGTTAATAAGCTAAATACCAGTATCTTTCTTTGGCTTGTCCTGTCCTAAATTTATATTTAATTTGTGGCATTTATACTTAGAATTTGCTTTATCTTTAGCCTGAAGTTTCTTAAGAAAACAGTTTTCAATCCTGTAGTTGGTAAATCAGACTTCAGTCCCTGTCACACATAACCATCAGTTCCTTGTCATTTTTCTCTAAGCAATGACTATACATCTCTGAGGACCTCAGCTTTTTTTGTGGTCCATCAGACAGGTCACTAGGTGGTGATTCATGACAACATGTACACAGCTATCAGTCTGCATAGCAGCCAATCTGCTTCTTGATGACTCTGTTTGATGTACTGAAATGAATCAAGCAAATATTATTTTCATAGCCTATGTAATATTTAAACTTTTTAGCACATATTTTACAAATTTAAAATAAAGAAACAATTTTAAGCATATTCAGAAAAACTTGTCAATATTCTCTAGGAAATCAAATCACTACACTCAAATAACAATAATGTTTAAAAACCCAGAATCAGAGTTTTGACCAAGATCACAAAGATTGGGAAGGATTGAAATATCCAAACACAAAGACTGCAATCCCTCGGGGTCTCTTTATCCCCCTCCTCCACACACACAGTTGTCACTTACATGTGGCAGGTGCTTGAAGTGCCCTAGACAGCTGAAAGTTGTATTTCATCTGCTATCCAGAAAAACATCTGTTTTGACAAGGATGCAAGAGCTCAATATCTTGGTCACAAGACCCTTCTCTGAACCCGGGCATTCTCTGTTGTAAATCTCTGGAGATCTCTGGCTCCTTGGCACTCTGATGGTGGCACTAACACTCAAACAGCTGACCCAATCCCAACGAAGCATGCACAGACTGGCCACTGCATTTGAAATTGTAATGCTGTTGTACACCTCACATAAGGACTTGGTGATTTATAGGATTGCCCACCACGTACAGTGTCTTATTTGGAATCCTTTTTTTATATCTTTTTGTGGATTCAAAACTCTCACTCCCCTTCCATTAGGAAAGAAACCCAACCAACTCTCTCAATGGTATTCCAGTAGGAATAAGGATAAAAGTTGTGTTGCATACTTCTAGGGAATTGGTGCCATTATACTGAAAATAATTCAGAATTATATAGACTAGAATGACACAGAGAACGAACACACAACAAAGTCCAAGGTACTCACCTGGAAGTTATAAAAACTGAATTCTGGTGCCTGCTACTACAGCTCTTTCTGTACTTTGTCTAATGAGTGTTTTGCAGGTGACAGTGCTGAGCTGACTGAGCAGCTTACCTGATGATGTGGTTTATCACTATTGGGTCTGGTGGCAGAAGTAGATTAGTGAGTCTCTGAGGAATTTCAGAAAACTTTAGCCGTGGACAATCAAAGATCTGGAACACAATAAACACAAAATGGTGTTTGTCCAAAACCTAACCTGCAACTAAATGAGAAAGTAAGAAATCAGCAGTTCATAAGGAAGGTGATTTTGAAAGTTGTAATTCAGGTTCCTTGCACAGAACAAATTTTTGGTGACTTCTGTCCCTGTAAACTGCTGCTGTACTTACAGCTGGGCTGGCAGACATGCATCAGGTGATGACAATTTCAGGTATCCCACTTTTGGTTTAGCTGCTGAAGGGCATAGGATACTTTAGTGGAACATGAGGATCAACTGTATCAATGATGGGAGAGAAGCAAACATTCCCTCTCTCACTGCAGGTTTGCAGCAGCACTTTGTAAAGAAAACATTTTTTTTTTTTTACCAGAGGAAACATAAAAACAGTTTGCTATTTTTTTCCACCCCAAGGAATGTTTCCTGCCATATTTTGTGCTGAAGAAAAAACCAAGAAAATATTTCTGGATTTTAAAACTATTTGCAAATAATTTTTTTTAAGATTAAGGAAAATAAAGTCAATGCAGTAGTACATATTTTTAACTAAAGCTGGAACAGCCTCTTGAAAGAGACCCACCCCTTTCTGAACAACACTTCATGGTTACTGTCTCTTCACTATGGTCCGGAAACTAAAAGAATCATGGACTCATGGAATATCCCAGTTTGGAAGGGACCCACCAAGGGTCATCAAGTCCAACTCCTGGCCCTGCACAGGACAACACCGAAAATCACACCTCGAACAGGTACTGAATTCAGAACAAGAAGATTCTGAAAAGGATTAAAAGCCGTAGGTTTTGGAAATTTTCTGCAAGTAATTGCAGTGCATTGTCATGAATCTAGAAACACTCCTTCCACCTGGAGTTTTCAGAAATATAATTATTCCAGCCTTCTTCTCCTACTGGGATTTTTAATGCTCAGAACAGGTGAACAGGTTTTACTCCAAAGGTGCTCCGTTTAAAATTACTTAACTCCCCCTAAACTTTCTATATATTAACATTTGCCTTAAAACACACCATTATATAGAGTCAATTTGTGAAAATGTTGAGGCCTATGCCAATGTTAGGGTGACTATTTTCACCTGACAAAAGAGATACACTATTTGCAGTATTGTGTCTACAAACAGAGACAAACTTAGCAGCTCCAAAGACAAAGGATGCAGGCAGGGTTGAAAAGAAAGGACTATCAGGTTGTAGGACAGATATACAAACTCAGATGCTGTGGTTCACCAGATACAGTATCTTCTGAAATCCGTAATTTTCTCAGTAAGAAAGTGAGATAATTTGGCAGCAGAAATACCTAGAAGCCAGCTCTGGCTTTTGAAATACCTTTGAACCTTTTTTCTTGCTTTCACGTGTAACACAGTGGATTTCAAATCTCCCTGTTGATGTAAACAGTGTTTCTAAACAGAAAAAGAATCATCTTCATCAGCTCTAAAATCTGTCTTCATTGGATTTGCCTGCATCCAGGAATTCAGCCAGCTGGTTTCTAAAGAGCAAGGAAGTAATAAGATCTACTGAGACTGCAGCTCACTCTTCATTTCAGTTGTGAATGCTGACATTTCATAGAGATAACTGTGGAATTCCCCCCAAAATCTCTGCATACCAAGCTCCATCCAATCTGCCGTCACCACTGGCTCAATGCTCTTGTCAAACTTCTAACACAGGTCCCCAAAAGACAAGAGCATTAAGAATGGAAAAGGGATCAAGGACTAGTGAGAGCACAGTTCGAGCCTGGAAACTAAGGCTACATGGATTTTTCCTAAAACTTCTCACATTCCTTCTTAACTGGAGTTAATGGTCTAAACTTTGAACCCCTGGCTCTGAAAGCCTCTCTGGCCATAGTGATGTTGGTGTCTCAGGAAACTCATTCAAGAGTATCTTTTCGGTCTGTACTGCCTTGTGCTGTAAGATACAACAACAAGCACACCAGTGCATGATTCAGAAGAGCTGGCGCAGCAAATGCTAAATGAATGGAATGAGAATACCAGAGACACTGGTGTGTTATGTACTGCTCCCCTAAGGGATCCACACACTTCCAGACAGGATCATGTTTTTTTACCAGGAGTTATATGACTAAAACTATACAGTCTACAGAAATATCGTCAGACCAGAAGGCATTACTAACCCAATTCCTTTACCCTCCATCTCTCAATCTTAGAGTGAAAGACAAAAAAACCTCATCATGAAATGTTTCATTTGATGAATGGGATTCATATTCCTAAATACTAATGCCAAGTTTTGAAAACAAGATTAGCTAATTAGGACAACTTTGCCAGAAACCTAAGGAAAACAGGAACTCAGATCAATCCTATTTATGATTTAAATCTATGCAAGGGCTGCATTCTTATGCAACAATTCCAGCTTAGCCAGCTCTTGCAGGGTGTGAGGTTCAGTCTTATAGAAAAGCAATTGGCTACTTAACAACTCTCTCATCTGATTCATCTTCTGACAATGACAAGACAATTACCAGGTCTTCTGGTATTCCTGAAGAGTTCTAGCACAAGGGAGACCTACAAGCTAACAAGCCTCTAATGCGACACAGGAAGAGAAGATGGCTGCAGCAACTTCTTATTCTAGTGAAACTCTTAAACTGAAAATTAGAATTAATAAAAGTGAGAAGGTCCTTCTGCTTGCCAAAAGTAAGAAACGAAGGTGTGTACTGGGTCCGACAAAGGATATGCTACGAATCTACCACACTATCCTGCTCTTGGTAGTGACCAAAAGTGGATACTAAAGGAAAAACATAAGAACAGGAAAAGCATATACTGGTTCTTCCCCAGAAAAACTCTCCGAACATCCCCAGCTTTGCATTTAAAACAACCCAAGGTTTTTCATCCCTTGGTTTGTTCTTTTGGAACTATATACACTTTTCTCATTTGTAATGTCCTATTGCAAGGAGTTCTGAAGTTTAACTATGCTTGATTCCTTTTCTTTGTTTCAGTTTGCTACCTGCGAGTTTTAGTGTATGGACTCTAATTAATGACCAAAATATACAAAATTATTCCTCGTTCACCTTTTCGAGTCCGCTTATGATTTTTCAAATGTTTTTCATCTCCCCTTTCCCATTTCCTCTTCAAGCTGGTGCAAACAAAACCCAGTCTAGATTGGCTACAGATAAATAAAGAATGGAAATCAAATCATCTAATCAACAGAGCAAACGGCGCTGTCATTTTGCCAAAAATTCTTATTGGTTTTAATAAGGAATTTTCACTATATGTGTAATTCTGTAATTCTCAAAAAATCCAAAACCCAAACAAACAAGAGAGTGACTATATAATCACAATCACTTTGGTTCTCTAGTGCTAAAAATACCCATAAATCTAACAATTATGTTGTTGCATTTTGTATTTTCAAATGTGCAAAGCTGCCTTTAAGTTTAGTTCAAGCATTGGTCACTTTGAACTGCTGTAAGGGCAAGTTAATAACAGAAAACAAAAGCTTAAAAAGAAAACTAGGACACAAGTTTCATTGCAACATTTACTTCCATTGCTTAGTAAAACATTATTCATTTATTGTAACTGCCAGTACTTTCCCTGCACAGAAGTGTGTCACAAACCCTTTCAAAATAAACCATGTAAGCCTAAAGCTACAGGAAAACAAAGCCAATTAAGGCAGTGATAGCTCAGACAGCATTACCTTCACAAAACAAATATAATCATATTACAGAAAAGGGGAAGATGCTTTAAAGTGGCTTCCTTGGTTAAGGCTAGAAGTCACTGTGGAAGACAAGAAGTCTTAGCCTGCAACTTTCAGAATATCATGGAGATCATTAAGGGTATTTTTTATCTGAAGCAGACTTAGGAAAAATAACTTTTCTAATTTTATATCTTTCATGTCTTCTGTCATTCATAAACAGGGAAATAGAAGGGAAGAAAATGGGTCTACATGTGATTTGGCAATCAGAATCAGCAGATTATTTCAGGTTTCTTAGTACGAAATGATACACTGGGGGAAAAACATCCATCAAATCAATACAGGAAAGGCCACACCTTCTGTGGGAGTGCGGAACCAGCCCACGCAGGGGGTTTTGACAACACTGTCACACGGGAAGGGTGCTAATGGTATTAGTTGTAGTGCATGTTGAAAGCCATTCAGTACTGAGGATACTGCAAATCATAAAAATCAGTAATTTTCATTCCAATTCCAACTCATCCCAAATTTGTGGATGGATGTTGTAGCTTGCTTCTAAAGAGCTACTGTATCCAAAAAGGAGTTACCTGCTGGAAGTACTTGTCACAGTTGATATATTCCTTATCATGAGAGTCCTGCAGCTTGTTGGTTTTGATGTACTGCCAGAGTGCCTGGATGATGGCCGAGCGTGTCTGCGTGTGGATCCCCAGCAGCCGGGCCAGCCGCGGGTCCAGCTTGAACTGGGGGGGCTGAAACAGGAACAGAAAGAGGGGGCAATGGAGAGGAAAGCAGACAGACACCCAGGCATGACATTTCAGTACTAATTCTCAGGGCACTCTGTTCTTCAAGAGCAGCACCCCATTCAAGGGCAGAGATTGCAAGAATACAAGTGTGCATTTCTGTGTCCCACTGCTGATGATCTGGAAAAGGGAGGGGGACACTGTATCTCTGCAATGC
This sequence comes from Sakesphorus luctuosus, assembly GCA_013396695.1. NCBI lineage: Eukaryota > Metazoa > Chordata > Aves > Passeriformes > Thamnophilidae > Sakesphorus > Sakesphorus luctuosus. Next base: position 16,788 of record VWZD01001163.1, read on the forward strand.
ACACAGACTTACCTGTAGCACATGCTTTAAATAATAATAGCTTGCACAAAGATTCAGGAAAGAATTCTCCTTTTCAACACTGATGCATAATTTTACTGTAGGGAGTATGAGAAAAAAAAGAACAGCCCTTCCTCTGAACTACTGGAGGTTAACCACAGAGAGAGAAGGAAGTCAGGATGATGCTTCTACTGTTGTAATGACTGATCAGCTGCCTCACATCATCAAACTGTCTTGGAACCGTTTTTTCAGGCATATTCCCACCATTCTGGTGGGTACTAGAACATTTACTCAACCACAACTGGCCAATGGAATATATTTCTTCTCCTGACCTCTATGATACAACTCAGACACCCTGGTCTGCAGCTCTAGTAATATAAATGCCTTGGATAATTTGGAATTTGCTGCCTCTTCAAGGCTGTACCCATACTCAAGTTCAGGGTTTGCCATATTAAGCAAGGATTACTCTGATGGGTGCCAGCTTACCCAAAGCTGGCCTTGTAACGCATCAAGATTTAAGGAGAAGAGAACATCTATCTTAAAGAAGAAATTTATAATAATGGTGAGAATAACAAACATCATTAGTTTCTCTTAACAATAAAGATTCTCACTGGCTATATCAGTATTTCAGTTAGCCCATACGCTCCCTAAAGTTAAAAAAATTCTCTCTCTGCTAACATAAAGAGGAGTGTCCTTCCCCAGAATAGATGCTATTTGCATGGAGGGGAAGAGGATGGCAGAGAACAAGTTCTTAAAGTTATAGCATCAAAATGTATCTAAGTCTGAACTGTCATTGAAAAGGAAGAGCCCATCTCCTCTCAACAGTGCATTCCTAACAGTTTCCTTAAGATAGCAACTTCTTCCAGGGATGGTTTCAGTCAGATTACTGAGCTCCACAGGTGCAGTCCCCACTGTTTGTGCCAAGGTAAGGCTGCCACAGCTACACAGCTAGTTCAGGTACCACTGAACTAGCAAAAGCCACTCCTCTGAATTTTTTTAAAGAACCACACATGTAACTTGTGTGCAACCTATCTGACTGTCCTCTAAGAAGCCCGAGGAAATGCATATCCTTTCTGCAAATGGGCAATAAAAATACTAATTATCATAGTGCCAAGACCGATACTTTGCTGGCCTATATTAGAAGCTCACTTGATGCGTCCCCTTTAAATTTTAATTAATGTCTGTTTGGTATCCTTTTACCTTCAATGGTGCATTTGACATTCTGAGCCCAAGTATATTGTTTTTTGATGTGTGTGTGACAGGATGAATTTGCTTTTTTGCACTGTGTCCTGATGGCTGCACTGACCTGGTAGTCCAACATGAGGAGTAACGTGCATCGCACACTGACATCCCCGGGTCTCTTCACCTGGAATCCGTCTGTTTCTTGGGTCGTGGGAGTTCTGTGCCACTGACAAAGTGAAAAACAAGACGGTCAGTCTTTTTTGCTCTGATGTCCATGGAGGTGTATCTTGCACAGCACACCATGCCAGAGTAAGACAAGTACAAGCCCTCTGAAGATCTGGGAATTTAAAAAAGAAACCCAGCAACAACAAAACCAAACCACAGCAAACCCCAGCCCCCAAATCATTTCAATTCAGCTCTAGTGAAGAAATCTGTTCTGTTGTTACGCTTTACTTGATAGGAAAAATGTGCACAATTTTTTCATCTTTCCATACATTCTGTTCTTAGATGTGCACTACATCACTACATCACTGTGTTTTCAGACTAGATTCTATCAGCAAACATTTTTAAGAAGTATGGAGTTTTGAAAACTTTGAAAATACCTTAAATGAGATAACAAATGCAAGGTCACCTAAACAATGGAGACAACAGGCACCTGGGTTCTTGTCTGTGCCTCTGTTACATGTGTGTGCCTTCTCACCTCCACAAGATGGTTGTCAGGTCCATAAAGATCTTTGTCCAGTTCAATAACCAAACTCTTAAAAAAAGACGAAAACTTCCGTTTCTGTTTGCTGAGCTGTACAAGCAGAAGAACCAGACATGTTTAAGGCTGTGTATATTAGCTAATGTCCTAGGCTTCTTTCTCAGCCTCTCTCCATGTCCTGAAGATTAAGTTCCATACAGAACACAAATGTGGTCATTCTAATAGAGTTTTCCCTCTGACAAACACAGGCTAAGATGCAAGAATCTCAACAGTGGTGGAACAGAACTGTAGGGAAGATTTCTCTGACTCTCTTAAAGATACTGGAGAGGACTGGCTTGTCATGTGAACATGGCAATCATGACAGCAGGTCCAGAAAAGGGCCATGAAAATTACACAAGGGCTGGAGCACCTCTCCTAAGACAGGCTAAGAGAGCTGGTGTTGCTCAGCCCACAGAAGAGAAGGCTCTGAGGGGTATTTGAAGGAGGCTTATAAGAAAGATGAAGGGAGAATTTTTACCAAAGCCTGTAGTGACAGGGCAAGGGGCAACAGTTTTAAAATGAAAGACAGTAGGTTTAGACTGGTCATTTTTTACTCAAAGGGTGGGCAGGCCCTGGCACAGGTGCCCAGAGCAGCTGTGGCTGCCCCATCCCTGGAAGTGTCCCAGGCCAGGTTGGACAGGGCTTGGAGCACCCTGGGACAGTGGGAGGTGTCCCTGCCCATGGCAGGGGGTGGCACTGGATGGTCTTGAAGGTCCTTTCCAACCCAAACCATTCTATAATCCAAATGCCACTGTATACTTTTCAGTTTAACAGCCTGTGTTTTTTTAATGAATGGTAATTTCTTGGTCTGATTTGTCAGATAACAGTAAATTTTACAGATTGATCACACACTAAGTAAAAAAAATCCTTTTACATTTTGTCTTTCCATTTAATAATATATTCACTGTTTACTCCACAGCATACAATGTCCACATTAAAAACTGGAAGATCTATAACCATATAATCTGACTTTCCATAGAATACAGTCCATGGGATTCCAATTTATTTCTTTATATTTAATGAAGATAATATTTTATTAAAAAATGCCAGTAATTGAAAAGCTATTTTCTTCCAATAAAGAATCTCTTTGTTAAAATATATGCTCTAATATGCTCCAGTATAAACTGAATTTGTCTAACTTCAATTCCCAGATGTTGCATTTTGTCACCACTTCATCCTCCAGGAAGATTCTGATTCTGATTCATGTACAATTATGTCCAGACAGACTGAAAGCCTTGCCCTCTCCATGAATGCAAGTTCTTCATCTGTTTAGCCTGTAAATACTCAGCTTGTGAAGTCTATTCAAATAGGTGACACCTTTATTAGGGAAGTCCAGCCTTCCCCAGGGAAAACTAAATTCATCACTGAGGTTTCTGAGGACTTCATAGTGATAACACATTCTCCCATCCTTGCTCTTACCCTCTGTACATCATATTGTCCTCCCTAGGTATACGAAGTACTGCCTTCTCCCTGTTATCCTGCTCTTCACAAGATGCAATGCCCACTGCAGGCCTGACTTTTCACACCTCTTGTGACCTGAACCCTGCCATCTCCTTTAAGGCAATCATGTCAGCCCTTCTTCTCTCCACCTCCTCCTACCTGTCCTGTCCTTAGGTCTGCTTCATTTCCCTCTGCCCTTCCCATCAGTGCCATTAGGGCCTTATCCCTCACTGTGGTTGGACATGGTGCCTCTCCCAGCACCAACAAGCCAACACTGCCATTCAGAGATGTCTTGTCTCAGCTGATGTCCCCGCCACCCCACAGGACAATCTCTGAGCCTTGCCAGCCCCAGTGAAACACAGGGAAGTCATACATCGTCCAGGAGCTTCCCCTCCACACGCAGTTCCCACGAAGCAATGCTGCCATCGGAGTCCTCGGTATCTGACTTTGCAGGATTGAATGTGTTGGAGATGTAAAGTCTCAATTTCCGCTTTTGCTGTTATACACACAGAGAAAAGAAAAGGACACATCCAGTTAAAGCCCAATTCCTGAGGAAGTCTCAGGAAAAGTGACAGTCACACATTTAGTAGAGAATCTGCATGTTTAGTGCAGTTCTTCCAGGTTACACTGGAATTTAGGACTGGGTTACATGTAAGAAAATACACTGAAGGGCTGAATCTGAAACTTCCTTTCAAAAACTCTCTTAGCTATACAAACATACTACAATTCACTCCAAGTGGAGGGAGAAAGAAGGTTGCAGGGCCAAGCCTGAGAGGTGATACAGCCTGTACTTCCTTATTAGATATTTGAAAAATTATTGTAAGAAAAACATGATATGATGTCCTTCCAGGATGGAAAGTCCTAGCTGGACCTAGCTAGATTTCTAAAACTCAGCTGCAAACTGTAGGAAGATGCTGAAATGAAGTCGAAAGCCAGCACTGGACAAACACCTTAAACTCAGAGACTCAGTTGTAGTTTTAAAAAGCAGCTTCTGGTCCTGTTATCCTGCCTGCTTTTCAGTTGTGATGGGTGCTTTCAGTTGTGATGGGTGCTTTCAGTTGTGATGGGTGCTTTCAGTTGTGATGGGTGCTTTCAGTTGTGATGGGTCGTTGTGCCCACCCAGCCAGCTCTCTTTGTGTCACCCAGAGGCCTTTTGTTCTGTTGATGGGCCAGCTATTAAGCTGGTGAGCTTGGTCTTCAAATTACAAGTACTCTGTTTTATGAACCATTTCTAAATTGTTTCCCCACCCGGAGTACTTGCAGAGCTGTACCTATATACATAAACAGCTTTTTTACTTAATAGTTCCTCATAGATACTCTACTGATATTTCAGGTTTATATCAACTATTCCATTTCCTCTTTTTTCAGTTTCCAAAGACATTACCTCCATCCTCTCATTGCCCTGGAAACTCCTTCTTTCCTTATATGCTCCAATATACACACAGAACTGTGTCTGTTTCCTCAAAGTCTGACATTTCATCACTAAGATCATCCTCTGCATTAACATCCTTATTCAAATCTCAGTATTTTAGATGCCTCCCTTTCTTCCAGCGTCCAGGCTCTACTTGCCTCGTATAGTCCACCTAAAACCAAGTTAGTAACAACATCCAGCTCCACAGAGAGTGCCCCTAACAGAACTGGAATATGGAGGCATCTCACACCCAGAGACAGCAGCAAACAGATATGTCAAAATTTGTAGAAGAAACAAAATCTGTTAGGTAACTAATAAAAAAAAATAAAAAAAAGAACAAAAACTTAAAAATGGCCAACCCAAAGCAGAAAAATCAGTGACTTGGTAGACTACACAAGTATCATGAATACTAAAAGGAACTAGACAGGATTTACTGAGTTCAAAATTTCACCAACACATGAAAAACATGTGTAGACAGTTCTATGAAAACTTTAACAACTGCAGATATAAAAAAAAATCAAAGAAAGTGAAACAGATGTTACATAGGAATAAAATGGAAAATAGTATGCACAATAGTCTATAAAATCTGTACTTTCTCAGGAGAGAATGAGGAGGTGTATAAGAACAAGCCAGTGTGGGTGGTAAGAACAAGCCAGGTGCACTGAAAAATTCTTTCTCTATAGTGATTGGGAGAACTGAATTTTTTACCTAAGAAAAGAAACAATTAAAGAACACGAAAGACTTATTTAAAATATAGACTGATTAACGGAGATTAGCTGTTTGTATTTTCCTTATCTTATAACACAAAAAGCAGAACACATAAAAATATGCCAGAAATGGTTGAGAAAAAGTGCAAATTCCCTTCTGGCAACAATCCAATAGCAATTCCTTAGTCATCTTAAAACCTGAAAGCAGGGAAAGAATCTCAATTTACAAAACCAGGGAGAGAGACACTGTGATGGTAGTCTGATGCTACTTGTTTTGAACCTAAAAATGGAGAAGCTGGGGGTAGATCCTTTGGTCTGAGAAACCACAGGTTTACACAGGTCTGGTAAACTTGATGTCCCACACCAGTTCACTGCCAAACAGTGGCAGTGCCTCGATGACAGTCTCTGGTTTGTGTCCTGCATACTCTCTACAGATTATCACATACCTCAGAAAAATGCAAATTTTTGCCAGGATTAACATCCCAGTTTGGTAACACTGTTTTAAGGGAAATACTTAAAAATTACAAGAACTTTGATAAGAGATGGAAATGTAGAGATAACTTTCATGGCTGTTACCAATGCTCTAACTATAATAAAATGAAAAAACATCAGGACAACCCAAATTTATTTAGATTTAGTTCTCTTGTGTCAGGTCTTGACTTTCACAATTGCTATATGCTAGGACTATTTATACATTAATTTGAAAAACTTCTGTATGATCATTCTCTAGATGTTAAGTAACTGAATAACTGATATTTAAAAGGTGTTTGCTGAGCCCTAAGTGGAAACAGAATTTTCTGTCTACAGTTTCTCTAGTGTTGTGCTTCCTATGCCCTTCCCCAGCCCAGCCCCTGAATATCTCCATTGCACAGCTTACAGCTGGGACTTGTGTACCTGTTAATTTCCTAGTTAAAGATTTTGCCACAGAATAAACAATCTCCTGCAGATTTATGAATGCAAGTCCAAGTCTCCAATCACTTTAAACATGTCCAGGTTCCTGGCTAGTTTAAAATAACAGTGTTCTACCCATACCAACAAGCTATGACAAATAACTCCTTCTGAGAGTCCAATGTATTATATACAACACTTTCTGACAATGAACTTGTGATTTAAGGCATCCACTCTTCAGTATCCCGTCTGTCTGGGTACGTCAATGGAACTTAACTGGGTTTTTTCTGTTTCACATATATCAGCTTTCAATTAAAGCTTTCTACATCTTATCAGATACCTGTACAGAAACAAACACAATGGAATCTTGATCTTAGTTAGGCTGACACCACCACTGTGGTACAGCCAAGAAAGACAGCTTTACTTCACAGCAGACACACAACTATAAACCCCTTTGTCCCACAGGATTTATTAGATAAATGAGTATGAGCACCCAATACAGTCAAAAGAACACAAATAAGATGTGAGAAGAAATTCTTCACAATGAGAGTGCACAAACATCATAACAGATTGTCTGAGGAGGCTCTGAAACCTCCATCCTTATGGATTTTCAAAACTCGACAAGGCCTTGACAACCCTACTTTGAGCAGGAGGTTGAACTCAGTAGCTTCCAGTTTCTTCCTACCTAAACCTTTCCATGATTCCATTGAATAGACTCAGAATATGTAGCAAAAGACACTTCAGTGTGATATCATGAAGAGTGATAGGCTGGGCTTGATCTAATGGAAACTGCAGAAAATGTCATCCATTATTTTTCGGACATGAATAATTCTTTTACAGAATATCTGTACATTTTTGCAGGATCTTTAACAATTTTTCTGTAAGTAATTCTTCCTGTTATATGTTCTGTTATTCCACAAATTCAGCTTTTGACTGAAATCGAATCAGAAATTTAATACATCTCTTCAGCACACCCCTCTAATCTTTTATTTTCTTGGTTTTAATCATTCTAATGCAAAGCACCAAAATCAGTATTTATCCCTATACTATTATTACCCTTATTACAGACTTTCAGAAGCTGGAGCTGGTAATACCCACAGCATTTTCTCTACCACTTTTCCATGCATGCTGATCCCTGCTGCTGATTCCTGGCTTTATCTGACCGACTCCAAAACATTTCTGTAACAGGACTTTTACTGGAAAGACCATTCCATCATTTAATACAAGAATTATTTCCCCTCCCAACACAATTACAAATTTTTCACAACATACCTTCATTGGCCTCTTCAGTGCCTCCTGAATATCCACACGCTTCCGCATAATGGTCTGGTCTAGTTTGCGCTCAAAAGCCAAGAGATCCATGTAGGCCTGCGACTCAGGAACCAGCTCCCGGATCTAAGAAGGAAGCAAGGAATATCCAAGCACTGGAAGCAGGAATCTGCCGTGTTCCAGAGCAGCAATACTGACACATTGCCAGCTCTCAGACAAACATGTCCAGAGTTGTTCTCCCTCCAGCAGTTCCCAGACAGCAAGGCAGGGGCATGGGACAAACACAGAGTGAAGAGTGGGAACACAGAACTGAAGCTACTGCATTCTGGAAGCCCCTGGCTGGATCCACAAGCCTGAATCATGGCTGTTTTATTTCAAGTGATGCTTAGCTACCAGCAGCCTAGGAGCCCCTGCTCTCGGAAATCCAAAGTGCAGCAGATTTGTCGTGTTCAAACTAAAAGAATGCTGCATCTCTCCAAACTAAAAAAGATGGGGTGTTAATCTGATATTTCAAAAACAAGTGTTATCCATTTCACGTAAGAACTGCCACATAGGATGCCAGCCTTTGCAGCACATCTTCCTGGCTCAGGTGAAACCAACCTCCACGTCCAAGTTTCAACATGACCACCTATCAGGTGTCAACTTACAATCCTGCCAACTTTTACCAGTATTTTAATACATTAGCTAAACTACATTAGTTCTATTGACAAACACCCTTTTTATTTTCTCTTATACAGAGAAGTCAGCAGAGAAGGGAATATGAAGTAGGTTGTGAGGAAGACCTCATGATCTGAGCTTAGAAATGGGCAAGTATGCCCTTAAAGGAAAGTTTGTTCTTAATTTGGAATACCTCATGCAGGCAAACCATAAAAGAAAAGAACTGTAAGTAATTATAATAAATCTGTGGGACTGCCTTCTATATTTCTACAATATTCATCCTAGCTGTCACCTATATAACTAATACATTTAACTGTTGGAATACTTCTACAGGACTTAAAAGTCAGTTGGTACTCCTGTCTTACTTTAAAACCAGAAGTCTACAGTTTAAATTTGGTGTAAGCCATAAACAGCTATGTGAGAGGCTGCAGGTATACACCTGTTCACTGGGTTCTGCAAGGACATGAGCTCATCCCAAGAGGCATCTCTCCTAGTATTACATCTCCAACAGTGTTTGAAAGTTGCTGCCTATTATCACCCACAATAGCCCAAGGCTTGGCATTCCAGAATCTCACCAGGCAGTGTGGAAAGAACTATCTCCTTTTGCTCATTTGGAACCTGCCACCAGTGAGCTTTCTGGTGCCATCCCCTGCATAGCTGGAGCAGCAGTGGGCAGGCATTCCATAGGCACCTTCTCCATACGTCTTACAAGTTTTTTTGATCCCTTTCTTACTAATTTTCTTTTCCAGCCTGAAGAGGAACAACTCCTCCCTGCTATATTTACACTAATGAAGATTATCAAATTAATGTCTCTTTGCCTACTCTATTTGTTTGTTTTGAGGTGCTATAACGCCTGCTCTGTTGACAGAAAGACTGACACTAGAGAAGCCTAAACCACAGAGCCAAAAACTGTTCAGCTTTAACTGAACCACTATATTTTAACTGCTTTTATGCTCTCTGGAAGTGTTGGTATCAGCAGAATAATAAAAGAACATGAACATATTTAAGAGCAAAGCACAAAGAGCAAACATTACCCTGGAAACATCAAGGAATTGCCAAAAGGAAAGCAAGGCAGTGCTTCCTCCCAGGGAGTGCAAACCTTCGGACCCAACAAAATACCTCATGCTTTTATCCTGCCCCATACTGATGAAAGACTCCTCAGTTCCTTGCCTGAGGAAATTAATAGTGGTGTGCTGCAGTCAATTAAAAATTATGGACTGAGAAAACAGTTTCAGACCTTTAACAGTTCATGAACCCCCAGTCTCATGGTGATGCAGGGAGAGGCCGACACAGTCCTTAAGGTACAGCCTATACCATGCAGGTGATACCACCTTCCTAGCTGGTTTGCAGGGTACTAGAGTCAGGATCTAATAAGATTTCTAGTCAGTTTGTAGAAAAAGTAGCAATGTTCAATAAATATTTCTATTCCACACCTTTACATCTTTTACCACATGAAAGTGAAACACTTTCCTATTCCATTTCTGTAATCAAACAGATGTTAAATGTTTTAAGACATTAAAAAGCACAAACACTTTAAAATTAAAGACAATGCTGCATGGAATTCCTCAAACTGCAAATGGCTGCAGTCTGGGGGACATTTGAGAGAAGAATTGTATTTGCAGTGTTTGTATTCTTCTTTAGGGATGTGTTATGGTCACAGCAAAGATGGGATTTTGGCTAGACCAAAGGCTGTCTCAGGCCAGTTTTGGGAAATCTTATGGTCTTTTGCTTTCTCATTCTACTGTTGGAACAATCTTTGGAGGGATGACAGTGTTCCAATTTCATACCCTTTCCCCATTTCCCCTCAAGAAAATTAAAGGGAAGCCCCAGCAGTACCACAGCACAATGAAGTATTTTCTTAGGTTTTGGTATACCTTAGCTCAAAAAGGCAAGGGTACTCTTACACTCCCAGCCAGTAGTACCTAATTAATTTTCAGTTTTCTTCATAGGTAACTGATCCCCAGTTATCTGGGTGTTCCTTCTTGCACGGTTTGCCCTAAGTGGAATGTTCATGGCTCCATGGAAGTCTCCAATCTTCTTCTATGAAAGTTCTAAATGCAAATGTGTAAAGAGTATTTCAATAGTTGAATTCTCCATTCTGGCCTTTATCTATTTGAAGAAACTCCAGAAAGCACCCAGTAGCAGCAGCATCTTATCAGCCAAGGTTTTGAAGCATGTCTGATTCACCTTATCTTAGAATTACACAGATAACTGGAAGAGATTACGAGTAACATTAGTAAGATAGTGTCATTCTAGAGGCTGGAGTTATTTTTATTCCTATTGTGAAAATTCAAATGTTTCAGACTTTTAAAAATTAGTAAGAACATATTATTATTAAATTACAGTCTTTTATCCTTGATTTCCACAAGTTTGTTTTTATTGATGGTGACAAAAGAATGGCAAACTTGCAAGTGGAGGCAGCGAGGACAGTGTGGAAGGAATGGTATGATGGGAGAGGCTCTCACAATTTCTGTGTAGAAGCAGCACAGAGTGGGGGCCCCACCACAACTGTCTGTAAAACAGATGTGTAAGGGTTGCAAGAGAGAATCAGAAACCAGGGAACAGCTGCAACACTGCACATTCTGGGCTATGAACAAGATCATGGGATAGCTTCTATGGCTGCCCCAGTCCAACAGCATGGAAGGGAGTGACAGCTGCAGGCCAAGGAAGGCACTGAGAAAGCCTCTTGCGAGTGGATCAACAACAGAAAGAAGGCTCAGGAAAACCCAGGTCTGGTTCTGCCACTTGTGTCCAAAGTCCCAGAGAAGGCCATGGCATTCCACGTTGTCTTTGGCTCCACTGCTGCTGGTTATGTCCTGCCCTCAGCCCTCCCAAGGCCCTGAGCCCATGTCAGTCAGGGCAGCAGGGCTGTTCAGAGGGACCCTGACAGGCTGCAGGAACAGGATGGCAGCTCAGCTTCTGTACTGGGGGGTACTGGTGAAACCACAGCTGCTGGTGACAGTGACCCAAACTCACTGCAGGTAAGTTAACAAAGTCATCTGCATGAGCAACAAATAGCCAAAGATCATAGAATCATAGAATGGATTGGGTTGGAAAAGACCTCCGAGATCATCAAGTCCAACCCTTGGGCCAACTCCAGTCCCTTTACCAGATCATGGCACTCAGTGCCACGGCCAAGCTCAGCTGAAAAACCTCCAGGGATGGGGAATCCACCCCCTCTCTGGGCAGCCCATTCCAATCCCTCAGCACTCTCTCTGCAAAGAAGTTTTTTCTGCTCTCCAACTTCAATTTGCCCTGGCAGAGCTTGAGCCCCCCGTGCCCCCTTGTCCTATTGCTGAGTGCCTGGGAGAAGAGACCAACCCCCACCTGGCCACAACTTCCCTTCAGGCAGTTCTAGACAGTGCTGAGGTCACCTCTGAGCCTCCTCTTCTCCAGGCTAAACACCCCCAGCTCCCTCAGCCTCTCCCCACAGCACTTGTGCTCCAGTCCCCTCTCCAGCCTTGTTGCTCTTCTCTGGACCTGCTCCCGCACCTCAATATCCTTCCTGAACTAAGGGGCCCAGAACTCAACACAATACTCAAGGTGTGGCCTCACCAACGCAGAGTACAGGGGAAGGATCACATGTTGAATTTCATTAAGTTCTTGTTGGTTCATTCCCCTAGCCTGTCCACAAGCATATCAACCAGTTTCCCCATCCTGTGATTTGGTGTCATCTGCAGATTTTGTAAGCAGGCACTGGACTGCCTCCTCCAGCGACAAAAATGCTGGGCTGCCCAGCTGGCCAGGACAGGTCCTTGCGGTACTCTGATGTCACTGTCTTCCCAGACAAGTGCAACCATTAACCACTACCTTCTAAGCCCCATCACCAAACCAATTGGTTGTTAGCCTATCTAGACCAAAATGTCCCTGCTTGGATACAAGACTATCATGTGTGAGAGAGGGGCCTTGCAAGGACATTGGCCAGTTCGCTCAGCTCCCTCAGCTGCAGCCTGCTAGGTGCCATGGAGTTGTACGAGTTGTTTCCTCAAGTAATCCATGGCTCAATCTTCGTCCACTGTCAGCTGTTCCTCTTGGACGTGTTCACCAGTCACAAGGTATGAGAGACATCCTTAGTGCAGACTGAGACAAAGAAGGCTTTGAGTGCTTCAGACTTGCTGTCTCTGTTGCTAGTGTATTACCCAGCCCACTCAGCATGGGGCACACATTCTCCTTGGTCAGTCTGTATTACTAATGTAATAGAAGTTTTTCTTGTCCTTGATGTCTGTTGAAGATCTCAGCTACAGCTGAGCTTTGATTTGGCCAATACCATTCCCTATTTAACCATGCAACATTTCTAAACTCCTCCTTTGCAGCGTGTCCCTGCTTCCACCTCTCTCATATACTGCCTTTTGATGTTGGGGCCGCCACTGTGAGTTCCCTGTGCTGAGCTCCTCATAAATCTGCTCATTTTTCTGCATTTCAATGCAGGTTGCTCTTAAAGGTCCTTAAAGACCTGCCAGCTTCCATGGGTCACTTTGCCCTTCAGAGCTGCGTCCCAAGACATCACATCTACCAGTTCCCTGTCTAAAGTCCAGGGTCTGTACTTGGCTACGCTCCTTTCTCATTCCCTGCAAGATCTTGGAGTTCATTATTTCACAGTTGCTCCATCCAAGGCTACCACTGATTATCACATCCTCAGCCCTTTCTTTCTTATGAGTAAATGGCAAATTCCCGTGTTCCTCACCTCTCGTTGGCTCAGATGGAGAGAGAGGTGGACAACAGCCATGAAGTTACCAAACCAGAATAGGACAGCTATTATGGCATGGGATCTGTGCAGGGAATCCCACACGGTGGTCAGTGAACAGCAGCAGCAGAAGTTGACTAAAAATTTGTGTAAAGGAAAATGGAAGTAGAGAGGATGAAAAGGGAGGGCAGCCGTGCAAAAACCTGTCAGCAGAAATAGGCTAAAAGTCCTCACAGGAATTTGGGGCCCAGTGAGAAGAACAGCAGCCAATACTAAGTGATGAGCATGCCACTGATGGAGGACCAGCTTGCTGTTTCAAAGTTGCACTCCACTCAGCAAATTAAACAGCAAAAGCAGAGACATGCAGCTCTGGAGCCAGAATTGTTCTCAGCTTAGGTTCTTCCATTAGAAAGAGTAGGCAAGGAAGCTGAAGGAACAGAACAGTGAATCACAGTCACAGTTCCTGGGAAAAAATGTAATGACTTAGAACGAAGAGAAAATAAGACTGACCAGAAGTAACAAGGAGGCAAAGCCTGGAGAAAGAAGAGGAGCAATCTGAGGTGCAGTCATAGTTCCCTACAGACAGTCTGTGGCCCAAGGTCAAAACTGAGGCACAACTGCTAGACTTGGATCACAAAGGCCACGTGAGCTCCAGAGATTTAGGTCCCCACCTATGAATGAAGATGCCTGTGAACTTCTCCAAAAATGAACAAGGGTTTCACTGACATGGGAACATGAGAACAATCCAGAGGTGAGGAAAATGGGGTGAGAAACAGCCTGCTGCACAGAACTGGAGGTAATGTTGACCACATTATAAAAAAATGCAAGTCTTATTACATTACAGAATGTCAGACTGGGCTGAATCAAGTCTTTGTGGTCATTAAAATCGCATTTTAGACAAAGGATATGCAGTTGATACAATCGACTTGCATTTAAGAAAAGCTTTTGACATACAGGGAACCACTCCTCAAGACCAAAAAACATGGATTAGAACAAGAACAGTATATGGTAAAGAACTGGCATAGGAAAAAAGCATTGAGCAGGAAGGACCTCATGGACCATTCCTGAAACTGATTTTATTTAGATGCATTCCTGTACAAAAAGGAGAAGTATGCTGACAAAACTTAATTATGACAAATTTGGGTGGCACTGTCATCATAAGGCAGTGGACAGTACAGAGAAGGAAAGGACGCTCAGAACTGCATAATGGGAATGGGATAAAATATAGCATTACAAAGCACAGGATCATGTTCCTCAGAGTCTAATTCCTCTTGTAAAATGGGAATTCATCAGTTGCAAATAATACAAAGCAGAAATACTTGTGAGTCAATCACAGAATGACCACTGGTAATCTGTAATACTGTGTATAGTTCTGGTTTCTTGAGAGGTAGAATTAAAAAGGTTTGAAAGAGATGAATTCAACTTGGAATAGATAAAACAAAGAACTGCAAGGATTTCAAGAAGGGAATCCCTCTTTCTTGTCAAGCTAAAAGCAAGGAATCCCCCTTTCTTGTCAAGCTAAAAGCACTTGCCTTGCTGAGCCTAGCAAAACAGGAAAAAAAGCAAGCTGCCACATCTATGTCAGAAGTAAGGAACCTAACTAGTCTCGAGGTGGGAATTGTGTCATGGCTTCCATGACAGAGGGAACCAGACTGGATGTGCCAGGAGGTCTCATGCAGTTCCCTAATCCAATTTTCCCATGTGTAATAGTTTGCTGGGTTGAATTTTTCATGTGATTATATTTCTGCAAAATGAAACCCTTCTCAGACAGCTGACCTACTGAGTGACCCTGCTGACCAGTGATATGCTCCAGCACTACAGCACAGGCTTGACCAGAGAGCTTGTAAATCCAACAGCAGGTTACCTGTGCCAACTGCATGAGTCACTATCACAGCGAGGAACAACGAGAACCTACCTCCTTCTCCACTACTACATAAGAAGGGTTTTCAAGAGTAAAGTGTATTTAATATCTTTCTCTCTCCCTTTCACAGCTCCCAGAAAACATAAGCAAGAGTCTGCAAAAAGTCTGTGGGCAACAGATGCTGACTGGCTGGAAAATGCCCCAGAGGCAGTTCCGGACAGTTGGAAGTTTTACCCTGTGTTTCACATGCATTCCACAGCCACCAGTGCAAATCCTCCACTTGACAAGACAGCACTTCCCCATCCCACAGACAGTGAGAGTAGGGGGTTTCTGACACACTGACTGCACCTAACAGAGAACCTTAACCCGAGACAGAGTGTTGCAACATTGATACCAGCACTGCAGCCACACTGATAAAAACCCCACTGCAGACAGACCTCTAGCAGTTTGTGTTGCCCTGTGACTCCTTCCGTTAAAACTATTGGCTGACACCAGCAAAGATACTGAAAGGCAAGAAGACTTGGTGACAGCATGGTTCTGAAAGCATCTGTAGAGATTTTTACATACCTAAATAAGGCTCTACCTATGAAAGAATTATCATGGACTTGATGAACAGAGGCACTGGTCTTCTGTTGCCAAAAAAGTTTGGTTACCTCTGAGACCTTTTCATTTCATAAAGGCACCAGCCAAAAAAACCAACCAAACAAAGAAAACAAAACCCCCTCACAACCAACCAACCCCAAGCGATAAAATACAAAGTGCCTTGAAATGGACATGTATTTCCAGTGATGGCCTCACCATACAGCTATATCATTGCATGTGAAAACAGTTTGTGTGGGACAGACAAAACTGAAAGTACAAGAAACTCAGCTCTCATTATAAGAAAGTACAGACCACCAGCAGAGTAGGAATGAGGCGTCAACACAAATACCAGGGAGGCTGCAAGTAGTTCAAAGGTCTGGGTTTAATGGTAGCTTGGTCCTTTCAAGACAGGAACACGAGAGATCGAATGGCTGACTATGGGACGCTCTGCTTTCAGAAGGTGGCAGGAATGACAAGTAAAGAAGTAATAATATGACACCAGAAGTACCAAAGTGGGCTCACCTCCTCTTGTAGCTTGTAGAAGACACCTGTGAAACAGTTACAGAAGAGACTCTGGAGCCTGACAGCAAGTTTGGGCTCACACTAGCCTTGGAGAGGTAAACTTGAAAAAGATGTGGAGGAAAAGGGCATACCTGTCCAAGGCATTCTAAGCCCAGAAAAAGCACTAGCAGTCAAAGATAGTGGGACTAAGATGTGAAAAGGGTGTGTGCTTTGAAGCCCGAGGAAGCTTGCCTTTTGGGACCAAGCAGGTTCTTGGGAAACTGTACTGAAGAGGGCAAAAGAAAGGAAAAGTCTGGGAATAATGAAAGAGAAGGGGAACAGAGAGAAATCCCAATGCTTAGGAAGGAAGTAAAAGATTTTAGCACTGAGGATCAAGCATAGGCAGACACCAAAAGCTAGGCATATCATCAGGGACAAGAGAATTAGTAACTCTCCAGACAATACACACCCCTTGAACTCTGTTGTTTACAGGAGTGCACTTCAATGCTCCTGAGACACAACCACAAAAATCAGAACCTGGCAGCTCTACTCGGTCAGAGACCTGAGGCTGCCCCCGTCCCCTCAGACACAGCTGTGCTCTGGACCATCTTTTGGGCAGCCTCAAAAATGGATCAAAGGCACGGTGGAGACCCGAAGGCCCCGGCGCCGCCGTTGCTCGGTGCCCCAGCACCGCGGTCCCTCCAGCAAGCGGCAGTGCTGGCTCGGCCAACCCAGGCGCGAGGCCGCGCAGGCTGGGATGCTCCACGCTCCCAGCCCCCAGCCCAGCCCCAGCCTGGCTCTCCAGACTTTCACCCACTGCCTACTTACTTTTTAATTAGATTTTTAAACAAAAAGTGAAAGAATTTTCTAAAATCCCTCTAATTACACTAAGATGCTGAACTGATTGTGAAGGGAATAGGAAATGAAAGCGACTCACCCTCTGAGGGAGAATTTTGTCAGCCATCTTCCTCCTCTTGGCACTGTACATTTTTTAAAGAAAAAAACACGTTACCATGGTGACAGATCTAGGAGTAACGAGGCCACCTGCTAAATTATCCTGACATCTCCACATGCTGGTGCACAGCTGTGCATGCATCAGCAAAAGGGCCTCACCCATGCCCAGGACCTCGGACCCCTTCTCTCAGCAGCCTGGGGAGGCAGTTAGCTAAGAACAAATCAGGGCTGTCTGTTATGCATCCTGGAAAGAAGTCTGCAAGTTCTTTGATCACAGCACCTTCTGGGGTGCAGGGTGGCAATGTATGCAAGTGCATGTGCACACGCTGCCTTTGGGTATAGACAAGTGTGCAGGACAGTGTCACGTGCCATGCACAGACTCCCCTGTGTGTGTGCACACCTGGTTGAGTGCCTGCAAACGGTACGGGAACTTGTTCAAACAGACTACAAGCATTTGTTCAATCATGCCCAAAATTGAGTGCTAAGACAAACATGCATATATGTGTGCATTTCATATGATGTGTGCAAACACCCACACGTGCACACCCTTCCCTATGTACACACACTTGTTTGACCGTAATGTGTCTGTATGAGTAACGTACAAAGGTAAGGGGCCTTATGTTTCCATATTCCTTCATTGTAATGAACACACATGTGGGAAGATGTATGTGTGCCTGCAGTGCATATACACACTGTGTCCATACCCATACATGGGCACATTTCTATATCAATGCCTTTAGAACACACTTGTGCTCCTGTACATACACACGAATGTGCATGTGCCTGAGAAACAATACTGTAGGGAAGACTGTCAAATACTGTCTTTTGAATTCTTCAGATTCTAAGACCTGTTTGTGTGCACCGAACATGTCACCCAGCTTTCCCTAGCAGGGCCAAAAGGGAGTTCAGGCCCTATTATTCACCTGTGTGATTTGTGAAGCCTTCATCTTAAGCAGGAGATGAATCACTCCACTTGTGACAGACAAATGGAAGAAAGCAAAGCACCTGCTTCCACTCTGCCATGTCACAAGGACACCCCTCCTTACTGTCTTCATACAGGAAATCTGTCATCAGCCATGTCCACATATAAGCTGTTTCCATGACCACTGGTGTGACATATTCTCTTCCTATGTTTGTCAACAATAAGCCTGGCCTGAAACACCAGATTCTTGGACTCTTCCCCAACCCCATATAAGCCAAGGCTGAGAAACTCTGTGCCTGGTGGTGGAAACTGTATCCTTCCTCAGGGCCAGAAAATTCATCTACATGCTTACACCCAACTTAATAGGTGAACAATGTCCCTTTTAAAAGTGTAGGAATAACGGGACTAGAATGGAGGCTACATGGTGTGAACCTCCAACACCTTCTACAGCTCACAAAATCAAATCGGCACCGAAACACTTCACAGAGTCTGGAAGTAAAGGCTAAGCAAGTCCCAGCTGCCCAAAGGGAGCAGGGTATGCAACAACCCCACAGGCTTGCAGTTAAAAAGCAAGTAACAAACAAATATCCCCAAACAATTATGGTCTCAACCAGTTCTTCAAGAGTCTGTTACAGAAATGAGAATTTTGTCTCCATCAAACCTGCCAAGAAAGGACAAGTACAACCTTCTTGGCCCATGTGGGCTAGAACACATAGAAGTCAATTACTCCCAGAACTGGCCCCAAGGTGCCAGAAAAGTGTGCCTGAAAAAACAGAATGAGAAATTACAGGAGGTGGAAACAAAGGGAATACATTCAACATGTTACCTAGAGGGAAGGGATGGCAGAAGAAACAGAGAAACTCTCCCTAGTACCCAGGGAGCATCGTTGTGAGCTGGGCTCAAGGCAGTAGAGATTACTGCTGGGCCCCAAACCAGAAGCACTGAAGGTAAGAACTGGGAGGGGGAACTGCTTTCTGCTGTGAGTTGGGTCATTAACTTTCAAAAAAGACGGTCCTTTAATACTCCCTTCAAACTAATTAATGACTAAAGTTTACCTTAATTATCCAGCAGGGCCAATTTTTCACGTTATATCCAGCCTGTGTGCCTGAAGGCTGGGCATTATTTTGTGCAGTTTCCTGGACAACATCCCAGGAGGTGCTGTGGAATGTGCATTTTGGCTGCTGCTGGGCAAGGCCTCCAAGACACACATGCATCGCTTTGTGCTCACGTGCTGCACTCGCACACATCCTTCTGTATTCAATCTTTTTTAACCATAATGTATTAATACTCTCAAGATTGGTGTCCTTTCCAGATGCATCCCAGATACAAGTATTCCCAATTCCTGCTTGCTGATCCAAGGCATATAACGTGGACAGAGCGGGGCTCCTGAAGCACTGAGCTTAGAGAGTCATGTTTTACCTACAGCTGGATTCCATGACATCACCAGAACTCTGCCTGAAGCTGTATATGTATATAACAACTTTGCAAAAGGCAGCCCACCCAGGTGACTGCACCCTTCATGTGTGTGGATCATGCTCAATAATACTCAAGACTGCTGAGGTCTATTAAGTTGCAAAAAGAAATGAGCTAACTTGTTTAAGAGAAAATGCATTCAGCAACATACAAACAAGGCATATTTAAAAAAGACAACTCCTCATAAAAATCCCTCTAATTCTATGAAATTACTTCCTGTGCATATTTCTTTATTTTATATGTAGGAATGCCTGGGGATAACTACAGGTTTTATGGCCACAGTACAAGTATTCACATGACCAACCCAAATATTTTCCACTTGTCTCATTTACAAACTATTTTGTTAGCCAGTCAGAATCAGAGCAACAATACAGAACAAGTAACAAATAATACAATAATTGTACTGTATTAGAAGAGAACTGTTGATTAACTCTAAAGGCTAAATATACTTGACATTTATGGCCCAACAAACCTGCAAGGTAAAAGCAGTGTAATGGCAAAACCAGACATTAGTAAAGGTCAGTTTGTTCGAGACCCTTTACAAACAAAGTACAAAGTAAAATTCACCAATGTTTTTCCTGCTTTAAAAAACTGAGAACACAGGAATCTTCTACTCTGTCTCATTTGATCATAAAGGTCTTACCTACATCTAAAAGGATACCGCTTATGCTTCCTCAGATTGCCCTCCTGTGTTTTCTTCCCGGAACACTCACCTCCTAGTTCTGTTCTGGGTGGCTTGCTGCTGCTGCTGCACCTGCTGCTGCACCTGCTGCTGCTGCACCTGCTGTGGTGCAGTGCGTTTTCTTGTTGTTTCCATCACAGTCTGGGGCATCCCAGGTCGCACAGAGGGGCTTCCAACGTACGGGGGGCCTGGAGGACCCATGGGAGCCCCCTGATGGGGCATTCGAGCTCCTGATGGCATCCCAGGGCGCTGGAGAAAAAGCGAAACAGAAAGAAGAGCCGGTTTGGTCCCTGTTTCTCCAGTGCCAGGGCATTTGTACATCATGAGCCACTGGCTCCAGCAGGTTCCCATTTTGACCATCCTGACAAGCACCAAGCAGCAACACAAGGCACATAAGCTCTGTGACTGGTGTTTCCTGGACATCATAAAGAGGCATTCAGGGATAAAGTAGACGGGAAACAGGGATGAAAAATACTAGGCTTGGGAAAACATTCGTATTCAGTAACACATCCAGGCCAGGTTCCAGCTGAAAGCTCTACCTCCAGCTGGAAGGAAACGCCCCATGGCAGCGACAGGCAGCCCGAAGTGCTGCAGCTCCCACGCTGCTCAGAGCTGCGAGTGCTCCCACTGCAGGCTCTGCACTGTCAGCCGGCAGCGGAGCCGGGAACAAGCACAGGCAAAACATGGAAACACAGCCATAAACATTTCCCACTAAGAGCCTTCTCCTTCACCTACAGCATAGAGCTGCATAAGTTCATAACACAACACAAATCCTTTAAGAAAAGGTCATGTCTCTGATCAAGCCTTTGAATTAAAAAAACCAGCGGCATCGATGTGGGAGTTTGTCAGCAGGCCCTGTAGGCATTCTAAAGCCCTGACATTTATGTGGACTTCAGCATGCTCTGGAGAGACACTTTGTGTCAAATCACAAGCTTAATGTGGCACAAACACCGAGTAAACCCAATTCTAAATCCTAAAAGTTTATAGTCATTAAGGAAAAACACCAGTAAAACAATCACCACCTGTAAAATGCAATTTGCAAGAGAGAAGAGCTTAGTTTCATACTAAGAATTACCAAGATGTTTATTATATGTCTATGTATGTGCAAGAATACAGACGCACACACTCTCCAGGCATTTGAACCAGGATGTGACTAAGAATAAACACACACAAAAGTCCTTTGAAACTCAAGTCTCGCTGCACAGTCTTTAAAGGAAATCAAAAGGCAATGGCATCCCTTACGGATAAAAAATTAAATTATAGAAATTAGGTAAAAGTAATTGGTTCTGAAAATGCAAAATTTTGCTGGGCCTCCTGCTTTTCAGCATATCCTTAACAACCTGGGTGGAAAAAAAAAAGAAAAGAATGAAAAAAGGCAAGGAAAAAAGGAAGGAAATGAAAAAGCTTGTTGGTAATGCTACGTTACTTGCACTGGCAAGGATGAAGGCCAGCTTCAAAGAACTGCGGAAGGATTTTATGAGACAGAATGAAGACTTAAAAGGAAGATGCAAATGTATTTCAATACATATTGAAGTGAATGGGGAAAAAACAATCCAACTATCACATAAAAGCAATGGGCCCTGAGCTGACTGCTGCCCAGCAGAAGCAAGACCTTGTTTAAACAGATACTTCCTGAAAAAAAAATAATGAGAATGGAGGGAACAGAGAGTATCAGTGTGGCACTGCCCATGGAGTGCCCATGTGTGAAGGCTGTGTGCAGTTCTGGCTCGTGCAGCTCAGTGATGGCAGAGCAGAGCTCAAACAAGGACAAAGAATGGCACAGAAAATCTTAACATATGGAACTGCATCCATGGAAGTAAAGTAAAAGTAAATACAACAGGAAATATATTTTCCATCTGGAAATAGGCAATCCAAGGTGATCTAAGGGGGCATTTTCCAGAGCTCTGCAGAATCAAGCGTGGCCTGGAGAGGGCAGTTGGGGATTGGCTGTTGACTGCCCTTGCCAGAACAGTGAAAACGAAAACTGGGATCGGCAGAAGCGTCAGGCTCTCTGACCACCGAAGGGGTGAGTTTGCCACACTGTGGGGATCAGCCTGAGGAACTGCCTCCCAAAGATGTGCTAACGACATGGAAGACATACTTGGCTCAACAGTTACAGACTGAGAAAGTACTTGGGAGGAAGTAGACTAGTGGTCTCCAAAATGGGGTGCCTGCACCCCTGAGGGTATGCAAGTCAGTTCAGTGAGGGTGGGGAAGAAAGTGGTTTGTGCACAGTTAATAAATTAAATAATAGTAAAAAAGTTTATGACATCTTTATCTCACTCTCTTCATAATTTCTAAATATATAATTATTATATATATTATAATAAAACATAATTCTAAATGTCATTAACCACCCAAACCCACCGTAGCCCTCAAAACCCCCAGCTCAGTGTCTTCCCTGATCATCACAAGTCTTAGATGCTCTCTGTGCTTGTGTCTATAAAGGAAACCAGAGAAAGGAGGGGAATGAACAATCAGCAAAGAACCAATATGGGCTGTAACTGGTACAAACAGAAAAGCAATGCTGAGGTATGAGAGCAACCAGGGCAGGAAGGTAAATTCAGGTGAATTCAGCAAATGTGCATGTAAGAAACCAGTGCTGGGTATGGCCATGGAGAGAGCAGCAGGAAGCAAACAGGAAAAACTGCAGCTTTGGGCAAAGCTGGAAACATCTTCTGCCACGAGCACAGAGCCCTGAGAACGGCTGGAAGGGAACAGTGCTCTCCGTTCCCACGTACTCACCCCCACCCTCTGACCCAGGCAGAGGCAGCGGAGAGAAATGGCCCAGAAAATGCTTCTCTCTTGAGTCTGCATTTAAGATCTCTCTGTCATCTGTCAAGCCACATATTGTGGCCTTCTTCCAGCAAAGGGCAGACCAGTGGGCCAGCTGCTGCCTGTCAGTCAGCCAGGGACAACTGATAGTCATTCAGAAGAGTCGGGATCCCGAGCACAGCCATCTCATGGACACTGACTGGCCACATGGATCAAACTGCAGGCACACTTCGCTGCTTCTCTAAAGGACACCTTAAGGCTTGGAGAACAAAGTCAGCAAGCCAAATCTACTCTCAATTTTGGTCTGACATCTTTGACCTTCCCTCAGTTCCCTTTGTTAAGCATCAAAATAGAGAAATACAGAGAAAGGATAAGCATGAGTACAAGGAGCAGCTCCAGCAAAAGTACGTCCAATCTCCTCCCTTCACTGCCTCATTTCTTCCCCTCTGTTCTCACGTTTCTATCTCTGGTATCACCCATGGATAAAACATAACTCACTACACAGTTGCCACCTCCCTGCTGCAAGCCCACCAGACCTCCAAGATATAGAAATGCTTTCTTTCTCTAAACTCTCATAAAAGAATAACATACAAGCAGTACGTCACCTTACCAAAAGCTCATTTTGATCTCAAATGCATGTGTAAGAGAAGACAAAATAGTGATGGACATCAGTTTTTTCACAATACTGACATTTAAAAAAAAGAAGGTCTTCCAATATCATTATGATTTTTGAAAGAGATCTTGGAGGTGCATTTGTCTTTGGGTTCAGATCTGTCTCTTCCTCAGAGGGATAGAATCTGTCCTAAACAAGTAGCATCCATAAGGAAGGCTGCAGTGATACATCCTCCTTCCTGGGAAATCATCTAACCCAGACCTCTCTCCCCAACACATCTCTGTTCTTACCCACAGACCTATCTGCTTTTCACCTCCATTAAGTCCATTTACACGTACTACTCTGCACATACACTGCACCAGACAGAAATAAAGTGTCAAGAAAAGATAAGCAAAATCACCTACAAAAGCCTCAGAAAGGGATTGAACAGAGAGTGGGGAGTGGCTGCATTGTGGTGGAGTGCTGAGCTGCACCTCCAGCAATGTCCTGTCCTGACAGGCTCCATCCACCTTGGCACTGCACTGGAGGCTCTGACAGCTCGCAGGGAACAGCCTCTGGCTTCTTGTTAACAGAGATGCTGACAGATCTTGAGAACAATCACATACAAACAGCATATTTTTAAACTAAAAATAGAAGCTACCTCGGCTAGACAATAGACCTTGTCAAGGTGTTACAGTAGCTACTGAATGGAGCCTACAAGAAAGATGGAGAGAGACTGTTTACAAGGGCATGAGTGACAGGACAAAGGGGAATGGCTTCCCACTGCCATTGGACAGGGTTAGATTAGATATTGGGAAGGAATCCTTCCCTGTGAGGGTGGGCAGGCCCTGGCACAGGTGCCCAGAGCAGCTGTGGCTGCCCCATCCCTGGGAGTGTCCAAGGCCAGGTTGGAGAGGGCTTGGAGCAGCCTGGGCTGGTGGGAGGTGTCCCTGCCCATGGCAGGGGGTGGGACTGGATGGGCTTTTTTAAGGGCCCTTCCAACCCACACCATTCTATGATTTCTATAGGGTGTAAATATAAGCAAGAGGAGACACCAGATGCTGCCTGGAGGTAAGAACGGGTCACTGGAGGTAAGAATGGGTCACTGGAAGCCTTAAGAAATTTAGACTAGACTGGTATTGTCTGATGGCAACAGGTTTCTGACTGCAAAAATGGTTTTCCAAGTCGATGTGTTGTTTCAAAATGGACTCTTAGAAGTACAACAAATAAAAGTTGTACAGGACTTCTCTACTCCCCTGTAACTACAGGTGTTACCCTCGTGAGTTCCTTTTTTTCTATTGTCTAGGAATCTTTTAGAGATTTAGTATGGCAACCCTCCATTTCCCAAAAATCCTCACAGCCTAGAGGTCCAAGTGTTCCAGGTTCCACTCTTCTTATATAATGTTCACAGCAATTTGAAAGTCTTTAACTTAGAAAACATCCCATTTACAGAACTGTGAATTGTAAGGCAAGACAAAGTTCAGTGACCACCCTTCTATTTCATGTGTGTCTCTTCACAGCTCAGAGTAATCAGCCACCAAGCTCAAATGGAGCACTTGGATGCAACCAAGAAAAAAAATTCTTTGGAACAAACCCTATAGACCAGCTTTGAGTTCCACCAGCTTTAATTGATGTGATCACATCATTGCTGTGATCTAATGTATGGAAGGGATTTTTTGTGAAGAACTACGAGCATGCACCCCTTGGCTCTGTGAAAAGGATGGCTTTGGGAGGGAGAGGAACAACAGAGCTCTGCAGCACCAAGACTAGCACGGAGAGAGAAGAGACTGGCCAAGATCTGATTGTCTCTTCCTGTATAAGAATCAGACAACAGTTGACAGGATCAGATCATTCCTTATGTAAGACAAGCTGCAAAAATTGCTGACCCAAAACGCTGAATGCTAAAAGTTTTTATGGGTTCTGGAAAACATCACTGGACTGATGTCCATAAATAAAATCCTAATAGAGGCACTACACAGAGGGCAGCTTTGTGTCTGAGAGTTTCTGAGCTGCAAACCATACAGAGCTTGTATGAAGCATCACTAAGGTTTTGCCTTGTTCCTTCAGTCCCATGCAGCCTTCCGTGCTCCCTGCAACCAGGGACACCGAGCTACATGATCCAGTGTGACTGGTTCTGAATTCCTACAGTATTTCTTTTTTTTAAAAAAGAGAACAGCAATTCAAACATCCCACAGTTACATCTGTACACCTACATTCATCAGCAAACCTGAGTTTTCTTAATCAGCAACTCAAATTTGTTTCACAGGCCTATATTACACAAAATCACACTGGTCTCTACTAAAGCCTGGGCTAGAACTAGTATGATTTTCATTTCTTAATTATGTGTGAACTTTTCTCTATTGTCATCCTGCAATCAGTCCAGTGCTAGGAAAGGGCAAACCTCCAGCCTCTGCTGGCAGTTTGCTCACACAGGTAAATGCTGTACACTCAAACAGTGCCCTGCAAGTACATTCCCAATCCAATTCCCTCGATTTCTCCAGGCTGCCCTACCCACCCTAAACATCTTCTTGTTGACCACAACAGGGAATACACACACATCAAACCAGTGTCTCAGTTACAGGCCCCGTTCCCAGAGGATGCCCTCACACAGAGAACCACCCTTTGGTAGGGAAGTGGAACAAACTGTCCAGACCCAACTGTTCATGTGGCTCCTCTCTAGACATTCCACTGTCAGCTGACTTATGCTCTGACAAGACAGTATCAATATCCATGACAATATAAAAGTTAGTGGGATATTTTTCATAAGCAAAGCTCTCACTACTCCCAGTAGTTATCTCTACAAACCCATGACTGGCTGGAAGAAATAATCACCTTTTACCCACTTAAAACAGATGACCATTTAATTTGGGGAAAATATCTTTACTTCTTCCTATTCTTTTTATGTATCAAAGTATAATTTTTATAACATACTGAACTACAATTCCTTGAGGTTATCCAGTCCTTCCTCATCTCAAAGAACTATCACCAGTATCTCCATCCTCTTTGATGGATGTTTACTTCTTTTACAAGTGCCTAAAAAACTCCAGCGACAGAGACTTTAAAACCTTCATAATCAGTCTCTATACTTAGCTACTATAAATAAAACAAAAATACTCTATTCTCTTATTGATGAAGTCTTCAGAGACCTCCCACTACTACTGACCTCCGAGTTCCCACTCTTTTGGCTTGTTAGTCATACAGATTACCAAAATCAGGAACACATTCTTGTATGTATACGCCATGGATTTACAACTGCTTTTACATTATTCCCTGCCCCACTTCCTAATTGGGCTAACAGTTTACTTGATTTATTATTAGCTACACAGTAAGGCAGCTCACAGGACATCCAAGCCTTACTCCTGAATGGTGACAGCTGATTTAAACCCAGCAATGTACCGTGAGACACAAAATTTGTTTATGAAATTCATTGCTTATCCCCTTTTCCAAATCACTGATAAATCTATGAGACACTCCATACCCATCTTTGGGGCATCAGACCTGACATTTTGTCTGTTCTAACACTGGCAACAGGTTATTTATCACTATATTAAACATTTGGTTACATGCTGGTATGCTCTGAGAACCTTCTTTCACTGTATTAAATGCCATTTCATATCAGACCGTTTCTGTATTTACCATAAAATTCTCTGACCAGATTTGAAAGGTAGATAAGCAAACAAAAAGAGGACTGAAGATAAGCAAAGGAGTCACATTAGTGATACACAGGTTTGTATGAATTAGCAGTCTTGGTGTGGAACTAACATTAAACTGCAGAGATTAGCAGGAACCATGAAATAACACCTATTAGCAGAAAATAAATATGGATAAGGACTTGTATCACCATGGAGAGCTTTCTAAGCATAGCACAGAGGACAAAGACCAAGATCACTATGGGAAGAAGAAGGTGATTTGAAGTGACAGCAAGTACATTGTAAATACAGCTATGACTTGATAGTTAAGAAAGGGACAGAGACCTTTAAAGGGGTATCTGGTGGACAAAAGGCAAGAAGATTGGCTTTGGAAGGAAGATAAAGTGGGAACAGAAAAAGGACACAGAAGCAGATTAAAAAGGTCAGAACAACAGGACAAGAAAACAAACCCCTCAGCAGGTTCTTGTGTGCAGATGACACAGGCAAGGTCACCAGCACAGGGCACCAAGGGAAGGTGGCTGCAATCGAGTCACAAGAGGACAGAGGTCTGGACAAGGGCTTTGACAAGACCTGCACCATGGACCTTCCCAAGACTAACAGGCAGATACCTGTTCGAGTAAGAAAAAAACCTAAAGAGAGAAACAAGTGTGGGGGAGGGAGACAAAGGTAGAATCCTTTGAAGGGATCCAGCCAGCATCAAGGTCTATGGGAGGCACTATGGGATAAAGGAAACTGAGGAAAGGAATGGCCTGCAGAAAGATTAATAACTTGGTTCAACACAATATAAGGTACTAGCTGGACACCCAGAGAGAGGCTTGAAAAGTACTACTGGATAGCAGAAAATGCATCAATAAAGGGATAAATCAGCATAAATGAGGTGATTAAACCCATATTTATCCATAAAAATGCTAGAAATAGAGAGGGGGGAAAAATAAGGACAAAATACAGGATGAAGCCCTTGGGGAAAAAAAAAATCTCTTCCCACAAATACAATGTGCAAGACCCTGATGAAACGGCAGTAGAAAACATTGTAAACCATTGTAAAAATAAACAACTGAAAAACAATTAAACTTTTTAAAACCCAAGTGCTAACCAGAGATGTAGAAAACTATCAAGGACTCAAGCAGGATGAGAAAGAAGCATTGCACTTGAGATTTTTAACTGTTAAGAGATTTCACCTTTCAGGGGGATCCTATTTGCCTGGGACAAACAAGGAAGAAGGCATCTTCTAAGCTGGCAATATAGAAAAGAACAAAGGCAGGATCAGGTGCACAAGAGCAAAGGGCAAAGTGACCTTAGCAAAGGAACATATGTTTCCAGAAAGATCAAGTGAATCCCTTAGGAAACACTGCAAAATTATCCTGTTCATTTAAGTGTCCACAGAGCCAAAAAAATATTTCTCACAACATTCTACCATTATTTCCTTGTCCCCATTTTTTGGGGGGTAAAGGAAATAATTTTCAATAACAAAATTAAATAATGATATCATAGATAGAATAAAAATTAGCAATTTGAAGAGAAGACTGGTCCCCGAAATTAGAGCAGAACTGACTCCAAGGAATTCCACTGAAGTTTGCTATGGAGCTTGATTTTTCAAGGCATTAATTCAGATGTTGACACACTTTGGGTGGTAATAAAATGCAGGAGCCAGCACTGTGTAAACTCAAGGTAATGGCTGGCATTGCACATTCTCTTATTTGGTAGGATACGGGGCCTGAAGAGATAAAATGAAATTACAACTTTTTTCATGTTTTTTAAATAATGGAAGAGTGACTACTCAAACCCATGTTTTGATCAAAATGAACCTGAGATGAGGAAGAAACTAAAGGAAAGAACAAACCAGGCAGCAAAGCAGAACTAAAGGAGATGATAATGGAGAAGAGGGTGATACAAGAGGTCTTCAGGCTCCAGAGCAACAGCCAAAAAGCCTCAGCAACAAGGAGCAGGAAGATGACAAACACATGAAGATATTCCGGCCTAACACATACGTTCAAGTAAGATACCACTAGCAACGAAACTCCCAGGGCAGAAAAGACAGACTTTCCTGGCATCCAAATAAGTAATGGAAATGAGTTTTGCTATATTCATTCTGGTATAAGTCAAAGTTTCCCAGGCTTAGGAGGCCTGTGTGCTGCTTGTCACATGAAGTCCAGCTAGATGTGGAATAAACAAATTCACATAACTATTTTTCCCACTCTTCTTGACATAAAGGAAGATTACTGGTGTGCAAAGGGCAACCACCCTGATGAACTCGCATGTCCACAGCAAAACTACAGCTCCCACCTGCACACCCACCTTCCATCCCGCCCAGCCTGTCCTGTGCACTGGCACCACATCACCTCTCCATGGCTCTCACCAACACAGAATGCCACCTCAAAGTTCTTAGACTTGAAAGTCACACCATATCCAGGATCTGCAGGACATGCACAAGATCCTGCACATGTAGAATAAATCTGAATCACGGAGACAACTCAAGAGCCCGACGTGATGTCACAGACTCCTGTGACCTCTGACAAGAGCCCTCACCTGATGTCTTCAAAAAGATGTCACAGGAAGTTTCAGAATCCTCAAGAGACAAACACTGCGGACTATCAGTATCCAAACAATATCTGCATTCCTTAGCGCTCTTTAACAGCCTTATTTGTTAAATGAGTATCAATGCTAGAAATCCAAATGTTATAAATGGTGAATGCTCTCAAACACAAGACTCATTTAAAGAACATTGTTTCCAATGGCAGCAAAACAGGGTTAGCGTTTCCCCTTAAATGGAGATCGAAGACCCGATTCTTAAACAAAAGCTAGAACGTTTTTAAAGACCTGAAGGATTGCTTTAATTAGGCATTGGACCCTGAAATTCTCTCATGGGCGAGTTCCCATAGACCGTTACAGATCTGCAGAGCTAATCTCTTCAAGCCCCTGAAAGTCACCTGTTAAGTAGCCAGAGGATACATATGAGCCAAGACTGGAGACAAGAACCAGAGGCAGCACCACAAGGCTTCATCAGGCTTCCATCAGAATTGTTTCTCAAAACACAAGTTTGATTACAGAACAGTGTCCTACAAGCCCATTTGGGTTAGATCCAGTGCAGATTCTGCACCATGATCAGGCTCAAAAGCATGCTATTCACCATTCAAGGAGAATCACAGCAAAAAGCACAGCACACATACCCCCAGACACAAGCCCATATTATCAATGAATCAGTGCATATGCTGGGGGCTCCACAGACCCCGCTGTTCTCCTGCTGAGGCAGCTACCAGCGCCCCAGGAGCACACAGCAGCAGCCAATCCAGCCCAGCACAGAGCCTCCAGTTTCCACTCATCCCTCTATTCAGAGCCAGCCAGCTCACTAACTTTCCCGACTCACCACCCCATGGACCAGAAACTCAAAAAGTTTGCTTTTCGTAGCTTTGCGAGCCCCTCCTGTAACTTCATCTGTAGCCATCAGGGTCTGCTCAGCCTCTCTCACTCTTTCTCTTCCTCTTTCTTTCCCTTTTCTGCCTTTTTCTCCAACTCTCCCCTCTGAGTCCTGCTGGGCTCTCACACTTCTAATAGCGCGGAGTGGGGAGGGGGCCCCTTCAGGGCCTTCCTGACGGCCCACTCGCACTCGGTCTCAGCTGCTGCATTCCTCCACTGATAAGCCAGAAATAGTTTGTGCTGCCGGGCTCTGTCTGTTTACTCTGCAGGGACAGAAAATCCAGCTTTTTAAACCTCTCTGTCCAAACAGCAGAGATAAGCAGGAGGCAAATTGAAAACACATCTCAGCTTTTCCATGTTGTTGCTGCAGCCTCTCCTCCTCTGCATCAGCGATGGGAAATTCTGGGGCAAGGGGAAGGGGGAGGGGGCAACTCCAGCAGTGACAGAGCTCAGCACCTCACAGAGATGTTTTCCCATTAGAAAATGCAGCAGGCGAGCAGTGAGAAACAATGGCTTTCCCTTGCTCCCACTGCTCCTCCCGCACTGCATTTCCAGGCCCTTTCCCCAGGGACCTGGCAGGCAGCACACAGAAACATTTGCTGGCAGCATTTCCAGCATGAGAGACTAACCCCTCTGGACAAGAGAGAGAAGCAGCGGGAGGCAGGAGCTGGGAACAGAGAAGGACAGCCTGTGGGAGCGAGGGGAAAGAAAGAGTGGGAGAGCAGCGGAGGGAGGGGTGGGGGCAGCATGGCGGCACAGCTCTCGACCCCCTTCCACGCTCCCTGCTCTCTGGGACCGCCCTCGGGATGCTCCGGTACCACCGTGATGGATCCACTGGAGACCCCAGGGATTGACAGGCACGGACAGATTACGAACACCACAGCTGCACTGAGCTATCAGCAGCGCACCGATTGCCACACAAAGCCCTGCACGATAAGCATGTGGCATTCCAGGGCGCTGCTGGGAACACGGAGCCCACGGGCCGCCCAGGAGAAGGGGGAAGAGAGCGGTAGCCCCCCCCCGTGCGGCCCCGGAGGGCCGGGGCGAGCGCGGCGCTGGCAGCGCGGCAGCCATTCCAGGAGCAGAGCGCGGCAGCTCCGTGATGGCCGAGCCCGCAGCGGTGGCCGGGCCCGCAGTGATGAGGGCTCTCAGAGGTGGCCGGGGCACCGCTCTGCGCCCACAGCTCGGCGCGCCCACGGCTCACACGGCCCGGGGCTCCCCAGCCTGCCCAACACAGCCATGGGCAAGATGTTGCCAGGTTACGAGAAGAGTTTATTCTATTCCTCTGCTTGAAATTCTTGTTTCGGGGCTGTGAATTTTCTGGCACGACTGCAACAGAAGAGAATCAAATCTGAAACAAATAAAATTCTGCCATCAACCAGTAATAAAAACAAGCAGAGAAGAGAGACTGCACTGGCCAGCAGTGAAGGGGCAAGCCGTGAAGATCACATGGCCTTCTGCACGTGGGGAGGAAGGCAGCGACCTCCACTGATTTTTTTAGGGTCACCCCAATCCAAGTGCTACTGTGTGACAACAGCTATAGGAATCACAGGCATTTTGGAAGGGTGGGCATTGTATCCCCTCTCAGCCCCTCAGACGAAACAAGCCAGTCAAAGTAACATGGTAGCATTCCATGCTACGACTTCCTGCAGTTTTAGCTGAACTAAAGGCACATGTAGTCTGGAACCAACTGCTACGTGTCTGGTGGACAAGGTACTGCCAGGTTAACTCGAGTGACTGAGGGGTTTTTCCAGCCTAAAGGACTCTGCGATGCTACAGGACAGCACGGCTGGCAAGGCGGCGTCGGGCCGGCGCCAGCCATGTTTTTGAGATCCTGGACTCACACAGAAATGTTGGCTCCCACCTTGCGAGCCCCTTCCCTGCGCGCTGCAGACGCCGCGCATTGTCCTCACAGGCCGCCCTGGCCGGCGGGGCAGCGGCTCCGGCCTGTGCGGGTGCGGCTGTTGCTGGCGGGGCGCCGTGCGGCGCTCCCCGCGCGAAATGCCCCTCCGGCCGGGCCGCAGCGGCTCCGGGCCGGGCTGGCACCGCCGGGGCGGCGGCGGCGGCGGCTCCGGC
>VWZD01001163.1:49426-69678 GCA_013396695.1 Sakesphorus luctuosus
GGCCGAGGCACGGCCGTGCAGCTCAGGGCGGGCTCGGGCGGTGCCCGGGACGAGCGAGGCCGCGGATCCGCAGCCCTTTATGCCCCCGCCGGGGCGTGCGCTCGGCTGCGGGTTTTTAGGCTGTTCTTATTTTTCTCCTCAGCTGTCGATGCAACAATGAGCCGCAGCTGCCTCGTCTCCGGCAACAGGCACTGATTGCTTCCTGCAGCACGAGGACATCTGCTATGAAGTGCTGCGAATTTCAGCCGAACACCAACCATACAATGTGTATTGTAATCTACCTGGTTGTTCTTAACAGGCATCATACAAACAGATTTCTTTGGACCATAAAATTCCAAGGCCAGTCACTTGAAAATAAAGGAATGGCAGACTCACTTTAGCCATAGACTGAGTAAAACTGAAACCAAACCAAACCAAACCAAACCAAACCAACAAAACCCAAAAAACAAAAAAACCCAACAACAAACAAAACCATGTAATAATAAAAACTCAGCTCTAACTTAGGATGATTTTAGTTCTTCAAGTAGTTTAGAAAATAAATCAGTAGAAGCAGCTCTTTTGTTTTAGAAATGGAAAATAAGGTACAAATGGATGGAAGTGACTTGCCCAACATCACCTAGCTGAGAATGAAACCCATTTCCTGTGATTCTTCCACCCTCCACAATAACGTCCAGGAAAACTGCTTTGCCAGGCATTTGCACAAATGGGTGAAGGTTACAGTGCAAGAATGTCTTCTCCCATATTAAGAGAAACCGAATATAATTTAATTTTAAATTGCTTTTCTATTTTCCCAACATATTTTTTTTCGTAAAAGTGTAGGAAATAGTAGTCAATGCTCTTTTAAAAAGTGCCTGGTTGAACCCAAGTCTTCCCCAACTGCTGCAGGTATCCTGGCAGCTCCCAGCCAGCTCTGGCCTGGACCATCTCCCTGCCATGGGGCTCCCTACAAGGCCCGTGATGTCCTTCCTCAGTACCTCCTGGGGCCCTGAGAGCCCACCTGGCCTCCCGTGTGTGTGCTTTGGTTTTTCTTCTGTGCTGTTATTCAGGCTTTTCAGACTGTTAGAAACTAAGATGGTCAGGTTAGAAAAGAGAAGAACAAAGTTGTTATTTTAGGGAGACAGATTTGCAGCCGTTTGCAATTTTTTGATCTGTGGATAGTTACAAAAGTACATGAAGGTGCTGGTTTCCTTGAGCAGGTACAGTTTCCCTCATCCAATTTTCATTAAAATCAGCAGCACTCTGTTCACTGAAACTTAAAACATTCCCATCAGTTTTGGCATTGATGCAATATGGCATAGAAAACATGCTGAAACCACACAGAAAATATCTAAAGACTGAGGCTCTGCTTAGTCTAAAGAAATGACCACTTGTTCCTGGGTTGAAAATTATTCAATATTCTCATGAACAATACACAGTGAACTAGAGAACATGTTTATTAAATTTCCTAGAAATTTGGAGGCATTACAGGTTTTCTACCAGAGAGAGTTTAAATTAAAATCCTGGAAAGCTGGATGTCCTGTTTTTTCAAACCACAATTCAGTCACAAACAGTGCAAAGTTCCACATCAGGATAGAAATCAACAACTGTCTAAACAGAAGATGGGGAACAACTGGCTCAAGAGGGTTTTTATCAGAAAAAATATGTGTCGATATAATAGATCATAAACTAAATGCAAGTTATCAGTACTACACTGACACAAAATAAGCAGATAAATCCCCAGAAGAGCAGGAACTGCAGGAGTGCTGCCCCACTGCTCTCATCCCCTTGGTGGCAGCATAAGCAGTGACAATGATACTCAGGATTCTTCTTTTTCTCCTCATTTTGTCTCTCCTCCTTCCTCACATCTCTTGAGCTCTCCAGGGCTCAAGCTGTCCCAGCTCAACACTTCTCTGAGGCTGCAAAATTACATTTTGCCAGAAATGCAGAGGAACTCTTCCAAAGCAATCCTGTTGTGTATTAATTGTCAGTGTCTCGGCCAGACTGGCTTTTGCACCTGGGGCTCTGCACATCAGAGGACACGTGGGAGAAACCAGGATGGTTCAGGGGAGAACAGTAAGTGTGACAAGAACTGTAAGGCACAAAAAATAAAGAGAAAACAACAGTCATCAGGTATCCATAAGGCTGGTGCAAATACAGGGAAGAGCTGCTCCCCATACACACAGTACAGGAAATAATGGGTTGAAATTTCTCCCAGGAAGATTTATGTTTGATGTTAAGGAAGAGAACAACAGTGACAGTAGAGATGTTCTGGGATAGTTTGTCCAACAAGGATGGGAATCTCCATTGCCAAAGATCTTTGAAAAACAGGTTAGACAAGCATCTGTCCAGAGTAATATAGTGGTGTAAATTCTGACTTGGGGCAGGACAAAGGACCAGATGACTTTCAGAGGTTCCTTTTGCCTTATTTCCCTACAGAAACTGTATGGAATTTCATAATACAAAGACAGGCCTTTTTTTCCTATCCAGAGTAGCTTCTCCTGACAAATTTCTCAGATCTCATGCAAAAAAGTTTAAACTGATCAAAAAGGGCCCCTAAATTTTTTATTTTGGGGAAAAAGTACACATCTGATTGTTATGGCAATGTAAGAATGAGGACTATGCATATGCTGAGTGCTACCAGTTATCCTTGGTGGATTCCCAAGTACCGTACAGCTTTTATACTGTGGCCTTTTGCTCTCTCCTTGACTCTCAGATCTTGCATCACTGTTCCACAGACCTTCTTTCTGTGTTAGGCCTTTCCACTGTTTCTAAAATCTATCTGCAATGAAGAAATAACACAAGCAATTTGCAGCACACATCAAGAAAGAAAGGAGATTTGAAATAAAGGCAAAACAAAGAATAAGTGAAGGCAAAGAAAAATGTTTGCCTCTGTCTCCTGAGGTTCCAAACGTGATGTTACCGAGGTAGAGAGACAGGGACAAATTTACCTTCTGATCATTTTAAAAGTAATCAAAGGCAACAGAAGGGATGCCAGAATGCCAGAAGATGGAGAAATATATAGGTCATACTATAGGATGCAAAATAATGAGTCATCAGAATTATCATGTCATCAAGTATACTTGTGTTTTAGCCAACTCTGTACAATTCAGTGTGACCTCATGGTAAGCTGTCCAGCCCTACTCTGCCTTGAGCTCCACTTTTCCCCTCTCACCACGTCCCCTTTACAGCCTGTGCAGGGACAGCTGTGCACGGTTCACACACCTGAGCAAAGAAGGAGAGCTCTGCAGGCAGGGCCACAGTGCCCCTCTGCTGACCCAGGGCAGGGCAATGCTGAGTGAGAGAGGTCAGTAGGAAGACTCTGGTCCTGCAAAGAGAACAGTTGGGAAAATGGATTTCAATTTTTCAAAAGTGAAGGAAATATAGGAATTCTTGCTGGGGAATCCTGACAGAGCAGAGAAAAGGCCTATCAACAACTACCCCCAAACCAACTGCCCCAGTCCAAGGAGTACAAGTATCTTCGTGGTATTTGGTGGTCAGAATGATGGCTTTGGGGTGTGTTTGGTGAGAGCATCATAAAGGATTCACCGGCTGACACTCACTGACAGAAAACAGCTGGGGGAACTGCTGGGTCAGCAACTGGGAACTGCTGGTTCTTCCCTGGGAGGGTGGGCAGGCCCTGGCACAGCGTGCCCAGAACAACTGTGGCTTCCCCAGCCCTGGAAGTGTCCAAGGCGAGGCTGGACATGGCTTGGAGCAACCTGGGCTACTGGTTGGACCGGGTGGTCTTTTTAAGGTCCCTTCCAAACCAAACCATTCTAGAATACTTTGATTCTATGTATAATCAATAGCAACCATGTCACATATAACCCTTTCCGATGTAAGAAGAGGCTCAGAGGGGACCTCAGCACTGTCTAGAACTACCTGAAGGGAAGTTCTGGCCAGGTGGGGGTTGGTCTCTTCTCCCAGGCACTCAGCAATAGGACAAGGGGGCACGGGGGGCTCAAGCTCTGCCAGGGCAAATTGAAGTTGGAGAGCAGAAAAAACTTCTTTGCAGAGAGAGTGCTCAGGCATTGGAATGGGCTGCCCAGAGAGGGGGTGGATTCCCCATCCCTGGAGGTTTTTCAGCTGAGCTTGGCCGTGGCACTGAGTGCCATGATCTGGTAAAGGGACTGGAGTTGGCCCAAGGGTTGGACTTGATGATCTGGGAGGGCTTTTCCAACCCAATGGATTCTGTGATTCTATGAATCTATGAAAATTATTGCACAGCACTTTAAATCTTAGTATTCCTAGGGGACAGCTGGTATGAGTTCTCAGGTTTTGTATATGTGACTATTTCCATTTATTATTTTCCCAATATTATCCTTAATGGCTCTTTTTTGTTGTTATTGTTTATGCTTTGAGGCATTTCTACACAGCAGTCACACCCACACTCACTGCTCCTCCTTTTGTCAGACTGAATAAGTGAAACTGTTATTTGCTCTCTTAAAACCGAGTGCCCATTTCTCATCATTCCATCAGCCTTTTTCCTGTTAGTCCCAGTTAACCTCCAGTCTCCAGGCCACATCCTTGTGTGGCATTAATAGTTCTCTCACCAGCAGAACTCTGCCAAACCTCTCTAGGCCCACAGCTGCCTTCCACAGCATCCTGGCAGTTACAGCCTCACATTTTCCTACACATGGACTCATGTTCCAGGCTGTTCCTCCTCCTTAATCACTGCCATTAGCCCACGTGTTGCACACAGTGCTGACCCCTGCGACAGGCCCCCAGGTACACAGCTGTGCCCTGTCCTGCCACCAGATACCAGCTGGGTTCTGTTTGTGCACTTGAGAGTCAAACAGTTCTCCCCATGTAACTATATCTGCCTCTTTTGCATCATCACCAAATTTAATTATTAGACTGCCTATTTTTGTGCTGTGGGCATTACTGAAAATATTAAATGACATCAATCCCAAGGCAGATCCTGAGGAAACTGCAATATCTTTTGTGTTTTCTTTACTGAGCTTCTTCCCTGCCTTACAGTTCTGCTGTTACTTGTCTTCTGAGTCACAGCCCCATTTTCAGATAGCACCATATCAAAGGCTTCACCCATGTCTAAACAAGTAAGACATTGATTCATCTGTGTAGAAAATCAGTTATCTAAGAGAGAGTAGGTTAATAAACTTAGGTTGCTTTTTCGTACCATGATCATCCTCCTTGAGCTCAGTTATTTTTTCTTTCAAAAATTGTTCTTTAGCCTTGCATAGATTTAGGATTAAATTAATGCATTTGCCTTTAGCACTCTTGCCATTCTATATTTTAAGAAAACCTACAGGATTACCTGTTTGTTTGTCAGGAAAAACAAATCTAAAGCCCATTTTGAGTAATATTAATAATGCTAGGAATTATGTCCTATTCTCACTGAAAATCACTTGAAAAGTGTCTATAGTTTAGGCAAATCAATACAAAGTAAATATGAACCAAAAGATGTATTAATATGCAAAACTGCATAAGAACTGAGCACTAGGAGGCTGGAGAAAGCACAGAACCAAAGAAGGAAAACAGAGAAATCTTGGCATGGACTGTCTCATAAATCTAGCTCTCACTTCAGCTGAATTGGTAGAACAATTAATGGGGGAATACAACCACGTCAGCCTTAGAGCACAATGGAACCGAGAGCAAGGAATGGTCGTGATCATGAAACAACTGCATTTCCAGACAAGCCCAAATGTCTTTAAAAATTATTTTATTTGGCAGAATAATTGCAAGAATTACAAACGGATTACTCCAAAAAAGTCAAAGTCAATTTCAAATGGTACCTAACTACAACAAACATCAATGGCTTTGGAAAATACTGGCCAGTGGGAAATGGCAAACATGACTTAAAGGCAATGTAGGAAAACATCATCATAGGCCTAAAATTCCTAATAGGAAAATAATTTGTATGTCATTTGTATGTAACATTACTGAAAGGTTATAAGAAATAATAAAAACAAGTGGAAGTGGCTACTAAGGACTCCAAGGTTGGTTGTTACATACAGATTGTGTTACCATCTTCAAAGATCTAAGAGTAGGAAGTAAAATACATGTAGATTAAATCCTCACACAAGAAGATTTTGGAGAAGTTTCACAGCCAGCCAGGATAGAGGATTAAAAAACCCCCCTTGACTGGGCCTCAAATGTTAGACAGGACATTTAAGCTGCAAAAACTCAAGCCAGTGAATCCTGAGGTGGAAGAAGTGCACTGTGTGCAGCAGGTAGGACAGTTTGCTAATCTTTTCAGCATCCATTCACCCAGTACAGAAATAAATGTATGAAATCACAGAAGATGGTGGCACCAAGACACCATGGTGGCACCTCTGGCTTTCGACAGAGGCTCCTTCTGAGCGGCTGAGCGTGGCCACAGTGGGAGGGTCTGGCTTCAGCTCAGTTCAGCAGTTTGTCTGCCAGAGCACAGGCATGGTGGGCTTGCAGATCCCAGCCCAGAGCAGCAGCCTCCCCTGGCAATGGGGTCATCGGGCACGGTGTGCACAGCCATGCACTGCGTATGACCCCAGGAGACAGCACATCAGCATGACAAGGCACACGAGCACTGGCACAAGTTACTTGTTAAATCAGCTTTAAAACATGTGTAGAAGAAACACAGGCAGAAGAAACATAAGTTGAATCATTACAGCATTTAGTGCTTTTCAAAACAGACAGTTTAAAAGTGAAAAACTCGTGCAGCAGAAGGGCTTGTTTGTGCAGGGCCATGAACTATCAGAGGGAGAAGAGGGGTTTGTACCTTACGTCATGTCCTCTGCCACATCTCACAATTTTTCCCATTCTTTGGCCTCAGTAGCTTCTGCTGCCTGAGAGTACAAGGAGGTAGAGCTAAGAACAATGTAGTCTCTGACCTTTACAGCTCTCAGATGAACTAAACAGATGGAAATAGCAGGAGTGCAGTGCAACAGAGAGCACCAGTCATCTTGACAGGCAGGGACTTGGCACGGCAGCTGTCTGGGTACACTTGTTTGGAACAGCCACCAAATTCCTACCCTGTGCACCCCGTCCTTGGCACCTGTTTTCGGATCAATTTATACCCATCCTGCAACTTGAAACCATAGAAACAACACACTTGTGGGGGATTTTGAGTACACTGCTCTCTCTTAGGAAATAAGTAACGCTCCTTCTTCAAAGAGATTCTCCAATGCTCCAAAGCCACAGCCAAGCTGTTACATGGACATACGATACAGCAGTACTGAATGCTAGTTATAAATATGATGCCAAATAACACATAAATCTCTGTTAAGGTTATATAGAGAAAGGCTTTCTATATTATTAGTTAAAAGCCTGAGATACCATGTAAATGAAAAAAAATTCTTTAAATTCCTTTACTTAAGATCTTCAAGATTAATCTCCAGTAAGGTTTTCACCTAATCTAAACAAGCATAAAACAAACTTAAAAAATCAGTGAAAAGTTTGTGTAATGGAAAGTTAATCACTGGTATTCCAACCATAAGAAATACAGGGAGCAGAATCGTAGCCAAGAAAAATTCCAACACAAAAAAAGGTTGTATTTCTGTTCTTCAGAAAAGCTTCTTTTGTCTATCATAGAATTGATTCCTTTCCTATTGCATCCAATCTTTAGTAACAATTCCACTTCACTGATTTTGCCTTAACACTTACATTTTTTTTTAAATTTTCAGTTTCTCCACCTCCTTCCATGTGCATCAATCCTTCCTTTCCCCAGTTGGAGGTCCTGCCATTGCACATCACACCAGTGCAATTCTGTCTTTTCTGAACTTGGCAAATACTTTTTTACTCAGATGAAATCCACTTGGAATGCCACTGGTAAAAATTTGCTCCGAAACTGTCCAAATGTCAAATACAGGAGTATAAAAAGACCCAAGTCTTCATCTCGCTGCCTGTTGCTTTTACTGATTTTACCCTGCCCTGTGCCTGCTTTGTCATGCACTTCTCATGCCACTCAACTCCAGGATGCCTTGTCTCTCCCACAGATCTGCAAGGAGCCAAATAACAACTCCTCACAAGAAATAATTTAATCAAAAACCAGTTACAGACCCACACCTCTTGTTACGGCCTTATTTTAAGGCTTAGCATTGATCCTCCCTTATATTTCAACTCCATTGGTCTACCAAAGGATCAGTGCTGTGAAGGCTCTTTCCTGCCTGCAGGACACCATTCTCTGACATTTCAAACCAGACAAAGCCCCGAAGAACACCCAGAAAATTACTGTTTTGTCTGGCACCAGGTAAAGAATGTATAGCTCAAACAGTTAATATTTTAGCTCCTGATCTTGTTGCAGTCTCACAGAACAAAACTGGTCAAGTTTCTCCCTGCAACAAAGCACTGAGAGCCAGAAGCAGTCAAATGCTCTTTCTGCCGTTTGCCTGTGGCTGGAGGACAGAAAGCCCTCACTCCCTCTCTTCAGACTGGGGAACCTGTGATGTGTTCCCTTGATTCCTACAGCAACAGTGCAGAGTGACAGCCCACTGCTCCCAACCATCCACACACTCTCCGTGACGCTCTCTCTCTGATCCCAGTTGGTCCTGAACATGCACTGAATTCCAAGGTGACTGACAACTCACAGGATAAAAGTGCTAGGATGGCTGGAGACAGGCTCTTCAGGAAGGGCAGGCTGGGGGTGAGGAGGAGGAGCTGCCCCACAGCCAAGCGGAACTGGAGCGCACAGAGCTCCACCTTGGAACGGACAGAGATTCAGCTGAGAGCTCGTGGGCCACAGGTAGGGCAGAGTTTGGAGGCAGCCACACCAACATGTGCTGTGGTGGGTGTCTGCTGCAGACCACCTGCTGAAGAAGAAGTAGAGAGACCACAGACAGCAGGAAAAATCCCCAAGTTCACAATCTCTGGAGGACCACTCCAGTATCTGCTGCGGGGATAACAGAGCAGGGCACAAGTGATCCCTGAGGTTTTGGGGGCACATGGAAGGTGACTGAGGAGCAGACAAGAAGTGCTGCTCTGCTGGACATGGAAGAACTGGTCAGGAACGTGAAGGTCCAGGGCAGCCTTGGCTGGACCATGAGATGGAGTATTTCAGGAACATGAGAGGAATAGAGTAGGGTAGAAAACAGGATCACAGCCCTAGATTTCTAAAAAGCAGACTTTGGCCTGTTTGGGGACCTGCTTGGAAGAATCTTTAGAGTTAATGTGGGAAAAAAGAGGGTTCTGGGAGATCTGGTTGACTTTCAAAGATCACCTCCTCCAAATTCAAGACCAGTTGACCCCACAGGCAGGCAATTAATCAAAAGCAGCAGGAGGCCCACAGGCATTAACAAGCAGCTCCTACCTGAGCTCCAGCATTACAAGAGGCAGAAGCAAGGACAGGTGACCCAGGAGGAATACAGAGACTGTCCAAGCATGCAGGGATGCAATTAGGGTAACAAAAGACCCCCTAGAGTTGAATCTGGTGAGGAACACAAAGGGCAGACAGGAAAGCTTTTACAAATAATCTCAGCAGCAAAAGACAGACATGGGAGAATGTGGGCTTACTGGGGAGGGGACTTGCTGAGAATGAACACAGAAAAGGTTGAAGTACTGAATGCCTTCTTTGCCTCTTTCTTTACTGACAAGATTGGCCTTCAGGAATCACTGGCTTCCGAGACAAGTAAGAAAGTCTGGAGCAAGGAAGGCTTGCTCTAGGTGAAGGATAACAAGATTAGGGAATGTTTAAACAAGCTACACATATCCAACAGGTAAATGGATTTTTACTTTAAAAAGGTGGCCTAGAGACCAACTTCATTCCATCCCTGCAGATACTCCAAAGTTCTCTGAACTTGGTACTCAGCAAGTTGCTCATGCTCATCCAACTCCAAGCAAGGAGGCTGGACCACATGATGTCCAGAGATCCTCTTCAACCTCAACCATTCTACGATTTATGATTCTTCTCAGGAAAGACTTAAGCATTACAAGTAAGTCAATCAACCTGCCCAATCAACATGCAGTTGATTCACAGGAGGAACCACAGCCTGGAGACTGGAGCAGGAACAAGGCAAGGGCAAAACACCTGGAGTGCCCTTACCTGGAATCATATACACCAGTTCAGAAGCAGCAACTGAAAATGCTTTTTACCTTAAAAGGTAGGTATTAGGCGGCAAATTAGGATAATGAAGGTAAATAACACATTTCTATTTTGCTACCCTTTAATATAGGGCTAGGTAGAAGCTACTGGAATGAGAAGCAGGCTGTTGTTGAAAAAAAATTATAACAAACACTGCTTAGTAATACCTATATACAATGCATAGAAATGCATGCAAAATTATACTTCTAAAATAATTTTCCCAGTTCATCACCACGAAATGATCACTGTTCCATTAGTGCTTCTGCACCCCATGCCTCATATTTAAAAAAAGATAAAAACATCAAACCATGCTTGCATCCTACTTCTAGTCCCTGCTAAATATAAATTTGCTCCCTTAGAAGAGCTTCACAGTGGGTTTAGAAGTGGTGCCTACTACATATAATTTGTTCACTGTATTAGCAGTTCTTATGTGGTGGATCTAGCGCAGGTAGATCTGCCAGTGCCTCTGCACAGTTCTCCTTTTCTCCTTTCAGACACCAGAAAATACTGCTGAGATGCAGACTCCCTGCATATACCTTGTTTTCTGTTTTTCAGATTTGTCTGTCCAATCCTTTGAAAGAATCAGTATCAGACACTCTCTCATGCCTCTCCGGATAGTAAAGATCCTGCTTTCCTTATGGAGAGCTGCAAAGAAGTCATTATGCTGGCAATTAAGGACTGAGGAAGGAATCCTCAGATGGAACAACACAATTAATCTGTTTTACACAGGGAGCAGGAAGAGTACTACGTTATTGCAGCTCACTCCTCCTTGTCAGATGCAGGATCAGAGCAGCTGAATGTGCCAACAGCCTCTGCTCCAGGTAGGAGCAACAAAGAGCTGAAGCCCCCACTGCTGAACTGTGCACAGCCTCCCTGAGCAGCCCGTGGTCCATTGCCATGGGAACAGACACATGGCTCCCCGTTGCCAAGGAGACAGCCGCTGCTTTTGGAGACTGGTGAACACTGTGCCCAAAGCATTTCAGCATCTTTAAGATCATAGTCATGATCTCCTCCCCCAGTTAAACAGGTCGATCATTCTCCCATTCCTATTTTTCAGAATATGTTTTAAGCATTTTGCTATAATACATCAAGATTATTGATAATATCTGGTTTTGATATCAACATTTAAAATGACATTGCCAACCTACACACACCCCTGTATGCCTGCAAGTCCTGTTGTTCTCTAGCTCTTCCAATTAACTCTCACTGATCTAACATGCAGTACAACTGATTCCTTCCACTCCATGGGTTTCCTATGGTGTAGACCTGTGCTTCAAGAAAAGCTGGCTGGCAAAGCCAGTGTCCATATCTCCCCTATCTTCTCTACTAGTTTTAACTAGAACAAATCTGAAAAGGCGGGTTCTGTGTGCTGGAGGCCTCGGGGTGGCAGTGCTGGACAGCAGCACACGGCAGATTCCTGTTGTGTTCCTGAGCTTTGCCATCAGTGCAGGAACAGCTCTGTGCACCCGGGGTCAGCATGGACACTGCAGGTCCACATGGCCAGGACCAGCATGGATACTGCAGGTCAGCATGGCCTGGGGTCAGCATAGCCAGGGGTCAGCACGGCCTGAGGGTGAGCACAGACACTGCCTCGGCAGTTGCCCACTGCTGCTCTGTGGCTGCCTCTGCCAGTTCACTGGGGAGAGGTTCTGCTGCCTGGGATCCCAGTGGAGGTGGGATCTGCACCACAGCCATGCAGGAGCAGCAAGGTAGTTCCCTGGGCTACAGGACACAGTGCCCACTGCACTGTTGGTGTCACTTGACCCCTTTTCACATTCTCTCCTCCCTCACACAACCTGTTCCCCATCCTGAAAAAAATGTGCTGATAGTCAAGATTTACAATTTGGGGAGGGAGTGTCAACTGAAGCAGAAGGCTGCTGCTTGCACATACCTGATGTGGGGAAGGAGGGACTGCCTGCAATTGGGCTCAAAGGAGTGGTGGGTAGTATGTCCCATAACGGGGGAGCCTGCAGGGTTGGCATTTCTGGTAGCAGAGGGGCCCCTTCTCCACCCTATCCCGTCAATTTATAGAATGAGTGCAGAGCCCTAAGAGTTAAAGGGGAAGACAGTCCAGTTACAAATCACATGATAGAATGACAGAATCATTTAGGTTAGAAAAGACCTTCAAGATCATTAAGTCCAACACTAGCCTAGCACTGCTAAGGCACCCACTAAACCACGTCTCCAAGTGCCATCTCTAAATGTCTTTTAGATCCCTCCATGAATGGCAACCCCACCACTTCTGTCAGCAGTCAGTGCCAGGGC
This sequence comes from Sakesphorus luctuosus, assembly GCA_013396695.1. Classification (NCBI taxonomy): domain Eukaryota; kingdom Metazoa; phylum Chordata; class Aves; order Passeriformes; family Thamnophilidae; genus Sakesphorus; species Sakesphorus luctuosus. Next base: position 61,689 of record VWZD01001163.1, read on the forward strand.
TTCACAACACTTTTGGTAAAGAAATATTTCTTGACAACTTGAGGCCATTTCCTTTCATCCTGTACCTTGTTCCCCAGGAGCAGAGCCTGACTCCAGCCTGGCTCCTCTCTCCTGTCAGAGAGTTGGAGAGAGGACAAAGGTCCCCCTGAGCCTCCTTTTCTCCAGCTGAGCCCCCCCAGCTCCCTCAGCCGCTCCTGCTGCTCCAGCCCCTTCCCAGCTCCGTTTCCTTCCCTGGACACGCTCCATCCCCTCCAGCCCCTTCCTGTTGTGAACTGACCCCAGGATTTCAGGTGGTGCCTCAGCAGTGCCCAGCACCGGGACAGGCACTGCCCTGGGCCTGTGCCCACAGTGGGGCTCATACAGACCAGGTGCCCTTGGTCTTCCTGCCCACCTGGGCACAGCTGGGCTCATGTTCAGCCACTGTCACAGCACTCTCAGGGCCTTTCCCATCGGGCATTTTTGCAGCCACTCTGCCCTAGGCAACTGCTGGAGGGGGTTGTGGTGACCCAAGGGCAGGACCTGGCACTTGGCCTTGTTAAACCTCACACCATTCCTGAAGCCAAAAAGTATTTCCTAAACAAACTGAAATCACTTCCCACCATTTCCTTTTCCTCCCTTGTTTCCCAACAGAAGCACGAGTAGGTGGCAGGCAGGCAAAAGAAGTTAAGTTGTCCTCAATAAAAAAATATCTCCATACTCACAGCTCCTTTCCCCAGCACTTCTGGCATACTCTGCTACTGTCTGCTTTTTGTTTTCTAATCTGTATTTCATCTCAAAACAACCCCAAGCCTGCTCCTGGAATGCTGATCATTCTCCAGAGCTCCTTACCCCTACCTCTATCATTTATCCTTTTCTGCATTTTCCTAACTTTTTTAAGGCTCTACTTCTTAGCCAAGCACTGCTCCTCTGCCTTCTGACCCTTCTCTAAGCCGAGTGCTCCAACAAGCACTCAGGTGATGTTACTATGCTGATGCAAAAGTTTGTAGCTGCCAGCTCTGACCAAAGGCAGCTGTGCAGAGGAACAACAGGCTGTGCAGCAGGCACAGAGCAAAGAGAGTCCTGATGTGATGTGTGGAACAGGCCTCCACAGAGTAGTTCAAGGAGAGGGAAGATAAGTCCTATGTGAATGTGCAGTTTGAAGAGCAAGAAGCTGCCAGGGCATTTTTAAAACATTGAAGTGCAATATGCTGACAGGTCCACTCTTATTTACAGGACCTATCAAAAAATTCTAATCATAATAAAACAGGAGGACAACAGAGAACAGAATAGGGATGTAATAGACCCATGGGGACTGTTTGTTCTACAGAAGACACGCTGCCTCCTTACCTGCACTGGAATACTTACACACCAACTCCTTGCTTCTGTGAGGGGCAGCTTTCTAATCACTAATAAATCTCTCACTAATCATGAGGGATTTGAAAGACCATTCTAGAGAGATGACTGGGTACTGTCAGACTGTTTTCTGCCGATTACAAATAACCTATGAAATATCAACAATGCCCCAAATTTTCTGGCCCAATTTAAACAGTAAATGTAGTTATAAGGAGGGTTAGCAACTAGTCAGATAACACTCAGCAGCAGCGTCATTCAGCACATGGAAAGGAATAGAGTCCTTTCTAATGAACTGGAGTGCAGGACAGAACTGTTGGATCAAGCCACCTTACTGAGACAGATCCATTCAAAGTGTGTGTTTAAAGGCAAGGAATAACCTTAGAACAAAGAGTGAAAAAAATCCCCCAAAGCAGAGATTGTGTCTTGAAAAGTGGAAAACCTGAAAAGGAGTAGAAACTACAGTGGGAAACCAACTCAAACTGAGTTACCTGTCCCACACTGTGGCAAAAAGAGCCAAAGGAACCCTTGGATTTATGAAGAGGAGAAAGCAAGGACAGTAGGATGAGTTTCTCTGTATACTTTAATCACTAGAGAAATCCATGTTGAAACACTGAATAGAGCAGTGCCAAGTATATCCAGAAGTCTGAAAAATGCTGTCCATGAAAGATTTAAGTAATGCAAAATGTTTAATGAACTAAACATAAATTTAAGATATGAACACAGTGATGGCATTTAAGTACAGTCACAAAATTCCAAGTGATAAAAAGCTTTAAAATGAGATAGAAAAAGAAAGACAGAACAAGAGCCAGTGCACAAGAGCTGGCATAAACACACACTGCCACAAACACTGCCACATGGCACCTGCCAGTTGGGAGCATGGCAGGCATCACTCTCCTCACAGTTCAGGGACACCATTCCAACCTGCAGCCCTGGCCCTCAGGACAGTCTCATCGTCACAAACAGGGCATTTACAGAATTAAAGCAAAGGGGCTGGCATGGCCTTTAATGCTTCAAATCCTTCCTGGCCCCAAGTAAGTACTGATCTCACAAAGCTGTTCTTAACAGATATTTGTCTAATTTCCTAAACCCTCCACTGATAGAAGGTCTACAAGCACTATAATCCATTTGAAATTTCCACTAGTTAACCAAACTGCAGCTTGTCTTTTTGGGAGGTATAAGGGTCATAGTAAGGACAAATGGAAACTCATTAGTGCTCAGTAAAATATGGGTGTCACATGATCCAAAAGTCTCTTTTAGTTGTAAGATCCATGAATCCATAAACAATCATGATCAGTGTAGGTCAACACCCAGCTTCAGAGCTGCTGCTGACACCAGGGCTTCTCTTCTACTATCATGGGATGCTCTTTGAGGAGTGTTACTGGGGAGAGACAGGATTCACCATCAGCCAGTTCATCAGGACCCTGGCACTCGTTTCATCAGGTCTCATGGACATCTGTATCTCCACATTCTTCAGATGGTCTAGGACCTGATGTCCTCCTACAATGGGCAAGATGTCATTCCCCCAGTCCCTATCTTGAGATTGGGGGACTCCACAGGTTTGGGAAGAGCCATTACAAGTGAAAACTGAGTGGGGGAAACGTTGAGTACTTCAGCCTTCTCCATTTTGGTTGTCATTAGATTTCCCATCTCATTTATTGGGAGGTACAATTTATTTTGCCTACCTTGTCTAAGCAGCATACCTGTGGATGCCCTTCTTATTATTCTTCACATGTCTTGCCAAATTTAGTTCCACCTGTGCCTGAGCTTTCCTGATCTCATCCCTACACTCCTAGGCAGTATCCCTATCTTCCCAGAATGTGTGTTCCTGCTTCCATTGCCTATGCATTTCCCTCCTGTGTTTCAGTTTGACCAGGAAGGAGGTGCTTACTCAGCCTGTCTTCATAGGGGAGGTGCTCATCAAAAGCACATTTGCAAATCAAAGGCCACATGCTTATTAAAATTAAGTTTACATGATTTCCCACTTCAAAGCAATACTTGTTCCTGTAAATATAAAAATATATGACTGGTAAATTTTATTTTCTTCTCTGCAGTTTAGGATCTTGAAGGAAGCAAAACTACCTTTAAACAAGTAATTGTTTTAATTCATTTGCAGGCAAAGAATAAGTGTGTCAAATTTCAGGGTAAAAGGTAAAAGACACAATGTCAATTAGACTCTGACACTGACACTCTTGGAGCAGGCAAATTGTTGAGTCTAACTAAAGGCTTCAGTCAAGCCACGGTGCTGGTTCTGTTCAGAGAGAAACGCTTCTAGCCCCAGACAGACACAGACACCATCTTTGTGGCAGAAGCACAGAACAGAGGAGGCTACAGGATTGTCAGAGGCCACACTGGGAAGGACAGCAGTTCATCTCTCAAACACTGGAACCAACAAATGGAGTTTTTAAAAAAATGTAAAGACATATCCTTCCTCAGGGACAGCTGGGAGCTGCAAACAGGTACCCACTGCCATTAAGGATGTCCCAAAGTGAATGGTCCTATAATCCTCCCTGGACTCAGAATCCACGGGAACACCCAGCTGTACAGAAAAGGACAGAACAGTGACAGAAAACATAATCACAGAAAACTGGAACAACTCCTTCCAGTGAAGAACACTTACCATTTAACCAGCAGACCTATGAATATGGGAGATTTTCTAACACTGTTTATTCCATGGATGACTGCAAAAACTTAAAATGTATGTGCAAGAAAAAATGATTCCACAACTTGCCTCATCTTCCTATTCCTTTTCCACACATCCAATACCAGTCAGAGATGGGAAATTTTGGTCTGACTCAGTGCACATAGTCCTTAAATTCTCCTGAGCTCCCACTGGCAGGCAGGGGTTGGTACCTCTGTGACCTGAGCTCCCACTGGCAGGCAGGGGTTGGTACCTCTGTGACCTGAGCTCCCACTGGCAGGCAGGGGCTGGCACCTCTGTGCCAGACTTGTCCTGGCTCAGCCAGAACCAAGCAGGCAGAGGAGCAGCATACTCAGCAGCAGGCTGGGCAGTACTGTGGAGAAAGGGCCACATCAGGGGACAATAACAAGCCCAATGTGTCTTAAAATAGAAGAATAAACTAGTTATAACCCAAGAATTTATTCCCAAAGCAAAATAGAATGCATTTCTTCTACCAGACAATTTATACAACCAGTGGGGTGACCTGTGCAGGCTGTGAAAGGTGAGGAGTCACCAATCCAGCTGTGGGAAAAAGAAAGTCCCTTACAGGTGTGCTGTGTATTGGCTGGGAAAACAGACAGATGGATACAGGTGCTTATTCACCAGTGGAAGTAACAAGACTGGAACTAATAGCAGAAAATAAAGACCTGAGTGGTAGATTTGAGCACATTATCATGGAGATGACCAATGCTCATCCAACATCAGCAGGTACTGGAAAAGTCTGCCACCTGGGAAGAGCTAATTTAAACCTGCTCTGAGAAGCATGGGAACCCTACAAACCAATAACCACCTGACTATAACTAATCACATTTACTTGTGGCAAATGGAGTAATGAATTACCACAAAGAATTCCTGCTACTACCACTCCTCTCAGCAATCTCATCCTCCAACATCATGTGCTCTGAGCCAGTCCACTCTGCCAGATCAGCACCTTCCTGCCAGAACTACCACAAACTATCACAGAAGTAGTTGGCTACTCAAAAGACCAGTTTAGGTCAGCAGCAGCAAGATGGCAGCTCAGGATTTATTCACAACATAACATTTCCCATATGCCCAAAGGCAAACAGTTTCCAGCCCCAATATAAAGCACAGACACATCCTTTACAACTACAACAGGTCATTTTTCAAAGAGCTAAAACCTACCTGTAGCAGACAAGACAGCTGAACACCTGGAGTCACATCTATATAGACCAAGAGGAAGGAAGAAACTTATCCTGTGGATGGGGCAGGAGACCAGATATTATGTCATCCTGAATTAGCAGATGTTCTCAATGACCTGAAGCAGGAACAGCTCTAAGAGAGCAGAATGAGGATGCATTTGGATCCAGCTCTGAAAAGAGAAAGCACACACTGGGTGAGAGGGAAGTAATATACAATATAAATAACATTTCCTAGAACAGCACCAACTCATGTGACACTTCATAAACAGCACAACTTGGGGAGAAAAAAATGGGGGTAAAAGCAAGGAAGGAGCGATGGTTCAGGGCTTCTCTGCAGACCCTGCACACAGGAGCATGTCCAGACTGCCAGGACAGCAGTTTTTCCCAGGCACTGGCCAATCCATGTGGGCTGTTCAAGTCCCCCATGAGAAGACTTGTCAACAAATTGAGAAGGCTCTGATAAGAACAATAGAGTGAGTAGAATTGGAGGGGATCCCTGAATTTGCCTGGCCTATCCAAGAAGCAAGGGTATTTTCTCACACAGATGTTCTCAGCTGTGTTTCTGCCATCAGACATCTCTGGTCACCCTTGGGAAGGCAGGCCAGTTCAGGAGCATTAACCAAGTCAGCTTACATTCATCCTTAAAAAAATCAGCTCCTTAAAGGCTACCAGGACACTCCAGCATTTCAGCAGGCACCATCAGCTGCCCGCGTAGGATGGTGAGAGTGTTGCAGACTGGGAGAACTAATGATCCCACAGATTTAGGGTATAGTCAGACAGCTTCAGTGTCTGCATACTCATGACAGGTCCCAGAGAAGATGAAACACGGTAAGAAGCAAAAGGACCTGCTCCTTGGGAAGAGCCGAGCCAGCTGCACCTGTGCATACAAAGCCCTGCTGCTCCTGACAGCTTCGTACTGTAGCTGATGAAGAAAAGCAGCGTTACAGCAGAACAGGTGTGAGCACCAGCACACACAGCATTCCCAAGTGTAAGCTCATACCTAGGCATGCAGTTAGAAACAACTGCTGAAAGAACAGACAGGCAAGAAAGGGAAGAACGAGCATTACAGTGCCAGCCTGGGCAGTGCCAGGCAGCAGAAGCACAGGTAACTCCACCAGGGACAGAACCAAGGTTCTGGGTCTAGCAGGGTCAGAACAAGGGAAGATCAAAGGGAAGAAAGAAGATCATGGTGAATTCTGCTAAAACAGAGCTGAAGTCAAGGAAGGACAGAGCCCAGGCAAGACCAGAGCCAGGACTGAGGCAAACCCAGCAGCGAAGGCAGTGCAAGTGAGGAGGGAGAGTGCATGAGGTACAGAAAGGAACTACACTGCAGCACTGACATAAAAGGCTGAGGGTTGGGAATCTCACCCTCACTCTGCCTCAGGGGCAAGGCCAGGCTGCAAGTTTCCTCCTCACAGAAGAGTCAGGGATTCAGCATGGGAAGACAGGCTGGCTCCACTGGTGTCCCCATAGAACACAGCAGGTCGTTGATTGCTCCCGAGACAACACCAAGGAATTGGTTCTTTTCAGAAGCTGTAGACTCCCTTGGATGGGTGGTAGGATGAAGCCAGTCTTTTCAATAAGGGCAGTGCTGACAGCACCAGGTGAAGATACTGCACACTCTCCCAGGTCATGCTAACTGGTGAATGACCTTGCCTGCTCCTCAAACTCCCATTTCAATTCTACCTCAGTCTTTCCCAGAAGCAACTTGCACACAGGGACCCTCCACAGGCCATGGCGATGCAGTAAACGGAGAAGAGTTCAAGCCTCAGGGAACAGGAGGGAGGGAGCAGGAACCTCCAGTAGCAAGCTCCTGGTAGCAGTGAGATGGTTGGTAGGTATAGGAAGTCAAGATCTTCCAGAAGGCCATGCAGAGCAGCAGTCTCCTACAGACGCCGATCAGTTAGTCCTTAGAGTGTATCTCCCTGTGAAGACAGAACTGAGGGGCACCTTAAGAGGCAGCAAGAGAAATACTTTCTCAAAGCTGCCACCTCCCGTGTGAAGGCTGGTTGTTCTGGAGCATCGGTGAGTTAGTCGCAGGGCAGCGCTGGGTGTGCAGTCTCCAGGGTCAGCGTGTTTAAGAGGACCCTCCTCGCCAGAGGACCGTGTCAGGGCAGGATGGGCAATTCCAGGTGAGTGATGGTGTCTCCCGCGGCAAAGTCAGTCCCTGCTAAAGGAGACCCTCCCGAGAGGACCTGCTGCCAGCATTCGGGAGCGGTAAATGAGCAGGGGCTTCCCCTCTCTGCCCCTCCGAGCCAGCCGAGTCCCCGCGAAGCAGCAAAGCCGCCGTTCGGCCGAGGCCGCGGGGCCCCAGCTGGGACAGCGGGCGGGGCTGCACCCCGCAAAGGCGAGTCCGCGGGGAAGAACAGAGAGAACGGCGCCGCGGCCGTCGGGTGTTCCAGCCGCGGCTCCGCGGGAGGAGGAACCACCGGGTCTGCCCGGACTACGCCAGTCTCCCGGCCGTGCGAGCCCTGCGGGCACTGCCCGGGTCCGTGCGCGGCCCAGGCGCCGCCGTCCCGACGCCAGAGTTCCCGCAGGTGCCGGGGGAGGGCCGGCGGGGCCGCGCGGCGATCACCGTCCCGTCCACGCTCCGCTCCCGGGGGCCGTCCGGGCCGGGGGCGCCTGCGCGGCACTGCGGACACCGGCGAGGCACCGTCTGCAAAGTGCGGCTCGGCCGCCGCACCAGGAGAGGGTCCCGCTGCGGGAGCGCTCGGCCCCGCAGCTGCGGTGCGGCCGCGGCCCCTGCCCCGCTCCCAGACCCCCGGGGGCGGCGCGGCGGGCGCGGAGCTCCTCCCGGAGACGGGCGGGAGCCGAGCCCGCA
>VWZD01001163.1:69724-81048 GCA_013396695.1 Sakesphorus luctuosus
CCTGGCGGCCCCGCGCGCGCCCCGGCGGCGCAGCCCCCGCCCAGCCCGGCCCGCGGTGCCCACACGGGGCCAGTGCCCGGTGTTCGGTGCCCGTACGGGGCCAGTGCCTGGTGTTCGGTGCCCGTACGCGGCCGGTGCCCGGTGCCCGGCCCAGCTCGCACAGAGCTCGACAGCGCTGCCGGCCGATACCGAGAAGGCCTCGCACCGGCTGTGGCGTGGCCAGGGCTCCTCACCAGGTCATGGTGAGAATTCCGGCGGCGACGGGCACGGCAGTAACGGGATGAGGGGACCTCAAAGACACATCCGATCCTTCAAATGCAGAACTGGACCAGAGCTGTGATTCGCTACCCACACGATTTTCCTTGTCTTAAGGCGCTGGTCATCCCAAATGGTGAGGATAACGGTGCTGGGCCTGGCAGAGCACTGTAGTACAGTGCCAATTATAATGGGAAAAGGAAAACTGCTTCACAAACACAAACCATCTCTACGATGTGCACTTTGACACAGTAAGGTGAAGGAACCCTCAGGGTGACCTGCCAGAGCCCTGCAGTCCATGGGGATGAGCAGGGAAGTTTGGACAGGATGAGCACTGACAATGAATACTTTGGGATGCTCCAAGGACCTGTAAGGAAGTGGTGAAAGGACTGAGCTCCATCAAGGAGCCAAGAAAGCCTGCCAGCTCCACCTGTTCAGAAAGGGTTTAAGTCTAAAAGACGAAGTAAAACATTGCAAAGAGTATGAGGTGGATTTAAAGGGTGTTTTTAAAGGGGGACTATACACGCATTCAGCTTTTCCACTGTGTTCTTCACGTGTCACATTTTCAAGCCTTTTCCTACAGTTACTCATACCAGCAAACACTGTTGCAAATGGAAAATTAGCTTCTGTTACCTGTCAGCAGCGATGGTTCAGTGTGCATGCTGAGAAGGCAAGTGCTCAGTACATCCACAAAAGACCTTGGCATGGGAACGTCAGAGGCTGACTGTTTTGGCCAAAATACAGGACTCAGGAGGGGCAAGCCCAGGGACAGCAGAGCACAAAAGCACCTGGTGAAGGGGTTCAGGCAGGAGACTAAACTGGCATCTGAACCTGGACATGCTCTGCAGTGCTGTACAAAATGTTTCATGATGGATGTGTGACAAGGCCATGCTCAAGGCCAAAGAGAAGAGAGCAAGGTCTTTGGAACAGATCTCTTCATGCTGGAGTTAAGAACGGAGGAGTCTGCTGAGCAAGAATACCTTGCTGTAGGAGCAGGGGAAATGTGCACCTGGTAATGAGTATTGTGTCTGCTCTGATCGAACAGCAACTCCAAAACAGCCTAGACCATCTGCAAGTGCCAGGCTTGCACTCTGCAGTGCTGGGAATTGGCTCTGCACCACTTTGAATAGAAAAGATTCAGCAGCTTGCCAACTGTGACTGAGTGCAGCCAGCCCAGGACCTGCCCAGACACACCTGAATGCTGCCAGGTGTGCCCAGGGGAGGTGGCAGGTGCCCCAGGGGAGATGGGCTGCATGTCCTTGGAGAAGACTGATGGGCCCCACGATCAGATACAGCATCTGAGTTCATAATATCTGGGTTTGGTGTTTTTTGAAGTAAAGCTGTTAGCTAGGGATACAGTGCCAGGTCTGTCACAGGTGAGAAGATGGTCTGTTTTCACCTGTATCTCGAAGTTAAAAATGCAGCTGGGGCAGAAGCTTCCTGTGTTTGTACCATATACTGTATGTCTTTTTCTGGGATCAACACAGACTGTGGCAAGACACATTAGCCAGCCTAGGACATGCAGTGGAAGAAATTCACTATGACTGATGACAAGGAAGAAAAATATCCAAGGGCATGGAGTGATGTACAAGAAAGTGAAGTACTAAAACACACACTCCTGGCGTTTGGGTAAGCACAGACACCAAAACAGGGTGTGCATTTCCTCAGAGGTACAAGGTCAAAGATGACACCATTGTAGTACACAAACTGTGTATCATGATCCTCACATTGTTCATCATTTCTAGCTGAACTAGTGTGTCCTTGAAAAAGATCTAGTCCAAAGTAACAGAAAAATAGTGGTACAGAGTCAAATCATAAGCACACTTGACTCATTTACTGTCACTGAAAGCCTAGAAAATATCATCACAGTGCTCACTTCCTGAAGACTCTCCTAGCTCCAAGGGGTTTCTGATTCAGAGACCTGCTGTACCAGAGCTCTTGGCTTTGTGCTTAACAGCCTTTGATGGCCTTCTCTTTTGCATCTTTCACCCACTATATACTAACAGTCATGAAACTTCAGGCCATGAAGGACCACTAATCCTGTTCACTTACATTTGACAAGTAATGTCAAAGGGGCCTCCAATGACCTCTGTTACACAACCCAAGTACATTGTAGCACACTGGAAATGTTACCACTGTAATTTCACTAGCTACTCACTTTCAGCACTGAAAGCACATACCTGTTTCCCCTTGGAATTATTTGTTGCAATTTAAAGCTGTTAGTTTTGGTGGTATTGTCCCTTACCCCAGGATAATCAAAAACTTCTTTAGTATCCAGTGTTTTCATTCACTACATGTGCTCATACACTCTAATCAGTGTCTAAGTTGTTGGAGTTCATAGAATCATAAGAAGGTTTGGGTTGGAAGGTGCTTTTAAAGGCTATCTGGTTCCTCCTCACCATGGGTAGGGACACCTCCATTCAATTAGGTCATTCCAAGCCCTGTCCAACCTGGCCCTGGACACTTCCAGGGATGGGGCAGCCACAGCCTCTCTGGGCAACCTGTGCCAGAGCCTGACCACCTTAATTTTAAAAATGGTCTTTCTTATATCTAGTATGAATCTACCCTTTTCTAGTCTAAAACCATTAAACTCAGTTTAAAGTCATTACCCCTTGTCTTATCACAACAGGAGTTTTGCATCTAACATTATTTCTTCCAATCTTCAGGTAAGTTTTGTGAACCTCTCATACATTTTTTTCCCTCTTTCTCTTCCCTTCAAGCCTTAAAAAAAGGCTGTGGGCTGTGCCACCAGGGTCCTTCTTGCTGTCTCACACCAACATCATGTTTCCCCCAGACTGTATACTTGTAAAGATCCATTATGTCTTAATCCTATACTGTCAGCTTTACAGGGCTGGGACAGCTCTGGATTTTAGTCTCTGAAACAGTGGGTCCTTGACAAATTAAGCTACTTGCATTTTGATTCAGTTAATTTTTTTACAGACTTACCTTTTTTAACATGAAGTATCCTCTGGAGGAGTGACATGCCTTCATTTTCCCTCAGCAAGTAAGTTTGCACTTGACTGATTTAAGACAAAAATTGATAAGAGCCTTACTCTGCTACTCTTCTCCACTGTTATCTTCTCTTTGTGGCTTTTTTGCAGGTTTTTTACATCATCTGCAGATTTTATCAGTAGAGATCTTACATTTGCTTCCAAATAATCAATTAAGTGTCAAACAACACTGGATGGAGAACTGTCCCCCTGGGCAGACCTGTTCACTTTCCCAGTTACACCAGAGCTGAAATAGCCTAGGGAAAGTAAATGAAAAATGTCATAAGGCAAATGCTGTAAAGAGGAAAGAAAATAAGCAAATTAAATATTGAATGAATTGATCCAGCATTACACCAAAAATCCCCACGTTGGTCACTTCATATCACCTAATCTCACGTTGAAATGCAGGGTGTCAACCAGTAAAAACCAGAACCTGCAGCTTATGGACTGGATAGTTTGCTGACAGTATTTCTACCTTTACTTTCCCAGAGAGCTGGATTTTAAAAAATAAAAGAATCAGCTTCCAGCTTCTCTCACTTTTCTCTCAAGACACAAGACATTCCTAAGAATTTTAAGTTCTGAGTGGTGTTGCATCACTATCTCACACGCCCTGACACAGGCAGGGACTTGCCAATGACCCATTCCTGATTTCTGGATTACATCCGTCAAATCTCACTATCCTGTTTCCTATGATTCTCTTTCTTCTCTAGTGAGGACTCACTAATGATTCTCACTTGCCCTATGTCATATTAAACCCTTTTCTGTAGCAGTTTACGTCCCACACATCCCCACCTGCCACATCTCCTACAGCTGTCAGTGGCAGTGATTCCTGACAGCCAGTTCCTGCATCTCTCCCCAGTTTGCTCAGCTCAGCTGCAGGACACCCACTGTGCCCCCAAGCAGTACATCACCTGCCTGCTTTGCTTGCATGGCTTCCTACAGCCTCCAGTGCCCACTGCCATTCCTTCCAGATGTGTGACCAAGGACAACAGTTCAGGGAACTCTCCCTGGATATCACACCCTACTGAAACCTCTATGGCACCAGGAGGTTGTTTTTCATGCACCAGAATCTCTTTTCCGTTCGAGACACAAAGCACCCCATGCCCAAGGTGAGCAGCATCAGGACTCTCGCTCTGTCTGCCTCTGCCATGGCACCTGATCCCACCTGGCAGGATGTTAACCTGAGTGTGCACAGGCCTCTGATGCTCATCACAGGGTTTGCTGCACAAATCCCTTGCCCACAGGACAGCCTCAGCCAGCTTATACAGAAAGGCCTGTGGGCTGCTCTTGGTCCAGACCAGCTATTCTTCCACTCCTGTCCAGGCTTCTAAAAATGAGGCAAGCAATTCCCAGGTAAACATCCTCTATGTCTGACAATGGGAATAACAGACAGATGTTTTCTTGCAATCCTGTAACAGCTATAATGGCCAGCAAGGGAGAGCCTGTGCTGCAGGTGGGGTCTGCATGGAATGCTGGGTGTGGATCAGAGATCCACTTGACACTGCACGACTTAAGGTTCCCTGAATTTAAAGGATGCGAGACAAGGCACACTATTCTCTTTATTGTGTTAGCTCTAATACAGATTTTAAATGGGACCCTACATAGTCTGACCACCTCTCCCACAGGATCAAAACTTCCCTGTGCAAAACAACCCCCATAACAACAGAGGGTTTCCCAGGTAGCTGCCCTTGTCCTCACTGTGAATGTTTGCTTAGCAAGAAACACACACTCCCAAGACACTGCAGAGATGTGGCTTCTTCCCATGTAAGTGTAATCAAGACATGCCTTACTTGTTAAACAAGAAAATCAGAGACTTCTATCCAATTTGAACCAATGTTCCTGACTTTTAATACTTTTGAAGCTTTTCTCATTTTTCAGCATCTCTTTTGATGCCAACACCAGAGCTCCAACTCATACTCCTCATGAGATGAGTACAGCAAATGCAACCTCTCTCCTTCAGCAGTGCCCCTGCAGCCATGAATGGGGTCAGTCACACTTGCTGGCTCATCACACACACTCACAAGTTCACATCAAAGCTTTGACTTCTGGGATATTGGCTGGAAAGATGATGCAGGAAAACTTAAAAAGTAAAAAGATTAGTGGGGTCCTGATGGATATCAAGTTAAACATAAGCCAGCAGCATTCCCTCTGAGTAAAGGTGACAACAGCATCCTGGGCTGTGCAGCAGGAGTGTGGCCAGCAGGCCAAGGGCAATGAGCTATTTCCTCAGCACAGGTGAGTCACACCTGGAGTGCTGTGTCCACTCTGGGTTCCCCAGTACAAGACAGCCATGGACATACTGGAGCAAGTCCAGCAAAGGCATGTGGAGATGTTAAGTAATGAAAGTGTCAGTCCTAACAGAGAGATTGCAAGAGCTGGATTGTTTCACCTGGAGAACAGGCTCAGCACAATCTCATCCACATGTGTGTGTCAGTGATAAGAGAACGTAAGGAAGACACAAACAGCTGCTGCTCAGTAGTATCCAGTGACATTGCAAGAGGCAACAGGCGCAAACTGAAATGCAAGAAATTTCATCTAAAGACAAGAAAGAACTTTTCAACTCTAAAAGTTACTACACACAGGGTCATACTGACAGAAGGGATTGTGGAGTCTCCATCCCCAGAATATTTAAATTGAAACAGCACTGCAGCTCTGGAAGAGTCAAACATGGCAAAGTGAAGTGTTGAACAACTTTGTCTAGCTAAACTAGACAAATGTGTTGATGCCTCTTGGCAAAGTGACTGCACAAACACACAAAGACAGAGGAGGGTGCAACAACAGCCCTTAGAGTAGCACAGTCAAGGCAACTTTGTCCCAGTATGTAGCTCATACTCACTCTGTCCCTGCACTGCTCAGCAGAATTGCACAGTTTTGAGTAAGGTCGACTCTATAGCTTGTCTTACTTCCGTCATCCCAGAGGCTGCAAAATTTACAAGTGACCACATTAGTCTGCCTGGAAAGAACATTTTATTTATTAAAAAACCCCAAAACAAACAAACAAACCAACTCCCCTCCATAGAAACAGCCTCTCTCCATAACCCATGTGCCTCAGAGTGGGGCCAGGAAAGTCTTTCTCCTCCCTTGACCTCACATGCCCTTCACCTATGGCAAGGCTGGGAATGGGGGATGGAAAGTGCCAAGTGTTAAGGTGCTGAGAAGCTCTTAATATTTCCATCTCTCAAGTGCTGTTGGCCTGTTCCTGCTCAAAGAGGGCCATGGCTAAATGCGAGCGGGATGCGAGTCCTTCCAAGTTGCTGAGCACACAGCGGTGATACAGCTCCTCGCTGAGCCGGGGGTTGCAGCTCCTCAGGGCGTATTTCTGCACCAAACCTGGCTCCACCGCCCTGAACAGGTGCAGACCAGAATAGTGGAGGAAGACATCAAATACCTCCATGCTCTCCAGCACCTCATCTCGGTCCAGAATATCAGCTGCGAGCTTGGTACGTGCTGTCATATAGTCAGAATTATAAAAACAGGCCTCAGCAAAGGAATGTCTGTCAAAATGCCCATCCCTCAGGAAGTCAGTGCTGGAAGAGGCTGTCTGCTCACCACGGTACACCAGTGCAGGGTTGAATTCCTGGAAATGCACAGGGAAAAAGACCTGCCAGTTGTTGATGGTATTCATGCGGCAGCGGTTCAGGAACTCCATGTTGATTTCTGTCCAGACACTGGCCAAGAAGAACAGTGTATCTACAGGGTGCTTCTTTGAGACTATATCCATGAGCTTCACTTGAGATGGCACCTCTGTTTTAACACTAATCCATGGGATTTTAACTTCTGCATAGCGTTTCTCCAGCTCCCCTACCATGGCTTTGACTCCAGCAAAAACATCCACCTGACCGACTCTCTGAGCATCGTAGGGATGGTAGACAAAAAGTAAAGTCAGCAAGGCGTTATCATGCGTATCCAGTGTGTTCATAGCAAACATATCCAGGAAGTTTGCCACGTAATCCAGGTCCTGCACCGTCAAGGGAAGCACCAGTTGCACCCGCGTGGCCTCAGTCACATACGGCATGGGAATAATTTCCACCTTACTTAAGGGTCGCACCAAGCTCACTCGCTTGGCCAGAACGTGACTGTGGCCCTTCTGGGTGACAGCCTCCAGCAGCAGGTCCAGCGTGTACTCCATGCCCCGCGTGGGGTCGAAGCGCCGGTAGCCGTTCAGCAGCTGCCGCTTGCTGAAGCGGAGCAGGGGTTGGTACCGACGGTTCAGCTGCTCCAGCGCTGACACGATGATTTCACTGACGTCTGCTTTGCTGGCTCCAGAGAGCTCGCATTTGGGGGAGCCATCAGGACAGGAGAAGAGGTGCTGCTCAGTGAAGTAGTCCCAGCTGATCACCTCAAAGCGGGACTTTGGGAGGAACGGGGCGTTTATGCCCACAGGCCAAGTCACGCCTGCCTCACCCGCAGGGGTCAGTGCTGTCAGGTTCCTGATCTGCATCTGTGCAAAGAGAGAGCACAAACTGATCCCCACCACGTTCTCAAAGCAGTCCACACCAGCTCCTCTCCAGGCCCACCTCACTACCTTCAAGTGCCACACCAGCAGTTTTGGGTGTCAGAAGTGCTGTTTCTGAGACACAGGACTGCAGCCTGGGTGTGGCTGACAATGGCCGACAAACAGAAGCAATCTTCCTCCATTGCACCAAAATAGAAGGAAATCTGTTTGGTTAAGGAGTTTTTGCAGATATTTCTCACCACATACCTGGAGGTCCTGTATCTCCTGGTAGGCTCTGTCCAGCTGGATCCTGCTGTACTGCTTGTGCAGGCGGTACATCAGTGTCATGTCGGAAACAGGGTGCACTGCAAGAGCTGCATGGAACTCCTCTTCTTCCTCCTTCTCTGGCTCAGTATTCTTGGCCAGTTCATAGGTATGATAATGCTGGCCCTGAAGAAGACAAAAGCCAGAACCTGAGCTCACAGAGCAGCCTTCCCTCACCCCAGACACGCACTTGCCCCTCTTTCCATATGGACTGAAACAAAAAGGGGTGAGTTGTCCCTCCCACCCTACCCCCCCCTTTCTTCTTGGTACTGACATGCCTTTATCCTACCTTCAAAAACCTGCAGATCAGGCCCTGATAGGTCGAAAATTAAGTCATGTGAGTGTTCTCCACCTCAGTATCACAGCTGTCATTCTGGGCCCTTCCCCAACACTGACATAGCACACAGCCCTCTCTTCCTCTGCAGCTCACAGAAAAGCCACTTTGCTACACAGCAGTAACAAGTAAGAGCATGGGCTCTGTCAGGCTCAGCTAACACAAAACCCAAGCTGGAAGGTAGTACCTGGAGCTGGGAAACACAAGTGATGCCAAGGAAATCGATGATGCAACGGCCCAGCCACTCATCTGGCCGCACACTGAGGATCTCATTGCGACAGCTGTCCAGGTGTGGATGGAGCTTCAGCAGCAGGCTACGGGACAGCAGGTAGCCAAAGCCCCCGTGGCAGTAGCGGGCCTGCTCGTCCCCTCCAATGAACTCCTCTGCTCGCCCCAGGTACACATCCTGGTTAATGCTCAGGTGTGTCACCAGAGCCTTGACCTGTTCAGCCTGGGCATAGGTGTCATCCTGCATGATGTAGAACCAGTCATAGTCAGAACCAAAATGCTGATGGATATAGTTCATGGTCTCATACATGAGCCAAATGGGCCGCTCGTCTCCATGGACCACCAGCGCCATCCCATGGGGCACCTTGGTACTGCGCAGCCCGGTGAAGTACAGCAGGCGTGGGAAGTGGTGGGCCACTGTCTTGTTCACTGCCACTGCCAGTGTGTTCAGGGTGGCCTTGGAGGTCAGCACAGCCACAAATAGTCTCTCATGGAATCCCAATTCTGTCTGGATGTAGCGAGTTCTGTAAAGGAAGGACATATCTACATGACAAACAGCTGGAGGAGAAAACCCATAAATTATGGCAACTCAGGATAAATATTTGCTGGAGTCTACCCATGGTGAAACAGTCAAGCCCAGATGTAGAGCTTTAAGAGAAGACTCACTAGAGAAAATCCCATTTTGTAAAAGCACTTGCTTCCTTCAAGGCAACTACAATCTCACATCATTTATGTGAGCTAGAAAACTGTGCCAGTCTAATTACAATTAAAATACCACTTGCAGCTTAGGAGGTATGCTCAACTAAACCACAGGAAAGTCTGTTAGGGAGTCCCTAGAGCTGAGGACAGGGATGCGCCAGCTGCACGTGGGGGCCCGGGTGGCAGGAGATCCCTGGAGCCCCAGGCCACAAGCAGGCAATGGGCATTGGCCTTGGCCTAACAAAGGGCCCAAAGCCCTGCAGGACCCAGTGAACAACAGGAAGACCCCAGACCAAAAATCACCGTTGGACAGAGAGGCACATGAGAGAGCATGTGAAGAGCGTGTACAGAGACTGTGAGGGTGTAACAGCCCAGGGGTCCCTTTGCTCGAGGTCCCTCTGCAGCGGCACCAGCCTGAGCTGTTGTGATGCTGCTGCACAACTAAAATACTTAAAGGAACCAAAGAAATTCTGCTACAGGAAACCTGGGGTCGAGGGAACTTGTCTGACAGTGTGAGCGTGGTTTGTGGAAGGGCACTGGGGCCAGCACTGTGGAGGGACCCCAGTCTCAGCAGGGACAGGCTGGGTGGTGCCACTGTGACTCCCAGAGTGGCTCCTGAATGGTCAGGCAGGGAAGTTTCATATAGCACATTATTATAATGTATCACATCGTGCCAATAAACTATTATTAACTGCTCAAAACTTTCTTAATGAATAGACTGGTTAGAAAACTTTTGAAGAGTAATTTTACATGTTCTGTTAGACATGGTTAACAAAAGAAACATAGAATTCCAGAATGGTTTGGGTTGGAAAGGACATTAAAGCTGATCCAGTCCCTGCCCCTGCCCTGGGCAGGGACACCTCCCACCAGCCCAGGTTGCTCCAAGCCCGATCCAAACTTTCCTTGGACACTCCCAGGGATGGGGCAGCCACAGCTTCTCTGGGCACCTCTGCCAGGGCCTGCCCACCCTCACAGGGAAGAATTTCTTTCCAATATCACATCTAACCCAGTCCTCTGTCAGTTTGAAGACATTGCCCTTTTTCCTGTCTCTCCAGGTACTTGTAAACAGTCTCTGTCCATTTTTCCTGCAGGTTCCCTTCAGGTCCTGGAAGGCCACATCAGGTTATTCCAGAGCCTTCTCTTCTCCAAGCTGGACAATCCCAATTCTCTCACTGTTTCCTTACAGCAGAGGTGATCCATCCCTCTGATCATCTTGGTGGCCTCCTCCGGACTTGCACCAACAGGTTCATGTCCTTCCTGTGCTGGGACCCCAGAGCTGGAGGCAGCACTGCAGGTGGGGTCTCATCTGAGCAGGGCAGAGGGGGAGAATCCCCCCCATACTGAAAAGAAATAGTCTCAATCTTCTGGTGCATTTTGTTGCCTTTTACCCCTCTCATATTAATTTCTTGAACAAGTGTATTGCACCTCTTTAAGGTGTCAACCTTGGCCACCACCTTGTTGCAGGACGTTATTTCTATATGAGGTATTTCTAACAGTAAATTCTACCTTGAACTTGTTCACTTGGGCAGAGATTTAGAACCCCAAACACCACCCACGCGTGACTATTTTCTTTGAAGCAAAGCCGGGCCAAAACGCTCAGAACTTACCTGAGCACCTTTTTGTAAGGCTTGTTGGGGTCTCTGTAGTATGGCACAATGCGGGGCTTGAAGTCCTCGTGGCCCGGGCCCAGCCCTCCCTCCGCTTCCTCGGGAAGAGCCCCGGGGGCGGGCCGCGCGGGCCGGCCCGGGGCCAAGCACCGCTCCTCGGCCGCGCCGTGACTCCAGGAGGCGCGCAGGAGGCTCAGGCTGCAGCCGAGGGAAAGGCCAAGCAGGAGCGGCAGCGCAGGCCGCAGCGCGCCCAGCACGGTGCCCAAGCGCATTACGGCGGCTACGGCCGGGCCGAGCTCCCGGGGCGGCCACGGGGCATGGCGGGCGGGGGGGCGGCCGCAGGGCTCTCTCCCCCCCAGGCCGGCGGCAGCGCCGGGGGCGGCCGGCAGCTCCGGGCCGGGGGCTCGGGGGCCGGGGGCAGGTCCGTCCCGTCCGCGCTGCGCCGCTGCCAC
>VWZD01001163.1:81348-116419 GCA_013396695.1 Sakesphorus luctuosus
GACCCGACGGGGGGCCAGGTCGGTGCGGCCTAACACTGCGTGTCTCCCCTCCGCCGCAGCCCCCTCCCCCCGCGCCATGCCCTCCGACCTGGCCAAGAAGAAGGCGGCCAAGAAGAAGGAGGCGGCCAAGGCCCGGCAGCGGCCGCGCCGGGCCCCGGAGGAGAACGGCGATGCCGGGTCGGAGCCACAGGAGGTCCGGCCCCCGGAGGCCAACGGGACGGCGCTGCCAGGTGAGAGGACAGCCAGTCCTATGTCTGCCCCGCGTGTCCCGGAGTGGGGGATCTGGCCGGGCCGTTCCCGGCGGGACCGTGTGCGCTCGGCTGTGCCCCGGCTGGGCGAACCGGGGCATTAGTCCTCTTCCTATGAAACACCTCGGACATGGGCCGCACCGAGCCGGGGGCTGCGGCAGCTGCCGTCGGGGCCTCTCTGCCCTGGAACAGTAGGAGCCTCCCTGGGGGCTCCCCATGTGCTGTGTGTATGAAGGATACCCGTGGCCCTCGCTCGAGGCATGGCAGTGTGAAGATGAAAGGGTCTGATTGTGTCTGCCCCTCTCAGACACTGCCCCGATCTTCTGCTACTTGATACCCAGACCTGTCTGGGGCTTTTTTGGTTTCTCTTTTTGTTTCTGCGTGGGGTAGTTTGGAGTTTTCTTTCCTACTGCAGGGGCCACTGCAGCGTTTGAATTCTTTCTGTTATTACTGCTATTGCTCTGTCCCTCTTCTCCCCTCTTTCTGTGGGACGTACGTGGTTTGCAGTCTGAGAGCCTGTCTGCAAAAGAGGCTGTGTCTGTCGGAGAGACACTTTGTCAGAGGGCGCTGTCAGCCCTGAAGGACACAGTCAGGACCGAGGGGCAGTTTATTTTCGCCGCCGCGGGGCCGATTCATTTGTGTTCCGCCTCCCTATTGGTGCAGCCCGGGGGGGTCGCACGGAGGCTGTGCCGGGATCCAGCGGGAATCTGGGAAAGGCTCTTCCTGCAGAGCGGGTCACAGAGTCACAGAATATGCCGGGTTGGAAGGGACCCACAAGGATCATAGAGGCCAACTCCTGGCCCTGCACAGGATCATCCCCAACAATTCCACCCTGTGCCCGAAGGTATTATCCAAATACTTATGGAACTCTGGCGGCCTTGGTGCTGTGACCACTGCCCTGGGGAGCCTGTTTAGTGCCCACCACCCTCTAGGGGAAGAGCCTTTTCCTGAGATCTAACTTAAACCAGGCACTGGAACAGCCCCCCAGGACTGTGGTCATGGCCCCAAACCTGGCAGAGCTCAGGGAGTGTTTGCACAGCGCTCTCAGGCCATGGTGGCATTGTTGGGGAGTCCTGGGCAGGGCCAGGAGCTGGGCTGGATCATCCTTGGGGGTCCCTTCCAGCTCAGGAGATCTTGTGATTCTGTGAGGGTTGATACTGGTATATTTCTTACTGGCAGTTCCCCATGAGCTGTTTACACATCAGGGGAAAACTCCCTTGCTGCTCTTCATTCCCTGGTTTGCTCATTGGTGTTCCTGCTTCGTGGCACTGTCCAGAGGGGTCTTGTGTCACTGCTGGTTACATTTTATGCTCCTTTGCTGAGGCACATTTGCCATGGTGTTCATAGGAATGCTGAATGCTCGCAGCCAGGGGGTCATTCAGGTCTCTGCTCTGAGCAGCAGTGGTGCTGTTGAGATCCCCAGTGACATTTGCTGCTTCCAAGGGCAGTGTTGCACCAAGCAGTGAAGTTGGGCTGCGACAGAAGATCAGCATGACAAGAAAGAGGGTGGTGAGGCCCTGGCACAGGCTGCACGGAGAAGCTGTGGCTGCCCCATCCCTGGAAGTGTTCCAGGCCAGGTTGGATGAGGCGTGGAGCAACCTGGTCTAATGGAACGTGTCCTGCCCATGGCAGGGGTTTTGGAATTAGATACTCTTTAAGGTCCAACCCAAACCATTTTAGGATTCTGTGATTGTATGGTTTGCTTATATTGTAGGAGAAAAGGAAGAGGGGGACATACAGATGAACATAGTGGCTTTACAGAAAATTAGTAAGGCCTGTTCCAGTGCAGCTTCTGCTCTACCCTTTTCCTTCATTTAGTTTCTAGCCAATTTTTTTTAACTAACCCTTTCCCTAAACTTGCAAGCAATACTCTGTAAGTTCTCTTTCTGTCCTAGTCCTTCCTGCAGGGACAGTTGGTCTCATCACACTCAGACAACTGGCTCACTCTTCTGGCTACTCACTTAGTTCTGATGGTCCTATTTCATTTAGATGGTATTTAGATATTTAGCAGGTGGAAGTTCCTGTTAGACTATATATATCCATCTGCTAAGCTGAAAAGCTGAATGTCATTGCATCTGGACCTCCTCAACTCTTCCATAGAAATGGGGGCCTTTCAGCAGAGGGGCTTATGGCTTCCCTTGTGTTAGTAAATCAGTAACATTTCTGGTCTTCTCTGCATATAGAGGTGGATGCTCTTACAAAGGAGCTGGAGGACTTTGAATTAAAAAAAGCTGCTGCCCGAGCTGTGACAGGAGTGCTGGCGTCCCACCCTAACAGCACTGATGTGCACATCATCAACCTCTCACTGACCTTCCATGGACAGGAGCTGCTGAGTGACACCAAACTGGAGTTGAACTCCGGGAGACGCTACGGCCTGATTGGACTCAATGGCATTGGTAAGCTGTGGGGGAAGTGATGTGGCTCACTGGAGCTCAGTGAGGGTGTTGTGCTGCTGAGGAGCTGAGCAGCAGGTGCAGGTGGGAAATGCTGGAAACCAGAAAGAGGCCTGTTGGACAGACATGACAGGGACATGGCAGTTCCTGCTCTCCCATGTCTCTACCCAGGAAGGCGAATTGCTAGGATTGCTGATAGAAGTCTGAGGTTGCATTCTGGCTTTGCACTGTGCATTTGAACTTGTTTTGGTGGAGAGCTGGGTGAGATGTCTGGGATCTGTAAATCTGTCTTATTCCTCTTTCCGGGATTTGCTTAGTAGTACCAGTAAACCCAGTGCTGAGGGTGTTGGTCAAAGAACTTTCACAATATGGAGGAGTAGAGAGTGTGGGGTTTGGCCTGACTGGGAAGAATTGTACAGTCCCTGGAGAACGTGACAGTGTATTGAGAGGTGCAGAATATGAGTGTGATTGGAGAGGTGCTAGTCAGAGTGACTGGGTAGTTTAACCCTAAGGAAAACACAGGTTCTCTAGTGATGAGTACATTACTTTCCTCTATGTTAGAAGTCTTTGGAATCTGGGATCCTGGTAACAGCTGTTAGACTTGGTTAGACAGCAAGAAGTACAACAGAGATAAAGTTGTCTAAATCTGGGGAAGGGCTGAAGTTCAGTGGTTTCCAAAAAGCTTCTTCGTGTCTCAGTCCTGTCCTTGAGGTGGTGAGCCTTAGCTGGGAGGGCAGTCTTTCACAGTGAGGCAAATGGCTCTGCTGTGTCTCCAGTTCTCCTGGCCTCTTGGGCAAGAAATTGCCCAGGATTTTCTGGGTTTGGAAAAGGAGGGAATCAGTAGGATCTGGGTGTATTTCTTCTGTTTCACTGTGACGTATCTCACTGAATCCAGCAATTAACTATAGAGTGATTATCTGCACACAGGCAAATCCATGCTTTTATCAGCTATTGGGAAGCGAGAAGTGCCCATCCCAGAGCATATTGACATCTACCACCTGACCCGAGAGATGCCTCCCAGTGAGAAGACCCCTCTGCAGTGTGTAATGGAGGTGGATACAGAGAGGGCCATGCTGGAGAGAGAGGCGGAACGTCTGGCTCACGAAGACGGTAGAGCTCCTCTGAGTCCCATTTCCTTCCCCACCAAAGAAAATTTGGGTTCCTTGGCAGAATTTTGCATGTTGTGGTTGGTACCTGTTTTTCCCTGCTGACACATAGGAGTGACACTAGTGGGATGACACTTCTTTGGATTAATTATTCCATGCAATTTCTTGGGAAGTGTCTCAGGCTTGGGAATGGAGGGGGCTGAATAGGAGTAGAGCAGGACTGTGAGCTTTCCCAGCCGTGCAGAGGGGCAGCTGAGAGCCCTTTATTGGCAGAGGTGCTGACAGGCAGGCTCTCTTTCAGCGGAATGTGAAAAACTCTTGGAGTTATATGAACGTCTGGAGGAGCTGGATGCTGATAAGGCAGAAGCACGGGCCTCACGTATCCTTCATGGCTTGGGGTTCACACCAGCCATGCAGAGGAAGAAGCTGAAGGACTTCAGTGGTGGCTGGCGAATGAGGGTGGCTCTTGCCAGGTGAGTGTTATAGTGCCTGCTGCCTCCTGGGAGAATGCCTGCCTGCTCCTGACTCTGCAGAGCCACGGACACAGTTCTAAGAACTTGGAGCAGAGGTGAGAGGCTTTGGGGTACCTGCACTCACCCTACACCATAATCTCTCCTGTCCTTCAGAGCCCTCTTCATTCGGCCTTTCATGCTGCTGCTTGATGAGCCTACAAACCACCTTGACCTCGATGCCTGTGTGTGGTTAGAGGAAGAGCTGAAAACGTAAGCACAGAGGAGTTTGCTGCTTCTGTGGGTTGTGCTTTTCTGCTGGAACATCTTGTCAGCATGTGAGCAAGTGCTGCAGGAGTGGCTGTCTGTGGTTCTTGTGGGTACATAACTGTGTTGCAGTAGCAGTTACATCTTCTGCATGCTGCTATGTGAGGTTCTTGATCCAAGGGTAATGAAGTCAAGACAAACCCCTGTCTCCCTGTCACTGAAGAAATAAGAAATGTTAGTTTGTACTCCCAGGTTAAAGATGTTTCCTGGAAAGCCAGGAGCAGGCCTTGGCATCCTGTGTACCAGCACTGTGTGCTCTACCAGTAGTGTGAGCTTTCCAGCTCATCTTTCTGCCCACCATTTCCCTGTTTCCACAGAACTGTAGTATCTGGGTGTGCTGGTTTCATCTTGTGCTAGTGTGTCGGGTGACTGGTTTTCATAAAAGGTAAAATGTTAAGGTGTAAAGCAAAAAGCTTAGGTTTAGTTATGAAATGCAGACTGTCTGGAGTGTACATTAAAAGGACTATTGTGAGAAGGGCGTTGCCTTTGCAGAGGTTTTTCCATCTGTTTTGTCAGTTCAACTTTTTGCATACTTCCTTTAAAAGCCATATGGTTTAGGGAAGTACTTTGAACCTCTTTTTGGGAGGCTTTGACTCACCGTTGTATGGAAGTGGAGTGGAGCCAGGTGCAAGGTGCCTAATGGATGGGAGTTTGTGCCACGGGGAAAGTGAGCAGTAAATGTTGAAACTTCTTGGAAGCATGGTGCTAGTGAAGTGAGCTGCCACATGGGCAGCCAGCTCTGGGCTCTCTGTGACAACAGGTGAAGACTGTCCAACGGTGCAGGGTGTTTCACCACAGTGAAGGGTGTTGTCAGGAATTACTCACTGCAGCTGGTTGCAGCTGTTTTACTGCGAGAGCATTTCCCAGACTGTGATCTTTTTGTTCTTAATCTGATTGAAGGCAAGAGAGGTCTGGTGCATGTGATGCCTTTGTCACCATCAGGGGCATTTTTCCTAGCTTAGTCTCTAATAACTTACATGGTGCCACAGGTTCAAGCGGATCCTTGTGCTGATATCCCACTCCCAGGACTTCCTGAATGGCGTCTGCACCAACATCATCCACATGCACAACCGCAAACTCAAGTACTACACAGTGAGTAAACAGTGCCCTGTGCCACCGCAGAAACAGCCGCTGTGCTCTGGGCACATCTGATGTCCCCTGGTCTCCTTCCAGGGAAATTATGATCAGTATGTAAAGACACGCTTGGAACTAGAAGAAAATCAAATGAAGCGATTCCACTGGGAGCAAGATCAGATTGCCCATATGAAGGTACCTGCCTGGCTGTATAAGCACCTTCCCACCCATTCAGGTGGGCATTCCTGCCCCTCCTCAACCTTGTCACTGTACCTTTTGCTGACTCTGCTTTGTTGCAGAATTACATTGCACGATTTGGCCATGGCAGTGCGAAGCTGGCCAGGCAAGCTCAGAGCAAGGAGAAGACCCTTCAAAAGATGATGGCTTCTGGCTTGACAGAGAGAGTTGTGAATGATAAGGTAGGATCAGACATGGGATTGCACCTAGAGATCAGTATTGGAAACACGGGCTACAGAAGTAGAATGACCTTTAGCAGACAGCAGGAATAGTGACAGAGCTGGGAGCAAGAACAAGATACCCTTCCTAATACCAAGGATTCTTGTACTCAGCGTGGAGTAATGCTGAACACTGGGAAGAGAAGGAGGAATTTTATGGGGGAAAGAAGTGAAATTGTCATACCAGTGAGGCTATTTTGCAGATACAGAAATGAATGCCAAAGGCTCACAGAAGATGGGGGAGGATACTCAGAGCAACTCATACTTGTTTGAAGAGTACAAGCCCACATTTGCTTCAAGGGAGAAGAAATAGGGACTTGTTAGGCAGCAGATGAGCTTGCATGCATCTTATCAGAATATATTTGTGAGTGATTAAAGAGTGGCTTATAAAAAGTCTGGTGCCTTGGTCTGCAGCTGATGTTGGTAGTGAGGTATGATCGTACCAGAATGTCTGGGCTGTCCCGTGCTCTGGTGTGTCTCACAGGTGGATATTCTGTGTTAACAGACTTTGTCATTCTACTTCCCACCCTGTGGAAAAATTCCCCCTCCTGTCATCATGGTGCAGAATGTCAGCTTCAGATACACCAAGGATGGGGTGAGTATGAGGAATGTGCGTACAGAAATCACTTGTGCTTCTACGTTGTTTGAGGGTGGGAGGCATTTGGCTGAGCTTCCTGATCAGGCTACAGTGTATGACTAGTGAAGCAAACTCCTTGGCAGTGTTAAAGCTGGGTCTGCTGAGGACAAGAGCATTACAGGTGCAGCAGGGAGGTTCTGGGGAGTAGTGAAAAGGCGTAATATGTGTCATGATTTTTGTGGTTTGCAGCCATGGATCTATAACAACCTGGAGTTTGGGATTGACCTGGATACCCGTGTAGCTCTCGTTGGACCCAATGGAGCTGGAAAGTCAACGCTGCTGAAACTGCTCACAGGAGAGGTTTGCCTCCTACATTGTCTGCCCTGCTCTGGACCTTTATTCTTGGGATAGTCTTCAACAAACCAGCACTTATTTGCCAGAGTGCCCCAGTCAGGCCTTGGAAATCCTAGGGTCTTGTTGCAATATAGGGCTTATTCTCTCAGATTATGTGTTAAGGCTGCCTTCCCTTAAGTGCCAGAATGGAGATGGCTGGATTCTGTATTTCTGACATACAGCAAGAGGAGGGATTTACTGCTGAAATTATTTTATCTTCTCTTTCTAGCTGCTGCCCACAGATGGGATGATTCGCAAGCACTCACATGTGAAGATCGGTAGATACCACCAGGTAGTTCCCCCCAGCAGCCCCCAGGGATAGGGAATATTGAGGAAAAAGCTGTCAGGAGTGAGCAACCTTGCTCCTCTAGTTCTTCTAAGGCCCCTCCTGCTGCTGCCCAGAGATGCGGGAAGGAACTGTTCCAGGGAATGGGCTCCAGCTCATGTCCTTACCCTGCTGACTGTGGTCCTTCCTGTTCAGCCTCCCACCTGCTATGGCAGAGCTGGTTGCCTTGTGTTTGGTGGTGGACAAGACTGCTATTCTGAAGCAGCACTCCTGCTCCTGAAACGAAAGTTACTCCGTAGTAGTTCATCACAGGGACTATCCTGTGGCTGGGTTTATTGGCTCTTGTGTTCTGCTGCTCACCTGGTAACAGAACGGTGTAAGGGGGGAAGTGCTTTGGGCCATGAAGTGGGTGGTCTGCATAGCCTGAAGCTGACTTTTCTTCTCTGTCAGCACTTGCAAGAGCAATTGGACTTAGACCTCTCACCCCTGGAGTATATGCTGAAATGCTACCCAGAGATCAAGGAGAAGGAGGAGATGAGGAAAATCATTGGCAGATATGGTCTGACAGGGAAGCAGCAGGTGAGTGTGAGCTGTGGAGGTTTGATTTTCACTCATTAGGGGAGTGGAGCTGCTGTGTTTTCTGTTCCTCCAGTGATGTCTGACAGTGTGATAGAGTATGCAGCACAGCTCACCATAACATCAAAATGCTTTTTCCATCTGTGCCTTTGAAATTGGTGAAAAAAATGTCTCATGGGAACTTTACTTGGATCGCAGTAGTACATGGGTTGGAATGGGTGACCTGCTCAGAATCTGGGTGAAAAGAAGACAAGGTTGGTGTAGTGCTAGTCCCAAGCACATTCTAATTGTAACTTGAACTAGTTTGCTTATCTCTCATTTCTGAGATGAATACCAGGAAGAAGTTAGAAGATTCTCAGCTCTGTGTGAGGTCCCCTTGGTTCAGACAAGAGGGTCACCAGTGGTGCTCTTAAGTCCAAGCATAACATGGTCCTGTATATCACACATCACATGTGCACGTGTGATGGGAGTTGTCCACATTGCTGCAGTTCAACATTGATTTTTACATTGTTCTTACCCATTTGTCACTGCAGAAGTTGACAGTAGTTTGATGGTTGAATCAGTGAACACCAGTCAGACCCCAATCAAGTGTCCTTGCGCATCTTTGCACAAGCTGGGTCTTGCTCTGGAGAGTTCTTCTTCAGAAGCCCCTGGAATTCCCGTGTTCCATGGGTGGGAGAAGCTCAGTGTAGGTATAAGGCTGACTGAACATTTGTCCTCTTGTGTCATGGAGCTACTGGGAGTCCAGGGTGAGACCCAAGTGTTCTGGGTCAGCAGGGAAGGCTCTGAGGTCCCTGCAGAGCTAGAGTCATGTCTGTGTTGGGCAGGTGAGCCCCATCAGGAACCTCTCAGATGGGCAGAAGTGCCGAGTGTGCTTCGCCTGGCTGGCCTGGCAGAACCCCCACATGCTCTTCCTGGATGAGCCCACCAACCACCTGGATATAGAAACCATAGATGCTCTGGCAGATGCTATCAATGAGTTTGAAGGAGGAATGATGCTTGTCAGCCATGACTTCAGACTCATCCAGCAGGTAAGGAGAGTCATGTATTTTGTCAGTGTGTAATTAGAACAAGCTATTTTCAACTGACTGGCTCTTACTTATGACAAAAAGATGGATGAGTGAAAAAAAATCACTGCACATGTTAAACAATTATTGAGATAGCTCATTTTAAAATACCCCACTAATGTCAAGTACTGATTTGTCAGCTATAGCTTTGGCTACATCTTCAGGTATAATTTTATTTTTCAGTGTGTTATATCCAAGTAGTTCAGGTCAAGAACTACTTTTGTTTCAATTCTCATCTTAGCAGGAAAGGCTTTTCTTTTTAACATGAACAAAATCAGAAATGTAGAGGGGTCCAGGATTTCCAGTTACAAAATTCTTATAAATTATGAAGAGCAAAACAAGATGTTTCTCTGCAGATATTTTCTTTGGTAGTTGAAAAGTGAAAGTTACTAAACTTTTTTGCTGGACTTCAGAGAACAGTTTTTTGTTAACTTTCTAATTTTGGCAAGGTTATAAAATGCTGTACTGCAAACCTCTCCTCTTCCTCCTCCTCCTTGTGTCCTTGCTCTCAGGTCGCGCAGGAGATCTGGGTCTGTGAGAAGCAGACAATCACCAAGTGGCAAGGAGACATCCTTGCCTACAAGGAGCATCTCAAATCCAAGCTGGTGGATGAGGACCCGCAGCTCACCAAACGGACCCACAACGTGTGAGCTGAGGAGCCCCAGCCCCGGCGCTCCGAGGGGCCGGCAGTGACCACCAGTGGCACCTCTGCCGGCAGGAGTGGGACTGCTGCTCTCGCTGGCTGTGTTCTAGGATTGCTGCAATACTGCTTCCCCTTGACTTGCCTTGCACCTCTGTGTCTGGACAGAGCTCTTCTCTCCTGGTCTGGCTACATTTGGGCAACCATTTCTGTATTTAGATGATGTCCCATCCAGGCCAGGCCCTGGAATCTGATGGCCTGGGGTCACGGCAGTGGCCGTCAGGGTGTCCGAGCTGCAGTGATGCACACGTGGAGACCCCAGCCCAGCTTCTCCCACCTCTTCCTTCCCAATTTCTGCTTCGGTTTAGTTACTTCAAACTCCTTTGGCCTTGGTTTGTTTTTAACTATTATTTAACAGTGTAATTAACAGATCTGCCTGAGAATCCATCAGTCAATAAAGAGGGAAGAACAATCTTGTTTTGTGAGCTGTGGTAGTTGTGGGGCATGTTTGGGCTCAACTTTGAGTGAGGATCAGCCCTTCCTGCTAAAGGTTCAGTTCCTCAGTACAGCCAAAGCTGTGGCTGAACTTCAGCGTTACATGAGGTGGTGAATACTGAGCTCTACAGGCACTGAGCGGTGAGCAGGACCCTCACACCTGGGACACCTCTGCTCAGCCAGAGCCAACACCAGGTTTCCAGCAGGTGACAGAAGGGGGAACAAGCCACAGATGCATCTGTTGTATCTGTTCAAAGATAAAATTTAAAAGTATTCTGAAGATCAAAGTCAGAGGCACAGTGTAGATCTGTGGAACACCAGTGTGTGTTCTCTGCAACACGGTGGCTCAGGTGTGGCTTTTTCCTTCACCCTGAATTGTCTAATAATGAGACTCAATAATGTAGGATGCTTGGACTCTGAGTTATTTGTTCCTTGCATACTAACAAACTAAATTTATTTGTCCTCAGTTACATTTTTGGAACAGTGGGTGTTTAAACCTCACCTTGGGCCACAGAAGCTTGAATAAAATAATTTTTGAGTTTATTATTAATACAGTGAGAAGGTACTGAAGGGAAATGTAGAAAATCAAACCAAATAGCTTCTTTTGATTATGAATTATCATTTTAACTGCTACTGGCACATGGGAATGGCTGCACTGGTCACATGAAGTGCAGGACCACATGCTACCAGGGGAAAGGAAGGACAGGACAAACACAGGAGCTTTGCTCCCTGCAATGCTTTTTCCAGTGTCAACTGACTGGCTTTGACTTTTTGAGCAGAGTATTTCCTTGTTTTTCTTTCCCAAGGGCCCATCCAAGTTGTGACTGCTGCCTGTGTCAGCCATAGGACAAATGTCACAACAGGGGCTGCTTCCAGAAGATAAAACAGAACCTTCAGGTTTTACACTGGTTTTAGCAATGATCTGAGAGAAGAACAAAAAATGGTAGTTTCTGAGAAAATAATGGAGATAAATTATTATGTAGTATATATTATTGTATACTATAAATGCTTCCAACTTAGTTCTGCAGAAAAGTCTAGATGGCAGTGACAAGTCACTTGGATGAATATCTTACAGTGGAGGACTTGGGAGTTTTGAGGTGGAGCGGGGGAGTAAAAGCAGCCCACAGGAAAGTGATTACTGAAAAGGCTGATGGGTCCCAAGAGTTAAACAAGAGATTAGTGCATGTCTGTTTGTTCTGCTCCCTGGGTTGTAGAAAGTGGTGGTGAGTTGGAAAGGGTTGCAAAGTAGCTCTGAGAATGGCGAGGTCAGGGAGTCCTGACAGGCTAGAGCTGTTTGTCCGGCTTTTCCTTACTAAAGACTTGGCAACAATTCTTATCACTGCATTTCAGATCTGAGTGGCAGTAATAAATGCAGGGTACAAAATTACACTGAGTTGTTTGGGAATGTTAAATCCTGAGAAGGACCTGGGGACACTGGGATGACAGCCAGCATGACAGACAGTAGTCAGAACATTCAAGAGGAGAGCTGTGTTACCCATCTGCTGCTGCCAAGAGAGGGGAACTTCTCAGGTGCAGAGATGTCTCTGATTTATAAACAAGAACCACAGATACATCTTCAAAGCAGAAGCTGATGTAGCTGCACTGGAGATCACAGTAAGCCAGGACTTGCAAAATGGAATCTATACACATGCTTTATGAGCCTTGGTTTAAGCTCAGTTTGTTCTGTGGTGACACCTTGTTGGCCTGCACTGAAGCAGCTCCCAGCTGATGTTGTGGAGCACTGATCTGAGGCAGCCACAAGCTGGGCAGTGGCACCTTGAGCTGTTTTGGCTGGGACTTTTCAGGTCTTGCACGAAAGCAAAATTAGAGATAAATTACAAGAATTGCTCCTTAGTTGCTAGGATGGTCTTTTCTGTGAAAGACGTGACCTAGAGCCTGCACAGTTACTCTTGTCTGTAATCCAAAAGTGAGGTTGGCTCTAACACAGCCGCAGCCAGAAGTGGCAGGTGCAGGGTTGGGGGGTTCCCTTGTCCTGCTGCTGTGGAGTGTGGTGGCTAGGGGAGGGAGGGAATGGGCTGCACGGGGTGCTCTGTTTCCTTCTGACTGTCTGACAGCATTGAAGAGTGCTCCCTTCATCTTGCCCGATCTGCAAGCTGGACCTGAGCACAGGAGTGGAGCAGCACCTTGTCCAACAGGGCTGCACTGCTTTTCATTTCTCTTACTCTTGTGGTGGCTGTGCAGTGGGGTCTGGCTGTGGGGTTGGTGCTGGTGGCAGAGCTGCTGTGTTGGCGCTGCCCCCGGGCTGGGTTTGTGGGGTCTCTCAGCTGGGTACAGTGGTCAGAGACAGGTCTGGCAGACCTTAGAGTGGGATCCTTAGCAGGCTGCATTTGCATCGAACAGGTGACCAGCCCATCTCCTTGCCCAGTCTGTTCTATTGCTCCCTAGGTCATGTGTCTGTGCTTGCTTCCCTATCCAGCCACTCTCCCGTTTCCTCAGGAGTGGGATGTGCAGCCGTGTTCTCTGTGGGATGGGGAAGGTTGAGGAGCAGCCTGAAGCTGCAGTTCTGCTCCTGACCTGAAGATGGATCTCTCTGACTATCCGATGTCAGATCCATTCCTGCAGCACGGGAGGGATTCCCGTGCTGTTTTGCTCGAAGCAGCTTGCCTGTGGACCGTGAAACTTCTCTACCTGGTGTCCTGGCTCTCTTGGCAGGTGTCCGCACAACCAGGCAGGTAAGGTGCTGATTTATGGCAAGATGACTGACTGTTTCCTGAAGGTGGAGCATTAGCACTAAGTGAATCCCAGAGGAGTAAGGCTTCATTCTCTGATGCTGCAATTTGTGGATTCTTCGTGTCATACTTGTCCCCCAATCCCTCACCAAAGGCTTGAAAAATGGAGTTGGTGAATGGCCTCACATTCCTCTTACTAGATCCCTGCATTTCCTCGCAGATGTGGACAGGCAGTGCAGATGAAGCAAGACTGAGAGGCAAGAGGAGGAAGTTGCTCTTAGAATGGGTGAGTTCTGCCCAGATTGTCCCTTTTGCATTTCTCATGTTGGGGTGGGTTCATATCTAGGTATTCAGGGATATCCTGCTGCTTGTGTCCTCACAGTATTATTCCCATGGAGCTGCTCTGGGAGGCCTGCACAAGATGTCATAAATGATCTTCCTTTCCTGAGTGATCACTCTGTGCTTGGCATATATTAACTTTGGTGAGAACTTCCCCTCAACACAGCTATTTCCAAACTGGACTTGTAGCTCCCTGCCCTTGTCCTAGTGGATCCAGTGAGATCTGGATGAAGTTGCTTTTGGAGGAGGGGGTAGACTGCCACCCATCAGGGATTTACAGGACACTGTGAGAATGATCCAGAAGCACTCGGGTTGCAATAAAAGCAAAACTTAACTCAGAGCCTGTACAGGCTTTCTTCCAAAGTGTCTTGGGACTGCCTTACTCCATGTGAGTCTTTACCTGGGTCTGCCTCTGTTCTCACTTTTCTCCCAGTGAGATTTTTAGTGCTGTCATGTTGCTTGTCCCTGGCCCCATGTCTGTTTTTATTGAGCTCTGCATGTCTATGGGTTAGAATAAACCATTTTTTTCCCCTTGGTCCACTCTTCAACCTCTCAAAAGAGTACTAGAGTGTGAGAAACTGAATGAGTGTCCATAAAAAGATCAGTAATGTCTGTGTTCTGTTTTCCTTTCTGTAAGAGAGTGATGGCTTAAGAGCGTGTGCTCTTTGTCTCACAAGGTGGAGGACCATGAGGCAGAGTCTCCCTCTGGTCTGTTATGAGTGGAGCAGGGAGATTTTTGGGCAGTGGAGGCTGGCAACAGCATGCAGACCTGCCTGTATTCCTCTCCCAGTGTTGTGCCCCTTGGCAGCCATGCTTACCAGGTGGCTGCTCCAGTGCACCATTAGATATGTTCCAAATAGCAGAGGCCAGAATGGTTCAGCACTCAGAGGAAAATTAGCTGGTGATGGATAGCTCTGGTGATGCCAAAGCTGTTAAAATATGAACCTCTGATGTACAGCCAGAGCTCCAGCAAGGGACTCTCATCCTCTCTGTGCTCAGCTGTTGGTGTGTGGGAATGGAGCTGGTCTGTGGCCCTTCCCTTCTCTGTTGAGTCTGGAGTAGGGTGTTGTCCCCGAGTACCAGTTCGTGGTGGCCTGGGATCCCTGACTGGAGGAAGGGAGATGAGTCATGATCAAAGGTCAGGCAGGCACTCACTCCTCTGTGAGCACACACAGCTGCCTTGAGGCTCTGTTGTCCTTGGTGCTGCCTGTGCTGTTACAGGACTGAGGGTCCATGGCATCCTTGGAGTTATGTCTCCATCCATGTTCTTCCCAGCAAGGATAGCTGCAAATAGTTTGTTTCCTTGTTTTTTTCCTCTCTCTTTGTGCTCTGTTAACTCTGGAATCTAGGATGTAGCCAACAATAATGCTGCTTCCTTCATATCCCCTGCTTGGGAACGTGCTGGGGGTAAGGGAGGTGTTCAGAAGCTAATTGAGAAAGTAATTCTTGTGTCATAACCGTGGCTTCCAGGGCCGTGTAACTGGGATTAGGAGGCCTCCCTGTTCTCACGTCCTCTCTGTGTACCCTGTATTGCCTGATGCCAAACTGGGAGGAGACTGAAAGACCTGCAGTGGGGTGAGGTGTTATCTGACATGGAGCTGCAGCTCGGAGAGCCCCAGGGGCTGACTGGTGATGCACCTGTTGCCCCTTGGGCCACTCTTAGTGCCCCTCTGGGGCCAATGACAATGGGATGGGGTCAAAGTCTGTGTTCTCAGGAAAGCAATGTGTGTTGAGCTGGGCTCAGGATTGAGACCAGGGGTGCCCTGCTTGGCCTCCAACAAGAACACTTCCCCTCGGCCCCATGCAGAGTGTGGGGCTGGAGAGGAGGGTGACATGGGCAGAGTGGCCCCATGAGGAATGGCTGCTGCAGGCCACACGCCGTTTTCCCATTAGTGAGTGTTTAGTTCAGCGTTTTAAATAATTGTGTCCTCGGAATGATATTTAAAATCCATTTGGGAGGCAATGAGGCGGGAAAGTGCCTGTGCCATTGTGATGACGCTGCGCAGGCCGCACCACACATGCATATTACAAACTCGTTACAGGCTCGTTTACACACACACTGCTCCCTCCACACACCACCTCTTTCTGAGGCTTCGAATGCTTCTCTCCCACCATGGCTGCTGGGCTTGGCCCTACAGAGACATTTGTTTCACAAGGCAGGCCTGGTGTCCTCTGTGGCAGGAGAAGGGGCACAGCTGGGCCATGGCAGGCCAGTGTTGCCCTTTCAGAGAGGGATGTGTGGGGCATGCCTGGTGATGGCACTGTCATTTAGGTGTCCTGCCCTTCACCCATGCTCTGGGCAGGACTGTGTCACTTTGTGATGATCCTTCAGACTGGTGTCACTGCAGGCTCCAGACCCTGCAGCCCCAAGGCTGTCCCCTGGAAGGGCTGCAGCCCCTGCCCCAGGCTGGCTCTGAGCCTGAGGACCAGCCAGGGCTCTTGAGCATCTGTGGAAGCTGCACAAGCTGGAGGTTCTAGGTGTGAGGGAGCCAATGGAACAGCAGCTTTAGCAACAGTTCTGTGAGTGCTGTGCATGGGAAGGTGGCCCCTCTATCCCCATTTCTCTCTCGTTGCTGTGTAGGCACCCTCTGATGTCCTCCCAGGCCATGCAAAATAGAAATCCTGTGTGGCAGGACAAGGCTCCTGGTACTACTTTATCCTTGTCCTGCTGGCCTTGGTGGCATAGGCAGTATTCAGTCTTCACCCTCGTGGTCATGTTCAGCCCCTTCTAGCCAGGGTTCCAGGTGTGTTTTTTCTTGGTATTGCCTTGTGACTAACTGTTAGTGAGGACCAAGTGCCCATGTACCTAAGGAAATGTTCCGACACCTCTTTCCCCTTGCACAGTGACCTGGCTGACTGCTTTTCTGGATAGGCAATGGAAGGCTCTGGCATCCTTGTCTCTGTCTGCAGGTGAGGGTTGTGGACCCTCAGTGTCCCTGTGGACTTTTCTACTTGGTAAGTTGTGTGGGTGTTTGGCTTGGAGATGCTAAAGAGGAACAGAAATCTTAGACATTTCCAGGGTTTGAGGGCAGAGCTACTCATGGTTATTTCTTTCCGGATAAAGCTCAGCTTACCACTGTTCTATGCAACCTGTGTCCTTGTGCAGATGGGAGTTAGGCTGGGAGTGGCTGACAGGTACTGTGACCTGACTGGAGCCGAAAAGCAGGGGGATGTTAGAGGTGAACTAGGAGCTTGCTATGCTGAGGTCACCTTTTCTCCAGGTTGATGGTGATCTGTTGAGGGAGGAGCCACAGATACTGAATGTGGCAATAAAAGATGAGAAGCCACACAAGCAAGGCAGTAAGGTCAGGAAAAGAGCATAGTGTTTCAGGTGCCACAGGTAGGAATGCAAGGTTTGGGAAATAGTAATTGAGAAGGCTGTGGGTAGAGTTGGGTCAGAGCAGTGTGTGGGACTTGTGGGGGTCTTTTTGTCCCTGTGGAGTTGTTCTGGGGAAAGGCCTTGTCTTGAGTCCTTTATGACTTCTGATACCGTGTCTGTCCCCAGCTCTCCCTCTGTGGTTGGCTCCCCCTCACTCTGTCCCTTTCCCAGGCGCAGTACAGGGTGGAGCAGGGACTTGGCAGAGCAAACAAGCACATAGGCAGTGATTCCAGGCTGCCTGCTACCGCTCTCCTGTGCCTAATCTGTGCTGGTGATTGCACCCAGCAGCTCAAAATAAGCTCTTGGAAAAAGGGGAGGTGGTGAAGGGAAGGTGCCAAGCTGGACTATTTATACTGGGTGAGTCAGGCCTGTGCCTGAATCCAGCCGGATGCTGGGGAGCTGGAACCCAGAAGCCACCTGCAAAGGACAAACCCTTGGACAAGGGCTCCTTCCTGCAGCAGCTTGTTTACTGTGTGGCTCAGACACATCCAGTTTGTTCCCCGTGATGAACTGCACCTTCCCCCTCAGCTCTGCCACCCCACACTTGCTGCAGCCGGACCACTGGAAGTCTCCTCAGCCCATCAAACCTGGATGGCAGCGCCAGCAGCGTGGCCTGAGCCCAGATGGCCGGGGCTGCCGGCACAGCCGCCTGGAGCCTCTGCAGTGCCACGATCTGCTGGTCCAGAACGCGCTTTTCACTGGAGACCTGGCCATGGTGCAGAAGTACTTCACCAAGAATGCAGCCATCAATCTCATCATTGAGACCAGGGGCGACGTGCTGCGCTGGACTAGCAGGAAACGCGGTGGGTGTGTGGGGCTGGGATGTGAGGGATAGGAAGTGACCAGGATGGGGGCCAGAGAAAGGGCCCAGGTACCCTAGAAAAGTGTTGAGAGGAATCCCCAGTGGTGGAGAAAGGGTGGTGGAAGAAGGACTTGGCAAGAATGCCCTTTGGATGAGGAAGGATTCCAAAGCTGTAGAACAAATGGTAGTAGGCTTGTTGAAGGTGGTCAGTGACAGATCTACCAGGAAATTGTGAGAATAGGGTCCCTGGAAGGGCTGCTGGAGAGGCACATCAGCAGGCCTGTCCAGTTAGAGACTGCGAGAATGGGTGTGAAATGTGTGAGGTGGAAAGAGTGCATGGGTGAGGAGACACCAGAAATCTGTTCTGTTCAGTGCGATGGATTTTGCAAGGGGATCAGAAATCCAGCTTGCCAGAAAGATGGTGGAAGCAGTCTCATCCTGAGTGACAGGAGATAGGACCTGATCATCCTTGGTGTTTCCTCCCATCTGTGTGCCTCACTGTACCTTGCCCAGGCACATCCTGTGGCTAGCACATGTGCTTCCCCACTCTGGTCCCCTTTACTTACCTCCTCATCAGTGTCCTCTGTGAGTTTCTCAGCAAGCAGCACAGATGACGTGTTCAAGGGAGAAGTGTGCTGAACAGCCTGGATGTGCCCTGGTCCTCCCTGCTGTCCGTGACATGGTACAGGCAGACTCCCAGAATTTAAGAGTGTCATGTGTGGAGGAGTCATAACTATCTTGCACCACTGTCTTCCACAGAAGGCTGGTGGCAAAAAGCCCTCGTGCCAGAATGGAAGAGCTGTTGATGAAGGCCACTTTTCCAGAGGTGTGGGCCAAGTGTCCTGGCATCAAGCTATGGAACATCAAGCTTGTGGGGATCCACTCCAGCAGAGACAAACAGGGTTAGGGGGCTTGCAGTTGCTGCTCCTTGCGGGTGGTGAAGACTGTTTGCTGAGTTCCAAGATTTGTACAACGTAGGTTTTGAATTGTTACAGTCTACTTAGGATGAAATCACTAAAGGCTTGTGTAACTCAGTAAAATATGAATTGGGCATTGCAACTCCAGTCTTTGTTGGGCTGGCAGACACAGGAATGGCCCATCTCTCTGCTTGTGAAGGTTTGTGCCTCAGAGGAAACAGAACAGACTATGTAAAACCATCTCACACAAAAATTGTTCTTGCCACCAAGATGTGAAAACTCCAACTGAATTCATCAAGCACAGAGCAAAAATGTGCTGCCTAATTTATCAGCTAAGGGTGTAGAACGAAACCCAAACCAAACATTTGTGCTACCTGAGGCTTGGCTCTGTACCTCACTGGCCTGTAGGGACAGGTTCTTAAAACTGGCCCAGTGAGTGACCTTAAAAGTAGGTTTCAGTGACCTGGTATTTCCCAAATCACGCCCATTGATATTTTAAGCCCAGAGGAAGCATAAACTGTCTGGTGTTACTAAAATTAACTGACATGGCTTTCTGCCTCCCTGGTGGG
This sequence comes from Sakesphorus luctuosus, assembly GCA_013396695.1. Lineage (NCBI taxonomy): Eukaryota > Metazoa > Chordata > Aves > Passeriformes > Thamnophilidae > Sakesphorus > Sakesphorus luctuosus. The sequence goes on from VWZD01001163.1 coordinate 100,131, forward strand.
TGACTGGGAACCTCAAGATTTCATGGGATACCTGCTTTTGTCTTCAGAGAAATACAGGTCCCATCAGGTGAGAACATCTGCCAGGTGCTTCCCTCTTTTTACCCGTTCACAGGCAACATTTTAGTTAGGCAAGGTGAAGTCTGCAGAGACAAAATGAGCTGGAGACTGTCAGTGTAGAACTTGCTCATTTATTTCCATTACTGAGAAGGGTAAAGTTCCCTGTCTTACACTCCTCTGATCCCCAAGTAATTGTTGCTTGGTGGTCTATTGGGGTCACTTAACTTGTGTTTAGCTACATGATCCGAATAGTTCCATGACACAAAATTAAACTGAACACTCAGAAGTCCTCCATGCAGTCTGATGTGTTTTCTAGAACACAGTGAGCACAAAACACAGGCAGTGAGTTAGCAGTGCACACTGTACTGTGGGCAGGGTGGGTGTGTGCAGCCAAGTGGGGCCAGAGGAAAACACCATCTCTGGTGACAGGACAGCTCTCACAGCCCGAGGAGGGGGAGTGTCTGAGGATGGAAAGGGAGCATGGAAGTCATGCAGGGGCTAGCTGCGAAGCTGGATATCAAGGAAAAGGAGAAAGGGGTCTCAAGGATAATTGCCTTCAATGTTTCCCATCCTTGTGACTATTTCTACCTCTTTGGTTAGCTGTCCTATGGCTTGTTTAAAAACCTGCCTAGCACCAGGGGCACAAGTGGAGCTGGCAAGTGGATGTGCAGTGCTGGAGATGTGCATGGAGCATAGGGGTGGGTGAAGGCAAGGTGACATGCTTGGAACAGCAGTGGGTGAAGGCAGGGAGATGGGCACAGAGAAGGGGGCTGATTGGGTTGTGGTGTAGGCAGCACTGGATGACAGCAGGCTGGTTGAGCATGAGACAGCTTCCCTCTCTGTTGCCTTAGTGTTGTCCTGTCCCCATTTCTACCCTACAGGCTTTTCTATCCTGCTTGGGGCCTTTTCCTTCACAGTGGGGCACTGCAGAGGTATTGCTGCATGAGTGGAGTGCCTTTATCAGCCTCTTGGCCCCAGGATTTGATCACAAGGTTTCCCAGAATAGAACAGCTGAGACCTCAGCTGTGCCCAGCCTGGGCCAAAGAGGGGTGTGACATGTCCCTGCCCCAGCAGAGCACCGTGGGCAGGCAGCCCCTCGGCCAGAACACAGGGTGCTGGTGGGTCTGTGCCCATGGGCTCAGAGCCTGGCTGGGACACACAAGCAGGTCCTGCCCTGGGCTCTGAGAAGGGTCGGGCTGCTTGTCATGGGCAGTATCCCAGGCAGAGATGAGGAGAGCTGGGAGCCCATCCGCACGCGCCAGGTGGCTGGCCCTGCCCAGGTGTACTGGGAGGCTCTGTTGGCTGGGGATCAGGAGACTGTGGCCGAGATCCTCAGCAACCCTCAGAACAACCTGAGTCCCAGTGCTGTGTTTGACACCAGTGACCTGGAAGAGTGGAAGAACTACCGGTTCAACCCCCGTGGGCTGAGTATGTGGGAGCAGCGGGACTCAGCCTGTGGCATGTGCTGTGGGGCATTGCTGTTGTTGGAGTTGTGTGTTACAGGAGCTGTTTGGGTTATAGAGAAGTGCAAATGGAAGTGAGCCAAGGATGTGGCCAGGTTCTCCTGTGCATCTTGTGAAAGGGGGAGTGTGTCTCTGGAAGCATGGGGTGCATCCAGGAAACCTGGCTCCTCTGACAGAGGTTGTGCAAGTGCTTGGGAGCTGCTGGGTTCCAGATGGGGCAAAGGGGAGTCAAGCTCTGGTTTGTTCTCCTCTTGAGCAGCTCTGTGTGCCTGTGTGCAGCCTGCATTGGGCTGATGTGTCCTGTTGTGCTGAACAAGCAGATTGTTAGAGCCCTGTGTTAGGTCCTCGAGATGCTTCAGCTTAAACCTGGAACTGGGAAACATAGCTGACCATATGCTGCTTCTGTGAGAATGAGCTGAGAGGATGCAGTGCTGAATGAGTCAAGCAGTCTGGGCCATGTCCTCCAGCCCAGTCTGGGGGGGCAGCAAGAAGCCTGGCTTAAGCAGCCCTTTTCCTGTAGCATCGGCGAGCTGTTGTCCAGCTCAGCAATGGTTCCAGCTACTACATTTCAGCCCCTTTTTCTTCTGGGCTCCAGATGTCCATCTCTGCTTAATCTTGCTGTCTGCACCCTGCTCAGGGCTTCACTGAGCCTCCTGTGTACATGGCAGTGGGCTCTGACATCTCTGTTTTACTGCCTGGTTCCTTGTGTTCGTGGTGCTTCATGAATGGTGCTCAGCCCAGTCTCGTCACTGCCTCCAGCCCCTCTGTCCCCTGTGCTCCTGACAAGAGAAATGCCATGTGTCCACCTGGGCTGCAGGTGAGAAGCACTGCCTCTGTCCCAGGCTCCTGCTGCCTGCAGCTCTCTGTCAGCAGGGCTGTGTGACCTGAGAGCCTTCCACAGCTCTCTGCCTTTGGCTGGCCACTCCAAATACAGAGACCTTGCAGGGAAGGGACTTGCAGTCCCTTGAGGGGAACCCAAGTCTCTCAGGCAGGACATATATCGAGTACCCTATGGGAAGGAAGGGGCAGGTCTTTGTGCACTGTGGCTGGATGTGGCTCCCTGACCTCTCTTTCCTTGCAGGACTGTGGTCTCTGAGCTATGAGCAAGAGCTCACCACGCCCCTGCATATCACAGCCAGCCGGGGCTATGCTGATTGCCTGCGGCTCCTGCTGCTCCGGGGGGCTGCTGTTGACTTTGCCCCGGGGGGCAAGACGGCCCTGCATGAGGCGTGTGCAGCTGCAAGCACCGACTGTGTGTGCCTGCTACTCGACTCTGGAGCCAACCCCGAGGCTGTCTCCGATGATGGTTACAGACCCCTGCACCTCTGCAAGAGCCCAGACTCCATCGAGTGAGTTCTGCCCGGGGGGCACAACAGGCCTCCCTCCCCCTCAAGCCTTGTCCCACATAGGAGGGGCTCCTCCTCATCTCTGCTAGTGGGTGCAGCTGAATGAGGTGGCCTTGGGCCAGGGCCAGGGTCACCTCTGAGGTCAAACAGGTCACTGAAAACTCAAGTCTTCAGCTGACACAGCTGAGCCAGGTGTGGCTGTCTCGCCACTCACAGCAGAGCTGAGGGTCACACTGTGACACTCAGGACATTCCCAAGCAGATCTGCTGGGCAGATGAGCAGGTGCCAGGTGGGACAACACATTAGGAGGTCTGTGCAGAGTTAGCTTGGATTAGGGCAACAGGATGTCTGCTCACCAGTCATCATGGCTTAAAACCACTGCTCCAAGGCATGAAGACTGGGATTTTTAGACTCCCCGGAAAAGTGGAAGCTTTGGGATGGTACAGGTGTGGGGGCTGGGAGGTAGGATGGGAACTGGAGATTTAATGTTCATCAAGTCCCCTTGGCCCACACAGGTGTGTCCGGCAGCTGCTGCAGCACGGGGCCAGTGCCAACAGTCGGACGGAGGAGGAGGACGACACACCCCTACATGTGGCGGCACGGCACGGCCTGGCAGAGCATGTCCAGCTGCTTCTGCACCATGGGGCAGAGCTGGAGGCAGAGAATGAGGAGGGGCAAACACCACTGAACACTGCCTGTGCTCAGCACCATCAGCCCCAAGACATGGACCGCTACTACCGGGTGTGCCAGCTGCTGGTGGAGAGCGGTGCCAACATCAATGCTGCGGATCGGGACCAGCAGCACCCACTTCACCTGGCCTGCAAGAATGCCAATGCTCAAATTGCAGAGCTACTGCTGGCTCAGGGTGCCAATGTCAACGTCATGAACTACGGTGGCAACACAGCCCTGCACAATATCCTGCAAGTAGCTGCCTACAAGCTGGAGCATCGTCCAGAGCTTGTGGTGCAAGCCCTGCTCAACCACGGAGCTGTCCGCATCTGGCCAGGCTCCCTCCTCAAGGTGTGGGCGTCCAGCAGTGCCAGGAGTGTGGTGGTAGGGAAAGGCTGTGAACATCAGGGCCCCAGTGTGAGCGAGGGTGCTCCTGTCACAGAGGGGTTTGTTCCATGGTGGTGTGCCTGCTGTCCTGATTGCTCTTCCCCGGGGGCTGGGAAGGAGAGCTGGCATTACTGGTGTAGGAATCCCTGAAGTGCTCTCCTGCAGGACTCTCCTGCTTCTGTCTGCTAAGCTGTGTGGACAGGACTCATCTGGTTTCCATATGCACTTGCTCTGGAATGTGTTGCCCCTTTTCCTCTGGAGATGTTTCCTCTCAGGGGCACACTCTCCAACTCCTGCTGTCTCTGCAAGACACCAGCAGACAAAGGGTTAATTTCCTGTCTTAATTCCTGAGCAGTGCAATAATTACCCAGCCCGGAGATCAGCAGATTGCTCTCCCCTTTGGGAAAATACAGGAAAATCAACAATTAACACTAATTAATCTCCTATTAACGCCAGATAATGAGGATCCTTGGTACAGCCAGAATAGACTGTGACAGCTACTGCTGGCCTGGGCCATAGGGAGTGGGAACCCAAAGCTGGGGGGACCTACCTCTCTGCGACTGCGCCTGGGTGGGCTGTGCCTCAAAGGCTGCGCTGCTGTGAGGGACACAGAATCAGTGTGTCAGCTCTACCTACATGGGCATGGGACACACCAGAGACGTGCAAATACGTGTGATGCTTTCTGGGGCTCTGTGCAGCTTCTGGCATGGGCGCAACACAGCTTAGGACATGAGGACAGGATGTCTCTTCAGCCCTGTGCTGAACAGGCATAATCCTGCATTCTTGAGACGCCAGTGCAGCCCTCAACAGAGGCACAGACAGTGTCTGCCTGATTACAAAACAAGTGGCAGTCTCTGCCCCAGCATGGCTCATGGTCCAACTACCAAAACATGTGGAAAGGAGCCTGGTGTAAAGCAGAGCATTGGTGCTTAAGAGCTACTTGCAATAGTGAGGCTGATTCAAATCATCATCCCAGCCATGTGCACTGGTCTCTGTGTCTGAGGAGAGGTTGTGGGGATCCAGTTATGCTGAAGGCAGTTGTGCTGCATGTGTTGGGTGATGGCTCAGTCACCTTCTTTGCAGGAGGGATGGTCTGGACCTTTGCATCTGCAGTGAATTTGCTCTCCTCTATATCAGCACGAAGGAAGGATTTGAGTTGTCCAGATTTACCATGTCTGGATTTGAGCAGCATTTTAGGAGGTGACAGTGAGGTCTGCAGGACCTTGCCTGATGTTGGTGTTCACCTACTCTCTGCCGGCAGGTGCTGCGGTTCTGCCACACCTGCCCACGCATCATCGAGGCCCTGGTGAACAGCTACACCCACGTGCGCATCAATGAGGACTGGGTGGAGGCAGTTCCAGCAGAGGTTGTACAGGTGAGGGAACAAATATCTGCTGCTGGCTGGAGAACACATGTCCAGGCTCTAGAGATGTGGGGGCAGCGGCAGCTGGGGCTGGGTGGGAAATTTCAGGACACAGGGATGGCGCTGTTAGGGACAAAGAGGATTCACAGTAGTAAGGCAAATGAGTGTTTGGTTCTACCTCTGCTCCCAGGGTGATATCTTCAGTTTTATCTTCTTCTGGTCCTCTCTTCCCTCTGTAGAAATATCCACGTTTCTACCAGTCTCTCTTTGCCCTGGAGCACAGACCTCGCTCCTTGCAGCACCTGGCCCGCTGCACCCTCAGGACCCTCCTGGAGGGCAGGCTGCTTCTGGTCCTGTCCCAGCTGCACCTGCCAAGTGCCCTGCACCAGTTCCTGCTGCTCGGCTTCGAGGACATTCTCTACTAAGAGCTGTGGTTCCAGTCCTGCCGTGCTTCTCTGTGGAGATGTTTCACCCCCACTGATGCAGTTGGTGCCCCACTCCTGCCAGACCATGTCAGCCTGTGTCCCAGTCAGCCTTGTGCTCTGCCTCGTGGACCTGTTTTGGAGCATTCTGTTTGTTCATACTGATCAGGACAGACTCTGGACTAAGAAGAGGAAGATATGGGGATTAGGGCTATTTTGTGTGGGACAAGAACCAAGTACACTGCGTGGATCACAGGCTTAGTTGTAGGCTATCTCTCCTTGTCCCAAACCTAAAAAATCTACATTTACCAGGCAGCCCTGGTGCCCTGGGCATTTGTTGGGATGTTGTCTTTAGTTAAGTTGTTCACAATCTGCACCCAAAGGTGTTTGGAGTAAACCCTGGTCTTTATACCTACCTGGGTGCAACTTTTGCCTTGCCTTGAAGACTGTCCTGACAGAGCTCACCCATGTGACGTGCCACGGGTGGTGAGATGTGCACTCTTGGACCTGTGCACCTGCTTGTCAGAGGGAAATGTGTGCTGGGTGTGGGGCTGCAGGTCCCCAACAACATCCTCCTGTGGGGGTACAATGTCTGTGCTACCTGGCTCAGCAGTGTAGGACAGGACAGCAGTGCTTGTGCAGCACTGAAGACCTCACAGCAGGGTGAGGAGGAATGTTCCCTGAGAATGCTGATCCCCTGGGCACAAAGCAGCCACCCCCAGCCAGCACCCACCCAGCTCTGTGTGGGGACATGTGCCACTTCCTGGGTTGCATCACACTCCAGATGAGGTAAAGGGAAACATTTTATCCTGTATTTTAAAGACACAGTTGTAAAGAAAGCAAAGCAGGAGCTATCCTTTAAAGATCTGCCATAAACAAACTCCATTCCTGCTTCTGGCTCAAGGAGTACCTGAACTGCTGTGGCTGGCACAGGCACTCAGGGCAGCACTGTGGGTCCCTCCTCTTGCTGCACTGGTCCTGCAAGGCCTCTGGTCATGGCTAGGACAATGGAAATGCAGCTCTGAAGGTGAAGGCATTTGACAGACCGCATGGTGCTGTCTGTTCCTGCCTGCCTCTGTAGGGACACGGGGTGTAGGTCTGTGCACCTGACACAGGCAGGCCCTGTGCTCTGGGGAGGTGAGCCCAAAATCACTCCATGAGGTCCATCATGCCATTCCTGATGCACCTGCACCAGAGATGAACCATAGCAAGAATGCTAACAGGGTACAAGAGGGATGTGTTACATGTGTACCTGTGGGTACACAAAAGGTGTTGGGAAAGCAGTTGTGGCTGCCTGTGTGTAGGTACTATTGCAGTATAGAGATGGTGTATCTTAAAAAGGTTTAATAATGTGCTTTATGGCATCCAGGGCAGAGAGGTGAGGTGTTGGCTCAAGATGACAATCCATAACTATCTGTAAAGCAGGGATGAAGTGAGCAAGGGAGCCAAAGCTTTTAAAATACTGTGATAATAGCCCGCCCTCTCACCACAGACCAATGGTGTATTTGCCTTGAACCAGAGCAGGAACCCAGCCTGAAGTCACCTCCTTCATGCTGGCTGAGCTGGCTTGTCTGCTCAGGTGATCTGTTTATAAGGTCAGGTCCAGTGGTCTTGTTCCCAAAGTCTAGCCACCACTTTAGAGAGTTTGTTTTTAGCCAGATGATGTCTGTTGCTGGATAAGGAGCAGAAGCAGGAAGGTCTGTCCCTTCTGGTGGCAGAAAAGTCTGGGATTGCCTTAGCCTGATACAATGTCCTGGTCTGAAGGCAGCCTGCAGAGCAGCACACATGGACAGGTGTCCTGTCCTTCTCTCCAGCACTGTCCCTATGCCTATAGGAACCTGTGATCATTAAACCATGCTCAGCCACTGAAATAATACCACCTTAAAGAGAGAGAAGAGTTTAATTTAATGGTTTGTTTTATTTTGTAGTTGTTGCTTGTAACTGTTAGGCTTACAGCAGTTCCTTGGGTCTTGCTGATTGCTTTTGTCAGTTCTGAGGCTACTCTGCAGTGGATGATGAGGTCAGTGCAGTGGGAAGAGAAGAACCCACAGGGTTTTCCAAACACAGAGGAGTAGAGGGAGCTCCTGCATAGGTGGGCTGCTCTGCTTCTGGCACAGGCCAATCCTCCTTGGATGAAGGTGTCGCGGTCCAGAAGAAGACCTGTTGCAACAAAGGGCCTGTGTGAGTCTGCAGGTGCATTTCCAGGGCTCTTCTCAGAGCCACCAGGTTTGCAGTTGGGATGCTCCAGTGTGCATGGGAGGGCCAAGGTCAGGTAGGTGGCTGAGAGGGACAGGCCAACCCTGGGCACAAATTGTCATAGACTGAATTTTGCCTGTGTTCCCATGGAAACTGAAAGGGCACAAGTTCATTGCATGTAAGAATACTGCTGGATAACTGTCTTCAAGGAGTGTGAGGCTGGTAGGAAAAGGGGAGAACCTTTTACAGAGGGACCAAGGCAACTGGGGGAAAAATACAACTCCAACCAACCCACCAGAAAAGCTCTTACTTGATCTTTCCTGTTCCTCAGTAAAGAGCATGACAGACCACAGCAGGGGGGGACTAGTAAACCATAATGGTATTTATAGAAGGGCAACGGACAAAGCAAGTAGAGAAAAGCTCTTCCCTGACATGTCCATCCCCACCCTGCACTTGCAATCTGCAGTGTAGGTACTTTTGAGTCAAAGGCATCTTTGACTTTATTGGTCATGGAGAGATTTTTTTTTTCTGACATAAATTTGAACAGTCACTTTTTGGACCTGTGTATATTTGAACATTCTGATGCCCTTGTGGCAAGGAGTGCTGAATTTCACAGTATATTGATCACCTCCTTTTATTTATCTTTCTGCTGTCACCATCATGTTTCATTTGATGTCTATTAACTCTTGTTTTCTAAGAATATATGGGCACTTATTGTCTGTTCCTCTTCATCATATTATTCAAAACTATACATATCCTTTTTCTTTCTCTCCTTACTCGGGCTGGAATTCTGTTCAGCTGTGCCATTCCTGTGTGGAAGATGTCACCCAGCCCTTACTACACACACTGGCTTTCCCTGGGCCTTTACTGGTCCCAGTGCATCCTTTGGAGAGGGAGGGAGGACAGCTGTGCCCCATTCTTCTTTCCTCTATGTTGCACCTTATACCTGGACGCAACAAACCAGGCTGTTCTTGTACCTGGTGTTTCCAGCAACCAAGGTCAGTTGTCGAAGAGCAAGTGCCACCTATTACTTTTACCATCCCAACAATTCATTTTTTTCCACTCCAATAATTTTATCAGCAATTGTTTTTTGTTTCTCACTGATTGCTAACAACATATAACATTGATATGTGAACAGAATAGAGCTAGAAATACATCTGTCAAATGGCTGTGTAGGATAGGTCTTCTCAATCACCCAGTTCTTCTGGATCTGTCAATGCTGAGCACACTGACTGCACCATACAGCTAATTTTTCATATTAGAATGTCCTACAGAACTAAGTTAAATGACTTACAGGAGTCTAAGCATGTCCCATGTCTTTCATTAGCTCTATCAAACTTGTAGGCTTACAAAAAAGTTACAAAAAATAATTTGAAAGTACACTTTTCAAATTACATAAAATTGGGTTCTAGCTTTTGCTAATTTACCCAGGACATCCTTTGGCTGCTTGTCTGTGATTGCTTGGGATGTATGTTGAACTAACTGCTCTGTAGTTTCTTGGATATCCATATGAACATATTTAAATACTGACAAGACATTGGATTTTTTCCCCCCAGTAATCTTAAGTTCCCCAGTGTGCCATGATTTGTTATAAAGAAAAAAAAATGGTTCAGTGAACTCATTAGCCAATTAAATACTCTTGGATGTAAGCTCTTCTCCTGCACATTATAAAAATTGTTACTTAGCAGTTTAGCATCCTCCTTAATTACAGATAGAATAGAAAGTATTTCATTACCACTGTAAAATATGAATATTACCCATTGTTGTTTTTAATGCAGGGCAGAAATATTTACTGCGTTCTTGGTTTTCATTATGCAGAATGTATGTAGCACACAGACACCCAGGGCAGGGGCCCAGCACCTGCAGCTCTCTGTGCTCTCTACTGCTGGGGCACCCTGCTTTGGGCTCAAGGTGTCAGGAAGTTTGAGGAGTTGGAGAGGGTCAGAGGAGCACCGGGGGTGGGCCATGGGCTGCAGTGACTCCTCCAGCAGGAGCTGTGGAGGGGTTGTGGTTGGACACACCATGGTTGCTCCTCAGAGTCCTGCCTGCAAGTGTGGGCTGTTGTTCTCCAGTCCCAGTTTTGCAGGGAGGGAGAGGCTCAGAGCCCATTCCCACGGAGCACTGAGGAACTCTCCATCACCTCCTGACAGCCAATGCTGACCCTGCTGTGCCTTGCCAAACCTCCCTCAGCATCCATTCAGCACTGCCAGGCCTTCCGAGTGCCACTTGGAGGTAAAAATTGATTCAGTGGCTGGAAATGGGAGCTGGGCAAACACAGAAATTAGAATTAGAAATTAAACACATTTTTAATACCAAGTGCAATTAATCTTCTAGTTAATTGCATCTTAGAACAGCTTGTCATGGTGGATGTAGATTTCTCATCTCTAGGTTTTTTCTAAATTACAGGAGGATCTGCCCCAGCCCAGCCCGGGGTTCATCCTGCCTGGTGCTCAGACCAGTCCCAAAGAGATCAGGCTGATTAATTACAGATCTATGAACCATAGTCTTGTCACTTCTCTGCTCTGCGCAGCCACAGGCCACTGTCACCGCTGGGACTGTGTATGGCCCCAGGATAATGAGCTTCAGATTCCCCTCCAAGAGCTGCTCACTTCATTGACACCTCACTGACAGCTTTGTCTGCCCCTCGTTTCCTTCATTTTGGCTCCACTGGTTTGTACTGGTTCTGTCAGCTTCCATGCTCTGAGTCTGCTGCCTGTACTGGTTTCTGAGAAGGACATTCTGGAATAAATGGTGATGCTGCTTTTATAATGTTACTTAAATACTTGCTCTTACTCCACTTCTCTTACAAGCTTTAGCTTTGAGATATCAGCTATTTGACAGTGCTGATGGTGTTTCACCCTGTGGGATGGGCAGTGGTCGGGGATTCCAAAGGACCCCAGGGCTGGATGTGACTCTCAAATCGCATCCTCTCCCCAGCACAGGAGAACCTCAGGGGCTGCCCCATGACCCTGGCTGTGATCCCCTCTGAGGAGGCACTAAAGTGTCCTGACTCGGGGCAGTAGGAACCTCCTTGTCCACCCCAGGCTGTGATCCCCTGACAGCACCACAGCCCCCTGACCAGCTCTGTGCAGGGCTCTGCTGAGCTCACAGTGGGGCTTTGCTTTGCCCAAGGGCAGCTCTCTGGGAGCTGAGGGCTTCTGCTCCTTCTCCCGTGGGGGCATGACTCCAAATGCTTCCTGCACTTCTGTTTCTATCCAGAGGTGCTGCAGCAGATGCTGATGCTCCTGAGGTACCATCCTCTGCAGGTGAGCATGGGAACATGCTCTGGGGGTGAACCCTGGGGAAGAAGACTCCTTCTGCACACAGGTGCTTTCTGGGTTGTCGGCCCTCACCACCCACAGCCACTTGCAGTGAGGGACTGGTTCAGGTCACTTAAAGAATTACCAACACAGGTATCAGCAAAAGTATCTTCAGCATAAATCAGCAAAAGCAGATTGATATAACTTTGCAGTGGGAGCAGAGAACACAAAAAATGGTCAAAAACCCAAGGAAACGGCCAGCAAAAAGTGCCTCAAGGACCTGGAGCTGGAGAAACCTGAGTAGTGACAAAACAACAATATCTAAACATGGAAAAACTACCTGAGCACCTCTCCTATGAGGAAAGGCTGAGGGAACTGGAACTCTTTAGCCTGGAGAAGAGAAGGCTCCAGGGAATCTCATCAGTGTGGATAAATACCTGAAGGGAGGGCACAAAGGCAAAGGAGTGAGGTTGTTTCCAGTGGTGCCACTGACTAGACCATGTTCCCAGCTGAAGAAAGTGTTATTCATGTGCCTGCTTGTATTGTGGATGATGTTGCATACCCTGTTTTGCTCTGAAACCTGCATCCTGCACTCTGAAAATATCACCTTTGCTTATAGGCTCTTTAGTTCTGTCAGAGCCATGACACATCTCCATATTAATCTGCACATGATGGATGTCTTCTGAAGGACAGAATCCAGAATCCCTGCTCACGTGACTGCTGGGGCAGAGCAGTGCACTTGGAGAGAGCTGCTTCCAGGCTAAATGTGCAAGAGGTGCAAACTCTGTGCCTTAGCAGCCCCATAAATTATGAAGAGTTTGGTATTACAGCTTTCCCAGAGCAGGATTCAAACCCAGGGCTGAGGGAGGGCTTGGCACCCCTAAGCAAAGTAATCCTTAAAGAGACATATCAAAGGATCCTACCTTGTCCAGGACTATAGAAAGAAAGATTTCTCCTCTGAGATCTTGTCAACAGCAAACCCATGCACCTGGGACCGCTCTTGCTACTGTTAACGAGAATCCTGGGTTCTTACTGCTCCAGCTATGGCTGTGCCAGGTCTGCTTCTGAAATGTGTTCCCCAGACATGAGCAGGCATATCCTCAACTGCTGCAGAAGGCTGTGACAGGTTATGCTGTCGGAAGCTGAAGACAGAAGCACATGGGGCAGCTCTGCAGCCAGGGAAGGCCTGTGGGACCGTGTTTGCAAAGGCCAGCTGGGACCCCCTGGGTGCTCCTTGCACATGAGCTCTTCGCACTCCAGGCTGTGTGTGGCTGCAGAGTCTGATAGACCACGTCATGGGCACATCCAATAGCAGAGTCTGTGCCTGGCAGAAGGCCACCTTCATCATCATGACCATAGCCAGACTAATCTGTCCATTTCCAAAACTTTGAGTAAATAATTTTGCAACATTACCCTTGCTTTTAATATGTTTAGCAGCTGTATTGCAGGAATGCCTACAGGCTGTAACTAGATTTAGTCCCGTTGTGCTAGATTCCGTGTAGAGATCGTAAGTGGAGCAGGTAGAGGCATAAAGTTAAGGCTGCATAGCAGTTTCCATTAGGAAGAGCTGCTTTCATTTGCCAGTCAGTCATTACGCATTAACTGTTGCAGTTGTGGTTGCAGTGTGCTGTGCCTGTCTCAGAACTTTTTCCATTACAGATACAGCAAAAATTAATTGGCCTCTACCTGGCCAAGAGCTGGTGCACTAGGAATGCACTCTAGACTCCCCACCTCAGAGGGGAGATGGCCCGAATTGTTATTTTTCTGCCCAGTAGCCCAGGATCAACTTCTCCTACATTACCAACCTCTGAGGATCCCCCTTTGTGTGCTCCAAGCAAGGACATTTTCAGAGGTTGGTGGTTTTCTCCTAGGAAGCCTCTGCCTATGCTGAGCAGCTTGAGGTCAGGGCAGATCCTCTGTGCTGGCCAGACAGGTCATGTATGATCTTCAGCAGACACTGTGTCCCAAATATCAAATGTTGAGCAGGACACTTTCCAATCGTGCCTACTGAGCCCAGAAAAACAGGCAAATGGACTCCTCCATGATCATGTGTCTGCAGCAAGGAACAGAGAAGAGGAGGAGGAGGAGAAAAGCTTCAGCAGTTCTAATGCAGAAACTAGAGAAGAAGGGGGGGAAGCAAAGGCAGACTGAGGACAGAGGGGCAGCTCACATGGTAGCATGACAGAAGAGAAGATGGGTCAGACTGGTCTGCGATTGCTGAAGGTGCTGCATGCAGAGGATGGACTTGAATTTGGGGTCCAGCCTGGTGAGACTCAGAGCCACACACTGAGGCTGAGAAACAGGAGCCATGACCTAGTGACCACAAAACAGAAGGAGAGAGCAGGTATGGTCCTCAGACTCTTTCTTAGCTCAGTGTCTGATAATGTACCCAGTGAGGTCCTGAGAGGTCTCTGTCAACAGCTGAGAGTGCAATGAGACCAGGGGCTTTACAAGTTGGACACACAATTAATATTTCTGCTGTACCTGGCACGTTGGACAGTGTATATTCAGGCACATTAAGGGAACTCACCAGCTCCTTGCAAGGGAGGGATGGAGCCTGACAAACCAGAATCTTCAGGTTTCCTGCAGAGAAGGTGTGTGGAGAGGGAGAGATGTCCAGGGAGCAAACTGAGCAGTGGAGGACTGAGCCTGAAGTGGAAGCCATGGAAACTGCAGTTCAGAGTTAGCAAGAAGCTGTGGAAGATTAGGCAGAGGCTACAGAAACTGGGAAAGCCCATGAAGATCCAAGGAGCAATGGAGTTGCTCGACTCTGAGTTGGATCACCCTGTAAGAAAGGTGTGTGTGGGAACTCTGTCCCATTCCATGTACACATTGGAGTACAGCAGCACAATCTTCTCTTTATTTTTTTCTTGCAACCTTTTTTTTCCCCTGCAGTACTGCAACCAGTCCTTCTCTAAACCTTTGCTTTACAATTTGGCACATGAGTTTCTACCTTTCTTTATTACAAAGTCTCAGGAGACAAAGTAAATCAGAGTGGAGTAAGTTGTTGGGCTCTGAGTACACTCCCACCTCGTAGTGGTTCAGCCCTCTGCGATCAGGGCCAACTCAGATGATGCAGCTGTCCATCATCAGATCTGCTCTGCTCACCTTCCTCAGCTCCTGTGGGACTGCATCGTCGTCAGTGAAGCCTCTGCCTTGCTGCAGCCCTTGCTGCCTGCCTTCCATCCCTCTGAAAGCAGCTTTCCTTGTTGCTCCAAGCATGGAACAGAGACTCAATGTTTGAAGGGAGATGGGGTCTGCAGATAATGCAACTGCATGATCAGGTAAGCAGAAGCTTAATCTTGGAAACATAAGTAGGGATCTGTAGAGGTCAGTATGGAGCTTGTGCTATTTGCTTCAGGTAGGACCTGTTACTGTGGTGCAGGCCACCATCCTCCCTCACGGGAGACACAGTCCACCCCCAGCTCATTCAGTTTCCCAGCAAGGTCACGGAATAAAGCAGTTTCCTGTTGCTTTTAAGCACCTTGCTAACCTATCTGAGAGTGTGAGGTGTGGGTTGAAGGTTACATAGAAAAAGTTCATTGAACAAGTGATCAAATTGTAATTGCTCAGGAGTCAGGAAGCTGCTTACACAGCCTCGATTGGGCCCCTTTAGGTGTAGTCTTGAGATCCAGTAACACATGGCTATTCTTTCCCTAGTGGAGGAAGGCTGAGTGCGTGGTAGACCCACTTTGCCTCACTTACATGCTCCACACAGGATCCAAGTGTCCAGATCTACAGCTGGGCTGTCATGTCCCACACAAAACACACACTTCAAGGTTGCAGCAATGTGGCAGACCTCCTCAGAGACAGAGCAGAAGGTGATGGTTCAGAAATCCATGTGTTCACACAGATATCCATGCCACCAGAGAGCCTGGGCAGCGAAGCAGCCAGAGGTGCTGCATCCCTGGTTAAAGGAGGAGCACAGGCAGGAAAACACAGCGGCCTGAGAAGAGGAATACCCCTAGGTGAGAGCTGGAGGTCTGGTCTGTCACTGTGCCACTGAAAATACAGTCAGAGTGAACATAGCCACTACTTTAGCGCTGGCACTTCTCAGCTTCCAAGTGCTTTATGTGGCAATGCCGAAGCTCTTCTAAAACAGGGCTTTAGTTTACCTGATGCTCAGCATATTTCAGGCCAGGTGAGCAGCTCCCTGTAATCAAGAGCGCATGCCAAATGCTGAGCTGGGGGAGAAGTCCTCTGTTTCAGCGTGGAGACTCCCCACAAGGGGCAGGCGATGCTCCCCGAACACTCAGAGCGCAGCGGAGCCGCGGAGCTGTCGCCGCAGCTCGAGTTTTCGGCTCACAGGGGTCTGGCTTGCTCTGCAGACGGAGCGATGTGCACCAAGGCCACCGGACGCCACCCGGGGGACGTGTGTGACACCCGGAGCGCAGGAGGACCGAGCCCCGGGCTCTGTGCTGCGCAGCGGGGCCGAAGGAGCGCCGGGCTCTGTGCTGCGTCCCCGGCCCCGCGCCGCCTGCTCGCTGCTGCTGGCGGGGCCGAGCACCGGGACCCCCGAGAGGGGCGCGGCGCTGGCGCCTCTGAGGAGCAGCAAGGGGGGACGGGGGAGCTTCTGTAGGGTTTCCGTTCCCGCCGTGCCCCGAATGCGGCTGCGGGTGGCCCCGCGGTCTCCCCGAGCCCGCCGGCCTCACGGAGACCCCGCTCCGAGCCCACCGACGCTCAGGGGCCGGAAAAGAGGCAGTCCCGGCCCCCACCCTGCGCCGTGTTCGGCGGCGGGCGCTTTGCGGGCACGGCATGGCACGGCACGGCACAGCCCTAGTACGGCGGGGCTGCTGCCTGGCCAGGGCTGGCCCGTCGGGGCACTGGACCCCGCCCGTCGCCGCGTCCCTTGGCCGCTCCCCGCGGGCTCGGCCGCCGGAGCGCCGGCCCTGCTCGGGCCCATTGCGGGAGCCGGCGGGGCTGGGAGGGAGCGGAGCGGAGCGGGGCGGGGCGGGGCCGGCTCGCCCCGTCCGTTGTTCCTGGGCCCGAGGAGGGCAGTGCTGAGCGGCGCAGACCCGACCCGTCCCGTCCCCACAAAAACACCCCTATGTTGGCCCCGTAATTGCTAATCATCAATCACCATTAATAACAGCTGATGAGGCGGGAGGGGGAGGTGCCTTCCCAGG
>VWZD01001163.1:123524-166139 GCA_013396695.1 Sakesphorus luctuosus
GGAGGGAGGGAAGGAGGGAGGGCGGGCCAGGCGGGAGGCTTCGGGGCTCGGCCAGCGCCGGTACCGGGACCCGCGGATCCGGCGGCTCTGGGGTGAGCATCGGTGGCACTGCGGGCGCCATCGCACCCGATGCGGTGTTAGTGCCGAGACACGGGAGGGGGAAGAGGCGGGGAAGGGCAGGGAAGCGCCCGGGAGCACCTCCAGGTCCACCCTCCCGCCGGGCCGGGGCCGCGGCCGCCTCCGCATCTCACTGCGGGCTGGGGGGACGTATGCGCTGCTCCAGATTCCCAACACGGCTGCGGCTCCTGTCCTGGCCCGGGACAGACGGTTCCCTGGTGCTCAGACCCTGGGACAGGAGCAACAACGACAGAGGCTCACACATCCAGGCCAGCCAGCGTGTAATTCTCTGCTCTTGAGAGCTATCGCATGAGATGCTGGTCCTGCCACCAGCCACCTCAGACATTGACGCTGACCCCAGAACCCTATGAAGATGCAGTTGTGCACTGGCACAGCTCCCCACCGAGTCAGCAGTGCAAGGGCCGGGTGGTGCCACTGCTCTCCAGGTGTCCAGCCCTGGTTTGACCAACATCAGTGAGTCCATGGGACAAGGGAGCTCCTGCACCTATGTCATGGTAGCAACACCCATTGCAATCCCACCAGAGGTTCCTGGATAGGGAAAAGGCTCTCTCCGAGGGTGCCAGTTGCTCTGGGGTTTGGTGGGGAGTTTGGGTCAAACAGGATCTAGCTAGCCATTGTCACCTTCCCTGGGAGACAGCTTGGGAGAGCAGCAAACATCCCTGACAGCTAGAGCCAACTTCATCTTCCTGGGTGCCCTCCCTGATCCCACAGTAAGGGCTGGGCCATCTCTGTGCTGCCTGAAGGGAAAGTGTTCCTTCCCACTTTGGCAGGTACATTCTGTTCACTGGAGTGTGGGGCTCATGCTCAGCCTGCATAGCTGAGTCCTCCTGCAGCACTCAGGCACCTCAGAGCACTACGGGTGGCTGTCACTGCCTGCTGGCCACTGGCTCCAGCTGGCCTGTGTGGTGACAGCTCAGAGCACAGCACAGTTTGGACAAAGCCATGCTTCTGGATGTCCTTGGTGGGTGCCTCTTTCCACAGAGATGTTTTCTGCAGGTCCTGAGACAGTTCTGAGCACAGGTGGCTTCCAACGCAGGACACTTTCTACCTCTGTCCCTCCACTACCAACCTGGAACTGCTTGGCTCCGTGTTGCTCACAGCTTCCCCAGCGTGGGCTTGGCCTGCTCAGGTTCCAACACTGGCTGGCGTTTGCTCTGGATCAGGGGAAGTAAATGTCCTCTGCAGCCCCCACTGCCCTGTCATCAGGAAAACTGTCAGGTCCCTTTTCAACATGCTGGGGTAGAGCTGCCTGCACCTGAGAACCCCATCTCAGGTGTTCCCCACTTCTCCTTCTCTGGATAGAGGTTGGTCTGAGACAGACTGAACTTACCTGTGCTACACAGATGCAAAGGGGACAGAGCCTTTTGCAGTGACTCCAGTAGCTCCTGCACAGGAACTGGTGCACACACCTCTGGCCAGGTGGGATGGGAGGGCAGGGTAAAGCCATTCTGCAGCTACAAACAGGACTCTGCCACTACAAATGTGTCCACATGAGGGGTCTGTGCCACAGCAGCCGAGCACAGCATAGCAGTGCATGCTAACCACAAGAACTTACTCTCACTGGGCATTTCTGAATGACACTGGTTTGATATGCCCTGCCCCAGTAGGACATATCAGCAAGCAGCAACAGTTTATTGTGTCCTTAACCCACCCTCCCCATACCGTGCAGGGCATTGCCCACCTGAAGTCCATGGAGCATCTCTTCCTCTGCACACTCATCCATCGGCTAAGATGGAGCCAAGACTTGGAGAATTCAGCTGCATGGAGGTTATTTGGGGCTTGTGGGTTTTGTTGTTGTTGCAGTAGACCAGTCACAGAACCCTTAAACACTGCAACCCTACAGACAGCTGCGTTAAAATCCCCACAAGCACTGCAGAGGTGCTGCTTGGTCTGGTGCCGCTGTAGGTGACAGACTCGTGCTGTCACCAGCACTGCTGGAGAGAGCTGCAGAGCAGCAGAGTGCTCCTGGCACTGAGCAGAGCAGAGCAGAGTGACCCATGAACCTTGATCATTGTGATGGCTCCAGTGCCTCCTGCACAGTGGAGAGCAAACCACAGAGTGTGGTGCACAACACTGCTCACCCCGCACAGTGAGCACAGAGCACAGCACTGACTTCAGTGCAGGCCCCGGTGGGAGCGGCACTTGGCACTGCACAGCCCACTGATCACGGTGCACTGACTGCATGCACCAAGCAGCTGCAGCCCCTCCCCACATGGGACACCTGCAGGGGCCCCCACGAGCTGGAGCTCTGGGTGTTGTGTTGGACTGGGGTGGGTGGGAGAAAGAGGGTCTCAACAAAAAACTGGGCAGTAAAGACAGAGCCTGGGTGACTGAGCTGTGCAACTGGATGGGACCTCAGGAAGGCTCTGCTCCAACACCTGCTCAAAGCTAGTCCCATTAGATCAGGATGTTGAGAAACTTGTCCATCTGACTTCCAGTATTTCCAAGAATGGGCAATCCCTCTTCTTTGGGCCCCTGTGCCAGTGTCCAAGCACCATCCTAGTATGACTTTTTCCTTTAATCTATTTGGAACTTCACATCTACCAGATTCTGGCTGTTTCCTGTGTCCTGGGGTAGGAACTGGTGGGGGGAGGAACTTTCATGTGGGTACCTAAACACACGCACTGGTGCACATGTATGTGCATGTGTGCACACACACACACAGGCAGAGACACAGAGACACAGACACAGGCACACAGCAAAAAGTGGATACAGATGCAGACACATCAATATATGTATATACACAAACATGCATTTGCCTGTATATATGTTTATACACACATTCATACAAACAAGACTTATTTTGCCCTCAGGAAGGCAGTTTCAGCATTTACAAGGGAACTCTCCCTACCAGACCTGCCTAGTCAGGACAGTAGTTCTTAAAGAACTGAAAAAGAAGCAGGGATTGCATCCCACAGGATGTTTATTCATTCAGTGCAACAAAGCTGGTTCTCAGCATTCCCTGGCAAGGGACTTGTATGAAGATGTGATGGCCCACAACATGATGCTGGTGCTGTTCATTAGCCAGCAGCTCCAGGGCTAGCTCAGATGCTTGGCTAACCTGCTGGTGACTCACAGAGCAGCTCCCCATGAGCTGCACACGGGCAGGAGAGAAACAATCTCCTGCTGGCTGGCATCTGGGAAGGGTCATGAGCTCCCTCCAACCACTGCCCAGTTCCTTTGCAACCAGGTCCACAGTTGCTCACAGAGTTCTGGGTGCAGCTGCAGAGGAGATGTAGTAGCGAGTCTGGTCATGATGGCCTCAGGAGCACAGTCCAAACTCATGGTAGGTGCAGCTTCAGTGCCAAAGAAAAATGACCAAGATCTGAAAGAACTTACCAAGGGCATAATGGTAGTGGGGATGGGGAGGGGAGAGAGAGGGGGGGAGAGAAAGAGAGAGGGAGAGAGACTGTCACCACACTGCTGTGCTGCTGCTCACTGGATCCAGTGAAGTTCTTCATGAGGCTGCAGAGCTGATGACCCCCAGCTCACCAGGGCTATAAAACCCTTCCCAGGCTGAAGTGTCCCACCTGTCACCTATACTGGACCTGGCACAGCCTGCCAGCTTGTGCAGCGTTCTCACCTGCCATGCTGGATGGATCTCCACAGGGTTCTGTGAGGCCCAGCTCTATGCCTGTCTGCACCCACCAGCAGGGCAGATACCCATGAAGGGGCACTGGGTGCGGATGCTGAATTGGAGCGTGCTGGTGCTGTATTTTGGTGAGCACAGGCCAAGGGAGCTGGGACACTGTGTCACACCTGTGCCACACCCTCTCCCAGAGGTAAGGCTGACTGGACACACAAAGGTGCAGCTCAATGGCAGGATCTCTGCTCTGGCCATTGCTTGTGAAAGCACTTCCACATGTGCCCAGTGTGTAGTCCCAGCTGCCTCAGGGTTGGACAGTGCTGCCCCACACACTACTGCTGCCCCCCTACAGACACCCAGGAAGTTGTGCCACCTCAGCTGAGGCTGTGAGAGGGCCTGTGGGGCTTCATTTTTGAGTTGTGTCCCATGGGGCTTGTGCTGGGTCTCCAGGCTCTCTGGGAACTGCTACAGACCTGAGGTACAGCTGGTTTCCAGACTGACAGCACACTATGGATGTGTTCATGGCATGAGTCTGCATCCCTGGCTCCTGTCCTGTGGCACTGACAATCCCCCCGCTGCAGCCATTGCCTTGGCTGGACGGTGTGAGTGCTGCCAGCTGCCTGTGGCAGGGTCCTCATGGTGCTGTCACCTGCTGCTCAGGTCCATGTGACAGTGTCCCCCTGTGCTGCTGCCCTAGCACACTCCTGTGGTGTAGGGCAGAGCAAAGGGTCTGCCTGGGCCCTCCCTGGCACCAGCCTGAACATAGACATGAGTCCTGCCCCTAAACACAGACACACACATCCTGTCCCTAAACATGGACACAGCTCCTGTCTCTAAACACAGAGCTCCTCCCTCAGCCTGTCCTGGCCCAGGGCCATGAGAAGCCACATTGGCCACCTTGGCACCCAGATAAGCTCCAGCACTGGGGTAACCTTGGGCTGGGGCAAGGCAGGACAGAACCCAAGTGCAGTTGCTGGTGGCCTCTGGCCCCACTGCCAAGTACAGTCTTATCTTTTGGCTCCTCGGGACCATGTCAGAGCCTGTGAGAAGCTGGTGGCAGTGGAGGGGCAGCCCTGGAATCCCCAGCACCTGTTTACAAGGTGTGAGCAGCAGCAGCAGGGCATGGAATCTGTCCCCGCAGGGCTGTGTGCTGGCAGTGGTGCCACCACCAGCAGGACCTGGCCAGGGCTGGGGACACCCTGAGGGGGCTGCACCTGCCATGGGCACCGCGTGGGCCATGAAAAGCTGTTCAGGGCCACGTGACCCCAAGCACTGGACTTCAGTGATCCTTGTGGGTTCTTTCCAACTCAGGATTATTGTAGGATTCTCTGATTCCAGAGCTGTCCTCACAAAGCTTCAGGTGGCACAGCCATGGCATCCAGCCGATCCCAGCTCCAATGCCACAGGCAGAGTGCAGGGGCAGGCGAGGGGTCTGCTGGGAGCCCCTGGCCCGGGCTGGCTCCAGAGCTGGGTCCAGGCTGTGCCCAGGATTTGGGCAGGGCTGGGATGGGAAGGGAGGTGCCAGGGCTGGGCCGGGCGGGATCCCGCACGGGAGATGATGTATGGGCAGATGTATCAGATCGCACAAGATAAACAAGCAGTGAATTTCATCAGGGCCCATCATGGCTTTAATTTGGCTGCCTAATGAGTCAGATCCAGCCGCGCAGATAAAAGTTGTCAGAGCCGCAGCCCTAATGAATTTCTTGCCACTTGTAATCAAGGCAGCTTGTCTGAGGGGGATGATTAATGGGCCCCAGAGGAGCTGCCGTCCCTCGGCTTCCATTCCCGCTAATGTAGTCGCCAGGAAATTAACCAAACCCAGCGCCAGGCCGGGGCCAGGGCCGGTGAGGGGGCACCCACGGGCACTGCGAGGGGATGGGAATGAGGGGTGATGCGGGTGCAAGGGATGGACGGGCCAGGACCAGGACTGGGATGAGCGTGATGACATGGGCACACGGAGCCACCACACAGCAAGGAGTGGAGGGGCTGATGGGAGGGGCTCGGGGAGGAGACAGCAGGGGTTTGGTGGGGACAGTGGAGGGGTACCTGTGGCAGTGGGGTGTGCTGGCACCTGCCTTCCTTGCAGCACCACCACACAGGCTTGGGGACCAAGGCCCAGCAGAGCCTGGACCATGGCACAGCACAAGGAGGCACAGGAGCCCTGAACTGCTGTTTGTGGTGTGGCCTGGGGTGCAGCCAGAGGAACTGGCAGTACTGGAGACTCCTGGTGGGAGAAACACATGAGTTCAGGGCTGGCAGTGCAGACCCACAGCTCCTTTCACTGCTTGGGGCTGCTCGTG
Source organism: Sakesphorus luctuosus (assembly GCA_013396695.1). NCBI lineage: Eukaryota > Metazoa > Chordata > Aves > Passeriformes > Thamnophilidae > Sakesphorus > Sakesphorus luctuosus. The sequence continues at coordinate 129,549 of VWZD01001163.1, forward strand.
ACTTGGAACTACGTGACCCCCAGCCTTCTGTAGCCATAGCTGAGCACCCAGGCTCCTCACTTGCTGGCACAGCCTGTCATTCCCCACCCACCTCTGCCTTCCCCACCCCAGCTTCACACTCACAGTCCTGTGCACAGGGACTAGCTGGCCCCAGCATGTCCCATCTGGCATACCCTCTGCTGTGCCCATGTCCCATCCCACCAGAGCTGTGCATCCCTCTGGGGCCATGTTCTGGCATCGCCCCTCAGTGCCCAGGGCTGGGACATCTCCCCTTCCCACCCCAGCACTCTGCCATGTCCCAGAGGCCTGGTGTGGCACAGGACTGCTGATACCAGCACCCAAGCCAGAGAGAGGACAAGGGGCTGAATGTTGGTCAGCCTGGGCTGAAGAGCCACCAGTCCCCACTGCAGACCAGGGCTGCACCAGAGGCCCCAAAGGCAGCACAGTGAGATGCTGGCTTGGCAGGAGGGGGGTTGCTTTATTGGCCTTTATCTCCTTGGCTGCAGGTAACACACAGAGGGGAACTCATGGCAAAGAAACCCTATATACAGAGTGTCCATATAAATATTTCCAATGTACATTTTATACACAAGTGACAGAGACATTCCACAGCAGCATCCAAAGCCTTGGGGTTCCAGCGCTCAGCTGCAGGCTTGGCCCCAATCCAAAGAAAGATGCTCCTCTCCTCTCTTCTCCCTTCGCTCAGCCGGAGACCAGCCCCGCCCGGGCAGCAGCGGGAGCCAGCAGGAGGCTCTGATGGAGACATTGCGTATGGCTTCGGTGCTTGAACCTGGAAGGACAGTGACTCTACAGACAGACAGACACAGCTGGGGATCCCGGGGTGACCATCCTCTTCTCCCTCCAGGTCACCAGAAGTCAGGGACTGCGTGGGGGAGATGCTGCCCTTGCATCAGCACATGGGGAGCGGTACCAGTGAGTACATCTCTCCTGCACCAGCCAGAAGCAGAGGAGCACAGGGGTGCAGCAGAGAAACATGCACCTCCTGCTGCCCCCCACCTCCCCACTGCAGCTGGGTGTGTGGTGATGCTGACACAGAGGGAGGGCAGGAGGGAAGTGCCCAAACCGACCTGTCTGTGAGAGTGGGTGCAGACATCACCCTCCCTGGTACCACTGTGCAGGGTGGGGCCACACACCCGAACTGCCCCCCGACCCTGCATTATCTACAGATGTGTCTGGTGGGGGTCAGGAGAAACCAGCTCCCCCTCCATGTACCGGTCATGAGAACGCGATGCTGGAGCCGCCCCAGCGACGAGGCAGGAGCCCTCGGCAAGCAGACAGCACTGGGACCACACAGTCCCACCGGCTGCATGGGGAGAGTCCACTGGAACTGGTGCAGAGGAGCAGGATGGTGGCTCCTGGCCGGCTCCCAGCCTCCTGTGGCTGGAATAGGAGTCCCAGTGGGGGCGAGCACCGTGGGGGCCCAGCTGTGCTCTCTCAGACCCACTGCTGTGGCCTGGTCCCCGGCAGGGCTGCAGGGCGGCCATGCCGTGAGCCCACGCAGGGCTACACCGAGCCGAGGCTGGCGCTGAGCTCGGCTGGTGCCACGGCGCAGGCGTTGTTGTTGGCGTTGGCGTTGCGGCGGGGCAGGCTGGGGGTCAGCGTGGCAGTGCTGTCGCTGGGGCAGCCGTGCTGCAGCAGGATGTCGATGCACTCCTGGCTGCCCGCTCGCCGGGCATAGGCCAGTGGTGTCAGGCCCCGAGCATCCCGGCTCTTCACATCCACTCCGTACTGTGTGGGAGAGAAGCAGCTGGTCAGTGGCATCCGGGTGACGTGTGCCCACAGGCACAGGAGTGGCAGGGAACAGAGGGGCTCTGTGATGGGTAAGGAGAGGGAGCCAGGAGGGCAGGCAGGGCAGTGTCAGTGGGCACGTGGGGGAACCCACAGCAGAAGGATGGGTGAGAGGTGTCTCATGCCCTGGGAGCAGGAAGGTGAGGTAGCACTGGGGTAGCACCGCAAGTGCCATGGTGGAGGCTGCAGGTCCCCACTTACCCAGATGAGCAGCTGTGTGAAGACGACATTGGCCATGGCGCAGGAGAGATGCAGTGCTGTGCGCCCATCTCCATCCCCGTAGGTCTCATTCACTTCCTCCTTGGTGCCATGGGCCAGGAGTGTCACCACGAGGCGTAGGTCATCCTCCACCACGGCCCGCAGCAGCTGCTGCCCCAGCGGGATGTCCGACTGGGGCAGTGGGGCAAGAAAGAGCTTTTGCTCGTATTTGGCCCGGATCCAGCGCTCCTTCTCCTCCCTGCCAGACAGGACACTGTCACTGCCACAGGTGGGACAACCTGCCTGGGCCCCACATGCAAAAGCACATGAGTACCAGCACTGTCCTCAGACCCACCCGTGTGAGCAGTGAGTGTCTGTCACACGCAGACAGGTATGGCCCGCATACCCCTTGCCGTGTCCCTGCACCCACCACTGTCACTGGGGCTCTGTCATCCCACTCTGGACACCTGCCTGACACCTGCTCAGCTCACTGCACCTCCTTACAGCTCCCTACAGACCCTGTGTGGTTATGTCCATGCCTGTACCGCACTCAGACTCCACACCTGTCTCTGCACGCTGGAGCCCCCCTGCATGCAGTGTGGGGACCGTCCCTGTCCCGTGCCTGTGTGGGCCATGGCCAGCGGCAGGAAAAGGTTAGTGCTGCACACGCCAGCCCGGTGTTGCGGGAGGCGCCTTATCGCTGCCGCCGTCTCGCCTGGCGCAAACAAAGGCTGTGTCTGCGTCCATCCCGCCGGGGCCGCGGGCCGGTGGATCGATGTGTGCCGTCCCGCCGCTATCTGTTGCCATTCTATCCATCTGCATCTGGCGGGCAGCCATCAATGCCCCGCGCTGAGCATGCTCGCTGCCACCGGCCCCTGACCCGCCAGAACTGATAAGGCACAGAATGGGCTCTTGTTGGGATGAGTGACAGCAGAGTAGCTCCGATAGGGACAGACAAGGGCCTGAATGGGACAGACCCTGGAGACCCACACAACGCTGCGAAGCCATCTCTGTTAACCCCTTCGGCTTTGCAGCCAGCCTCAGCTCCCGCAGTCACCGCATGGCTGTGGCCACCATGGAGCCGTGGCCACCATGGAGCCCTGCTGACTCACCAGATGGTGGGAGAGGATGGCCAGTGCCTCGAGGGCATGCAGGACCCCCAGCACTGGAGAACCTTGAGGAATCCTGTCTTGATGGCTGCTCCCAAACCCCTGTGGTGCCCCCAAACCCCTGTGGTGCCCTCAACCCTCCTGGTGTAGTGCCCAAGAAGCATCTCTGGGGTTCCCCACCTCCCTTACCTACTGCTGTCAGGGCTGGGCTTGGGGTAGCCCTCCACCACTCCCTCCCAGACAGCATTGGCCAAGGCATTGCCAATGGCTGTCATGACCATGAGAAGCTCGCTAGGCCAGTCATCCAGGTCCAGGGAGCGCACGCGGGACAGGTGGGTGCCCAGGTTGCGATGGATCCCAGAGCACTCGATGCACATGAGGGCACCCAGGTTCAGACTGGCCCAGTCAGGATCTGAGGGCAGCAGAATCAGTAGGGGAGGGTTATACCTGCACAGACTCACCAGCCTGTCTCCTGTGATTCAGGAGACCCATATTTGCAGGCACCCACCCACCAGAACTCTTCCCAGCCCAGTATCACTGTGAGAGATGGGCACAGAGAGGCCAGGACCCCAGGCCGGCCAGCGAGGGGTCATGGGCCAGTGTGGCAGGCGCAGGAGCAGGTCCACTGCAGGAGAGAACAGGACAGTCCAACAAGCAGGTCTCTCTGGGCTGAGAGAGGGGGTGGCTGGGGTGCCTGGAGCCCCCTCCCATCCTGGGTGAGTCCCAACCTCAGTGTGGCATCTCTTACTCGGAGCGTCGCAGTCCACGCAGAAGCTGTTCCCACGCGCCGTGCGGACGGCCTGCATGGCCTGCGCGTCGCCCTGGCTGCCCAGCCGAGCCTGGAACACACCCCACGACACTCCCTTCACTGCAGGCATGTGCCCTGCACCCCCCAGAGCCCGCTGGCACCACAGTCCAAGGGCACCCACAGGTGTCCAGCACGGCAGCTCACACCACAGTGTCTGGAGGGACCACACGTCATGGCCAGGCTGTGCCAGAGGAGCAGGGAACATGGGCCATAGCAGAGAGAAAGGGCAGAGCTGCCCAGGGAGAGAGTGAACAGCCCAGGATCCAGCCTGGTGGGATGCAGAGTGCTCCATGCAGACAGAGCTGGGAAGAGGTGACAGGAAACGTGGGGGGAGCTGCACAGTCCCAGTGATGGGACGCAGCTGACTGGGAGCAGAGGGATCCGAACAGGATCCAGACTGGACAGAGGGTAACATGAGACATGGAGGGACGTGGCAGATGCCAGAGAGATGAGAGCAAAGCAGACCTTGGCCAAGGCTCTCACCTTGTTCTTGCTGCTCTCGCAGCCCTGCAGGCTGGCCAGGATCTGGCTCTCAATGGCCTGCACCCAGAGGTCCCGCTCCTCCAACGTTGAGGCCTCAAAGAGCCATGTCTGGCCCGTCAGCGACACGATAATGAACTCAAATGGCTCATCTGCTTCTGGAAGAGAAAGGTGTGGCATTGTAAGGGGCTGGGAAGGAGGGGGCCTGCCCCTGGACAGATCCCTTCAGGCCAGCACTGTGTCCATACACAGGCAGGGTCACTGGCAGCAGTGGAGCCTGGGGGGCCGAGACAGGCAAGTGACCTCAGGGAGGAACCAAAGCTCTGTGCAGCCCTCCCTGCCACTGCCCACACAGCTCCACAGGCCTGGGCTCACACCTCTGCAGCCTCTTTCCTCTGCCATCTGGTCCAAGAAACCCAGGAGGCTTCCAGACCCCTGGAAGCTGCTTGTGCCATCTTTCTCTGCCCTATGTCCCACCCTCAGAGAAAGCTGCCAATCTCTGGATTAGTGAAATCAGCCCCTCCAAAGAGCCAATGCCCCTAAACAGCCCCAGCCCACGAGTGGCTTTGGAGGGACAGGCCCCACACACCAAGTGAGGTGATGCAAGGAGGGCCCGTGCCGTGGGCTCAGGCAGCTCTTCACCAAGGCTTAGAGTGTGTTCTGCCCCTCTAACACCTGCCAGCCCAGGCTCTGCCCTACAGCCCCCCACAGGCACAGTTCATGGCGTGCCCTGCCTCAGCCTTGCAGCCAGCACCAGCATTTACCTTTTATTGCCAACTTCAGTAGTTAGTGCAGTAAATGACTTAACTAAGCGGGGCCTGAATGGAATGACTAATAAACGTTATGTCACAGCACACGCTTCAGCTCATAGCAAAATGATTTGTAATTACCTAATTAGCGTTATGCAAATAACACCCTCATCTCCATAATGTGCCTTCCCAGCTCTCTATTAAAAGCAGGGAGTCAACTGCTCAGCTCCAGAGACAGCATAGAGGCCAAGGGGCCCCCGGGTTGCATCAAAGCAGAGTTGCACTGGCCTTGAGCATGGCAGGGTCTGTGCCCACTGGGGCTGATGTGGAGAGGTGAGCTGGGGAGTCTGGAGGGGTCTGGAGGGTGCCCTCTCTTCTGCCCGACTTGTCTGTGGTGGAGAAGTCCCTTAGTGGAGGGAAGCAGCAGGAGGGCAGGGACTGAGGAGGTGCCACAGTTCACAGTCAGGGCTGTGAATGGCTGCAGAGGCCACCAGCTGGGCCACCTGCAGAGGCCACCAGTGGCCACCAGCTGGCCCCATCTAAGCCAGGCTGTGCCCACAAATACCCCTAGAACATGGTGCAGCCTTGGTAAGTCTCCCTAGGAAAGCCAGCTCCGATGGGAGTGGTGTGAAAACATAGCTCCTTCTCCCAGGCTCCCAGGCACCACCTGCATTGATAAGTATCAGGCACAGCACCCAACTCCATCTCTCTCCATCATGCACAGGTGTCCATCCCACACCAACCTGAGGGTAAACTGCCCTCCTGCGCCTGTGCTGTGGTGCAGAGTGCCTCAGGCCCTGCATTCCACGGTTAAACATGTCAGTGACATCAGGCTGGAAAGGTGCTGTCCCTTGCCAGTGCTGAGAACTCCATGGTGTGTCCCTCATGGATCCCAGCAGCAGCCACTGTCTTGGTGCTGCTCGGGCACCGGTGCAGGAATGCAAGGCTGGGTCTCCACTCCAGCAGAGCCTGGGGAGGATGGAATGACTTCAACATGTGGGGCTTTCCTGTTTTGCCCTTCCCAGGTACGAAGGAGAGGATATTTCATTCATTTCACCCTAAATCAGCCTGGGACTCTTACTCTGGGGAAAGCTGTCTGCACCTGCCTCTCTCTTGCTGGAATGAGACTCTAGGCCCTCAGGAGGCTGACAGACTGAGGGGAGCAGGCAGTCAGTCAGACTGCTGGACTCTCCCCTCTCTTGTGATGCACTGGCCTAACCAGGACATCCCACTTGTCCAGCACTTTGCCCCTTCCTCCAGCTCTCAGCTGCAGGACAGACCTCACAGCCTCCACTCTGAGGGCTCCTCTTCCCTAGGGGTGTTTGCTGTGTAGGCTTCAAGGACACCAAATCCCAGCTCAAGAACAAGATCCTTGGAAAATATACAGCTGGTAAATTCTGAATACTGGGAGAAGAAATAACCAGACAACAGCCAGGCTAACAGGCATTACCTCCTTGGTTCCCTGGAACCAGCCTCTGTGATTGCTGCCAGACCCAAGCTGGGGCAGGGAGCCCCCATGCCACAGGGGAGCCAGGATCAGCCCCCCACAGCTGCAGGACCAGTGGTTGCCCAGGGCCAAGCACCACCAGCCAGGAGAGAGCAGCAGCTTCCTGGGACTGCCCACATGGGAAGGGAGCATCTGCAGAGACCACTCCTGGGATACCCTGACACATCAGAACAGGCTGTTCTCAAATCTCTCTCTTCCTTGGTCTGAGCCACCCATGGCTGCCATCACTGTGTTGCAGTGCCCAAGTCGGCTGCCTGGATCCAGGAAGCACTGGATGCACTTCAGGCACTCCCTGCTGCAGAACCACTTCTGCTGTCACTGCAGAGCAGGAAGCACGATGCCATGGTCCCTGTGACATGGCAAGGACTGCTGCTATGGGCTCACATGGCTTCATCCTCCTTGTTCCTGCCTCTTGTTTGCCCAGGACCTTCCCAAAAAACACATAGGCAGGAATCCCAGCCCCAGCCTTCCTGCACCTGTACGCTTCCCAGTGGAAGCAAATGCCCACCCTGCCTGCCTGGGGCTTGCTGCTGCTCCTTGAGGCATAACCCTCCTGCCTCAGGCACTGTGCTGGGGAGGGGGGCTCCAACCCCACTGGGATGGACTTTTGCACTGTCACAGCTGAGGGACATCCTGGAGCCCTGAGGCTGCCTGGTCCCAGTCCTGGCAGTGGTCCCAGTCTGACCAAAGCCCTGGCACCAGCTCTGCAAGCTGCAGGACCTCTGCTCCTTTCCTTCTTTGTGCCTCCTGGATTCCAGCTTCATGCTGAATAAAGGGTCTGTTGCTCTCAGAGCCCAGAAAGAGCTAACAAAGGACCATGGCTTTTCTGCCACACTAAGGCAAACTCCCCACCTCTATTCCCTGCAGCAACACAGGACAGCACTGCTTTGGAGGCCCAGGCACAGCCTGGCTATGGCAGCAGAGTAGGGCACTGTGGGGTCACACCCCTGGATTCACACATGGGGTTCTGCAGAGCTGGGAAGGGAATCAAGGACTCAAAGTAGCTTTGAACACTGTGCAGACTCAGCTTTTGAGACAGTCTGGGACCAGTTCCTGAGCTTTCCAAGGCACTATACAAGTTGAATCAGACTCAAGTCATTGCTTTAGGGAAAGTACAGGGCACTCTCAGCCTTTTCTGGGGAGAGGTATAGGTTTCACTGTGGCAGGGACATTTCCAGCAGGATGAACGCGTAGCACCAAGCAGATGATGTGGGCAGAAGGGTCTGGACTACCTCTGCTGAAGCAGAGACAGCAGAATTCCTTTCCCTGCCCCACATATGGGCACAGGCTCCTTCCCAGTGCCCAGAGGAGCCCTAGAGTTTGCCGGTTCTGACTCGACAGGGCTCAGGACCCAGAGGAAGCCACTCCGACAGTGGTGGGGAGACCTTCCCATCCACCTCAGGGTGAGGGGCTATCCCAGGACCAGACAGCAGAGCCCATCCCCCAGCCCTCCAGCTGCCCCTCAGCACACTGGTGGGAGACCATTACACCAGCTCCATTAGAATTAGTGGGCAGTGGAAATGAACACACTGCCTCTCTCTCTTGATGATTTTTTGATGATGTTTTAAAGACTGAGCTTTGTGAAGAGTCGCTGAGCAGAGTTTGGTGGGAGTCAGCTCTGCTAATGGGTGTTAACCCCACGACCCCCTTCCAACGCCACCCAGCAATGAGGGCTCCAAACGGGAGCAGAATTAGGGAGTGCACGGCAGAGTGGCCAGGATACTGGGGCCACCCAGACCCCACTGACAGCTGAGCGAAGCCCCAGCTCCATCAGGGACTGCAGCCAGGTGAGAAGCCTGGGGGAATCACTTCCCCAGGCTGCTGTGCTGGGCAGGCACTCAGCAGCACCTGCCCCAGCATGCCAGCTTTGGTAGGAAGCACGTCCTCAGAGCAGCAGAGGAACACCACAGGGCTGGGCAGAAACGAGGGAACAGACATCCTGTGTGCCCTGGTTAGAGCCAGCCCAAAGGGACAGGAGAGTAAGGAAGAGCCCACCAAAGTGCCAGGGAGGGCCAGAGTCCTGCTGTCCAAGGAGGCCATGAAGCTGAGGTGCCCAGTGGAATGGTGGGTCTGTCGCTGACACCTGTGAAACATTGGAGAGCAGAGCAACAGTGTCCTGGAGTGTTGCCCTCACAACTTGTTCTAAGCCCCCTCTTTCTGCTCTGAGTGTTGGGAAGCACAGCTCTGAGCAGAAGGGATACATCAGGGGGCTAAAAACCCCTCAGCTTCAGTGCAGGACAGGGCAGGGCTTGGTCCTGCTCTGTGAAGGGCTCCAGACACACCCCACATCGGTTCTCAGCCCAGAGACCACTTGGAAACCCCGACACAGAGCCAGGTGAACAGCCTTTCCTATGGACACCTTGCTTCTCCCTGAGGTGCAGCAGGTCACCCCAGGGCAGCATGTCCCCACAGGGAGCTGCAGTGGGGCAGGCTGGTCCCATCCTTCACAGAGCTTCCACCCCTTCTCCTCTTTTTGTGCTGCCATAGCAGAAGTGTCTTTAGAAGCCCCAGTGAGTGGGTGGTCATACAGAGAGGAAGGGAGGTGAGGTGATGCCTCCAGTGTGTGGGGTGCATGGCAGGAACAGGGGCAGGTCCCACCTGAGGTGCAAGGAGACCCTGGCCCACTGCTCTGTTCTCTGGCTGCCAAGCTCATCAGGAGGGTCCTGGAGGAGGGCAGCCAGCAGCCCTGGCCTCAGGATGCTTGTTTGCAAGCTGCCACTGTACCACATCATTATGAGGTGTTTGGGATATCAACAAATTAGCAGGCGTCTGGGAAGAGAAGGATGCAGCACCATTCGTAAATGTCAGCTCGCTGCCTCCTCATTTTGCAGATCATTAAACCCAATATTCCCAACCTGTATTAGTGCAACGGGGACAGGCCCCTCCGCGGGGACAGCCACCAGGAGAACACAGCAGGAACAGCGCTGAGACCCCCTAGCACCCATCCACTGTCCCAGCACCCCCAGATCCTGGGGTGGCCCAGGCTGAGCTGGCACATCCCCACTGGGAACCGCACTGGGGTTCCCCCATTAGGCAGGGATGGGCAGAGCTGCAGAACCAGAGGGCATGCAGCAGGGTCCCAAATGTGTGTGTGTGTGTGGGGGGGGGGGGGAAGGACACAGTGTCAGGAGGAGCAGGTGCCCCTTAGGGACACTGCAGGTAGACAGGGGTGTGCAAGAGGGACATGGAAGGGTCAAAAAGTGTCATATCTGTGTATATGGGGGGTGGATGCCATACAAGGTGGAGCGTAAGCACAGCATGGCAGGGCTGGGAGGTGGCAAAAGGACCATGGGGGTGTGTGCAGGCACTGGGGCAGGGGGTCACACTGTGGGCACAGGAGGGCATGGACAGCACAGGCTTTGTGGTGTGAGTGGAGGCCTGTGGTGGGGTCAGGGGTGTGCACATGAGAGTCTCTGGAGGGGCAACATGGAGCTGTGCAAGGTCCCCTCGGAGCCACAGAAGGAGGGCGTGGGAGCTGATGGAGATGGAGGACTGGCTGTGGTGCTGTGATGCCCAGCACAGGCTGCCTCCCTCCCACCAGGATGGAGCAGGGAGCTCCAGGGTCTGTAATGAGCAGGAGTGACTTGTTAGCACTGAATTAAGAGGCTTGGCAGAAGGAAGCGGGCGGGTGACACAAGCTGTGTGGGGCAGGCGGGAGCTGAGCGATGGCAGCTGGAATCCCCAGCAATCTGGTGAGCACGGCTCAGCCCCGCGCTCCCGGCTCACCGCGATCGGCCTCCGACAGCCCCTGACAGTTGGCATTAATCACGCACATCGCCCCAACACAACTCTTTACTGGCCATCAATTTCCCGTGGGTTTTAAAACTAAAAAACAAAGACAAAACCGCGTCGTTTGGCCGCCACTGAGAAGCACATTAAGGGGCTGTCAGCTTCTCGCCATGCACCCTGCATCACTCTTTAAGCACATGAGAAGTTCATTATCCCCAGAGCTCTGGCAGCCATGGGGAGGCTGGTGGAGGGAGCGTCGCGAAGGTGCTGCTGCCCTCAGCCGTGGCTGGTGGCTCCTGGGCCCTCCCAGCTCCCAGGACAGGGGCTGAGGGTCCCAGGCATGGAGGAGTCGTGGCTGCAAGGGAGCTCTAGGCTGCTCTGTGGCACGATGGGGCACTCCTGGCCACAGCACTTGCTGCGCTCTGATCTGAGCAGACTTTCCTGATGGTCCCTACAGGCTGATTCTGCAACCCCACTGTGGTGATAAGCATCTTCATCCCCCGACAGGCTGACACACGTTTGCCAGCCTGTGGGTGCTCCCTGACAGCCCGAGCTGCACTCCCTGCTTTGGTGACATCCCCGGCAGCCCAATCCCACGCCTGCCATAGTTTGTGGATGCTCCCTGGCAGCCTGACACTGCGCTCTCTTTAACATGAGCCCATGTAAAAAAGCAACAGCTCGTTTGATTTATGATACTTCAGAACAACTAAGATTCAATTGCTCTGCACGTCCCTGGCTCTGATTACCTCCTAAATGAGATAAACTGATGGCAATTTATCCCCAGACCTCACCAGCTTTCCCAGGATGCTAACCTGAGCCGCTTGTGTCCCACTCACAGGTGTGGGGTGGGCACAGGAACGTGAGGGCAGTCTGTGCACTGCCCAAACCTGTTCCCCCAAACACTCCCACTGTGTCCTGCCCAGAGGGACACTGTGACGGAGACTGAGCCCAACACTGCACTCAGCCCCACGCAGCTCCTGGTAGGTAGGAGGTTTTGGCACATCCCACTGCAGTGGTCCCCACACTGGCACAGCCCCACTGGCCTGAGCTGAGGGAGGGCATGGCTCATCACTGGGCTGTCCCCATGCTCCTGTCCAGACAGTGGACCCTTCACAGAGGGATGAGAACCACAAGGGATGGCAGCTCAGCCAAAAGGGACTGCTGCTCTGCCACAGGGCCCATCAGCCCCACCTCCAGCACAGTGATTTCACACACTCACTGTGTTGACTATGTGAAAGCAAAAAACTCAGATTACCCTGCTCTGAAAAAAACTGCTAGAACTGTTCAAGAGCAGCTAAAAAAGATTCAAGAGGGGATCAGGCATACTTATGGACACCAGTCCATGAGGTAAATCATCAGCCATGCCCATGACGTGGGGCAATGCCCAGCCCCGGGTTCACAGCTGGACTTGACTGTCATCCATTCAGACATCAGGATGGAACCTCATGTGGAGGCTCAGAACCCCCTTGTGCTTGCACCAGTCACTCCTTCTCATGCAGGACAGTAATCCAGGGGTGACCACCTGAGCATCGGTCCCAGAGTCACTTGCTCCTCTGCCTCTGCCCTGGGGTGCCGGTCCTGGTGACGAGCTGTCACAAAGCCCAGAGCTGCATCAGCTCTTGGAGAAGTCCCAGTGCTGTGGGCAGGAGAGAGACCGACCAAGTCACCCACAGAGGTACCATGGGTGGGCAAGAGACCTGGCAGCAGCTGTGTGGCAGGCAGGGGAGCGTCTGCCTGAAGGGGAGTGTGTAAGACTCCTCCTCCTGAAGAGGAGTCTGTAATTCGTACTGAGCACAGGGATGCACAAAGACCCTCTCTTGACAGAGAGGCCGTGCTCTGCCCAAAATGGGGTATACAGCTTTTTCCTGATGGAACTGGCTATAGCAGGACCAAGCTGGGAAGCTCTAAGTGCAGCAGGAGTGGCCACTCATGGACTTGGAGCAGGGCTCTGCTGGCACAGACACTGCCTGCAGCCCCTCGACCCACAGCAATGGGTACTGCTGATGCAGGGTGAGCTGGGAGCACAACAGAACTGACCCTGCCTTTGGAAGTCCAATTTTGCAACCAGATCAGTTTTCTAAAACAGTAGATTACTTAAAAAATAAATGCAAAAGGCAGAAACCCACCAGGCAAGACCTCATAGCACTGCTGTACCCCGGGATGGGTCCACGAGCAGCTGGTTCCCGTCACCTCTGTCCGACCACAGCACTGAGCTGGCAGGTGCTGCACCCATTCACACATCGAAGACACAGGGGTTTGGAAAGTCTGAATTCACGCTGGAGCAGCTCAGCTGCCCACTGCCACGTGTCCTGGCACCAGCAGCATGGCAGATCACAGCCAGGGGATTCCTCCTGCTCCCAGTGCCAGTGCCAGTGCCAGAGGCTCTGACAACAGGAGGATCCACAGTGTGCAAGGTCTGTGCAATGATGGATGAAGTTTGGGAACTGACACTTTGCTGGCAAATGAAGCTCCGTGTTGATAAATGCAAAGGAATGCACATTGTAGGAAAAAGTGACATTATTCCAACCACTGACAGGGCTCTAAAATAACCATATCAAGCCAAGACAAGGCCTTGTATCACCGCAGGTAACAGAGGCCTCTGCCCAGCTCACTGCTATGGACCAGGGCAGGGAATAACAGAAAATACTTGGATGCCCTTGTGCTCCATCTCTGCCACTCCGCCTTTCAGGGATGGTACAAACCCAGGAAGGACAGTGAGTGAGCATGTCTGAAAAGATATCCTTATGAAATGACGGAAAAACCGGGATGACCCAAAGACTCTGGGCCTGGGTACCAAGAAGGAGGGTGACAGTCTTCCAGCCTGTGTATCTGGGAGCAGAGGGCTGGGAATTCTGCCAATCACACACGTGTTGTGGAAAAGGAACTAATCAAATTTTAAGACTTTCAGCAGTGGTTAGTCCATATTACTGCTTCATAAAAGTGTTCCCAAGTTCACATACCTTTTCCACTACAAAACTGCATTCCACTCTGTGTAACTTGAGGTCCCAGCATCCACCTCTCACATCCCATCAGCTGCACTAATCAGCCAAAGGACCAGACTTTTCCTCTGCAAGCACTGACACATCAGTCCTGCACTTTTTGGTCTTCATTGTGATCAGCTGAGTGCCTCCATGTCCACATCATAAACCCAGCCATCACACCCAGGGTGGCTTTGGAACCTTCTTTACAACTCCTAAGAGTATTATTGAAGGATGGACACAGTACTTCAGCACCTGCTTTCTCAGTCTCAGATGTGCATGCAAAGTCATTCCACCCTTTGCTATCTCGCTGTTCATACAAAGAATGAGTCTCTTCTTTTGCCAAGCACTCAGCTGAGAACTGCAAACCAAGGGATCTGAGGAGGCAACACACACCCAGAGCTAAGAAGAAAGTGCAGCCACACCATGCTTTGCTATCCCTGAGACCAGTGGGTATGACAGACTCAAACAATTCTTAAGGTGACTCAGTCAACCACTGCAGAGGGGAAGCCTGTCCTAGATGTGGTGCATTTCAGATCTAGACAATTACAACAGCAAAGAAAGCACAACAGGGCTGCCTAACTTTGCACATCATCACTGCAATGTCTCCAAGAGAGGGAACTGGAGGAGAGCTGTTCTGCCATGGGACACCTGGACTGATGGGCTGCAGGTGGGCCCATGATGAAGCGAGGTGCCAGGACAGCTGCAGCAGCTTCAGGTACAGACTAACATTTTCTAGTTTCTTTTGCAGCAGCCATCGGCTTCCTACACTTGTACTGAGCTCTCCTCCCATATGAATTACATCTTTAGTTTGGTTCACTACAAAAGCTTACTGAGTGCTGTGGGACAGGATGACAAAGGATAAAGTCAAGTCTCGCACCAAGGATCATGTTTTCCAGAGGCTAATCACAGATGCAGACTTTGGAGAAAGCAGTTGCCAGGCTCATCTCTACCTGGACAAATCTGGGTGGCTTTTCCTAGAAGAATGCTTCTCCATGCCTTGCAGCCTCCTGCCAAGCTTTGGGTTCCTCTTCAGCAACCCCAGACAACAGAATTGCTCAAGACAAAAAACATCAGTACTTTGAGTGTTGGATAAGCAGTGGACACGCCTTCAGCTGGTCACCCAGAAGACCCTTGGCTTGAGGCAGATGTCCCTCACAGGTCTTTTAAATTATGAAAGTTTGGCCAATTTCCAAAACACAAACAGATTCTCGTGGTGAAAACTGTCTGCACACCTTAACCATGTGGTGTGCACTCAGGCCTGCTACTACAGTTAGTCATTATGATTTCCACTGACTGAGGGACTGTGCAGGCACAGGCGTGACGGTGGTCCTGCCTGCACTGCACATGAAAAATAGAGGGAAGGGCAGATCAGAGAGGCTGGTTTCTCCTTCCTTTCTCAGCACAAGCTGCTTGGACAAGGAGAGCTCTGAGATCCAGATCCCCATCAAGTCTTGGATGAGGAGCACTCTGAGCCCCAAATCCCCCCCCAACCCAGCAGGACCCCTGGATGGCTGGCGCTCCAAGCTGGCAATGCTGCCAGCCCCCTCCTACCTTCTGCTGCTGTGCTGGGGCCATCAGGCCGAGTTGTCCCTGTGCTCTTTTTCCTGCGATGCTTCTTCCTATTGGCATGTGGTGATGGAGGCGGCTCCAGCTTCGGGCTGGCGGCACTGGAGATGTTTGGGCTGGAGCTGAGTGAGTCGGCAGTACCATTAGCTGGGGACAAAGATAAGGCAAGTCATGTACAGTGGGACAGTGACAGTCTGCTCTTTGCAGAGACACCCAGGTGTCCTGGAGTTGGCCCCAGTACACGCCTGGCTCAACCCCACATGGCCCCACGAGACAGGGAAGTACCCACTCAGCCCCATGGCACTGGGCTGCTCTGACACTCGCTCTAGCTCATGGCTGGCAGCAACTTGGGCAGAGTCCAGCTGGACCAGCTCTGCACCAGGATCCATGCAGGATGATCACACAGGGGCAGCACTGGCATCTACACAGACGGGACACACACAGTGGCATCACTGAGGCAGTCTGACGTGCCACCCCCAGTGCGTGTCCCTGGGGGAACAGCTCAGCAGCAGCATCGTCACAGGGCTGCATGAGCGTTTTGGGAAGGGACAGGCCCAGGAGGTGCTCTTGGCCCCCCTGGAGCAGATCCAGGACCCAGGATCAGCAGGAGCTCTGCAGAAGCTCTGGCCCCCCCGGCACTGCTCTGCCAGACGAGGTGACTGGGGTTGCCGCACTCAGGAACCTGAGCATGATGGGCTCAATAGGCTTCCGATACGGAGCTGAAGAAGCTGCATCCCCAGCAGCAACGCACCAAATTTATCCTCAATCATACTGTTCCTTACAATTAATAGCAGAATTAGAAACAATCAGGGAGCTGCCTAATTACTGTCAATTAGAGTGCGCTAATCAAGCTCCGATCACACACACACACGCTGCCGCTGCACTCACCATTAAATGTCAAATTTCATTAGAGACCAGCAACAAAATCAAAAGCCTGACATTCAATTTCAGCAGCACACACAGCGCAGGCTTCCAATCAGCATAAAAATGCAGACTCCGGGGAAGGCAACGAGGCGCAGGAGCCCTCACTGCACTGTTAACCCTCTCCTAAATCCACTCCTGCCTCTCCAGTGTCCACCCACCCCTAGGGCATAGATGGCAGCTCCTCTGCCCTGGGCAGCTTGCCATCCTTTCTGCCACAGCCCAGTGTCTCTGATCAAGCCCTGACCATCCATTTCCATGTTGTGTGGCACCTGGAATTAAGAAAAAAAACACAGTGTCGCACAAGGGCTCAAGGTCCAGCAGTGGGACTGCAGGGACCTGCCAAGCCCTTTTCCCACCCCAGCCCAGCCTCTACTCTCCCAGTTCAGCCCAGTTTGGTCAGACTGGCTCTGTGGGGCTTGGTCTGTCTCGACAAACACCACTGGTGGGGTGGAAAGGGGCACAGAGGCATACAGGGGCACGGAGGAGAACAGCCCAGGACGTGCCCCAGACAGGGGTTGGGGTGCAGTCAGTGTCCCCCTTGCAGGGACGGGAGAGGCTGCAGCACTGGATCTATCCCAACTCTGGCTTCTCCTGCACTGACACACACTAGTAGGGTGTTTCTGATACTATTTATCCACAGGGAAATAGCTCACCCTTGACAATTAAGAGAGATAAATCTAATAAAATCAGACTCCAGTTTTATAAATATAAATTACTGATCCAGTTACAGGACTGTGCTGAGAGCAGGTGTGAGGCACCTTCAGCTCCCAGTCACATGTCACAGGGGACCTGAACTTTCCTGTCAGTGGCTACACGTGGCGTCTCCAGCCTCCCTCTGCTGCCCACCTGCTCACCAGGATGCCCCTGGGGCTGAACCTCATGCTGCCAGCACTCTGCCCCCCTCCAGGCTCAGTGAGCAGAGTTGTGCACTTCTGCACTCCTCGCAATGCTCCTGCAGCCTGCCTTGAGCCCGGCACCTCCTGATCCCCAAGGGATCACAGTCCACATCCCTGCTCTTACTGCCCAGCACCAGAGCTGGGGGCTTCCAGGGCCTCTGTGGGATGGGGTCAGGAGGGCAATGGGGTAGGGGCAGCATGTGGAACACGCTGCCTCTGCATGATCAGGCATTGCTCACTCTCCCTCCTTCCCCAGCAGGGCAAATGAGCCCCTCTGATCCACCCAGGAACTTCTGAGTCCCTGTTTCACCATGGGAACCTCCCACAGGAACACCTGAGACCTCCTGGGCTCCATCTCCAGACTAGCCAGTCTCACCAGCGGCCCTGGGATCCCGAGTGGGTCACAGAGCTCCTCCATAAGGGACAGACACAGAATGTGCTGGAGCATGTTTACATGACCGTACATCCCGATCCCATCCCTCTCCTGTGCACACTCCAGGGCACAGCTGGAGCAGGCAGCCTATCCTCAGGAGCTGGGAAAGCAGCCTACACCCTCAGCATGTGCCCAAAATCTGCTCTGAGCAGAGGAATATTCACCTGCCTGGCCATTCAGAGCTAGAAACACAACAGGGAGCTTGGACTCTGGCAGAGCTGGTGTTCAGGTGTGGTGCAGGGACCCCCTCACGCTGCTCGGCCCCTTGGTGGAGCAGTGGTTGTGCTGCTCAGCTCGGCACTCCATGCCACGTGGGAAGCACTGTCCACCCTGCAAATGCCCTCTCCCTCATGCTGCTGAGAATCCACTTTTCCTGTTTGTGGCTGTGGGTGGCACAGGCCAGGGGCATGGCCCTGGGAGCTGCCTGGAACCCCTGGGAGAGTGGCCCCTTGTGTGCCATGGGTGCCCCCAGCACAGCTGGCCCTGTTACTGTCTGTGGAGCACTAACACAGGGCATGGCCAGGCAGGAGTGACCACAGAGCTCCGGGTCCAGCACAGTGCAGCAGGACCAAAGAGTGGACAAACAGCCAAGCACCAAGCTGACATCTCATCCTTCACATCACAGGAAGGAGCAGCAACAGAGGATCACAGAACGGCTTGGATTGGAAGCAACCAAAGATCATTCAGTCCCACTCCCCTGCCATGGGCAGGAGGAACACTTTCCACTAAACCAGGTTGCTTCAAGTCCCATCCCACCTGGCCTTGAACATTTCCAGGGATGGAGCAGCCACAGCTTCTCTGGGCAGCCTGTATCTCACCACCCTCTCAGCAAGAAACCTCTTCCTTATATCTAGTCTAAATCCCCCTGTTTTTAGCTTAAAAATGCTATTTCTTAGCCTGCCACAACAGACCCTGCAGCTCAGCTCCTGTTAGTCAGTCTCGAGTTACTGTGCATGGAAGAGGCAGACTGGCCTGGGTGCTGCAAGCATGGACAGCTCCTCCATAGATGGGAGAAGAGGGACAGGGTGGGCAGAGGGACAGGGGGCAGAGGGACAGGATGCAGGGGCACAGGGAGCAGAGGGACGGGGAGCAGGGGCTGGCTGGCTCTCCTGTGGTACTCAGGCCAGGCCTGGGCAGGCCAATGCACCACGTGGCCGCACCAGCCCCCAGCTCTGCAGTGGGGCTGCCAGGAGGAGGGATGAGACCTGCCACAAGGGCTCCTGAGAGAGAAGGGCATTAGGGCAGGGAGCTGCTCTTCAGAGGGGCTGTGCCACAGAATTCACCTGTGCCAAGGTACTACATGCGCCGTGGTGCTGCCCGAGGGTGTCAGACCCGCTGCTGTGCCCACCAGGGCACAAAGGCTCCCACCGCCTGCACTCACGGGTCCCATGGGCAGGGCACGGTGCCGCCTGCGGTGGGGCCTCTCTCCTGGCACCGGGACAAGGAGATGCCCCCGTGTCCGGTCCCTCCGGCAGGGGCTGCCCCCAGTCCCCGTGTCCGAGGCGAGGGGGCTGCCGGCACATCCCCGCTCAGCGCTGCGCCCTTCCGCTCCCCTCGCCCGCGCTGCCCCATCAGCAGTAACAGTCTGATTAATTCGCTTCCAGCAGGGAGCTGATGGGGCCAATGATGGAGCCGCTGCATCAGGCGCGCTGAAATTGATAGTTTTTCACAGTTACAAATGAGGAGCCTCCTCAGCTGCAAATGGCGCCCGCACAGTCGGACTCCGGTAATGATCATAAAGAGGCTCCTTTAAACTGCGAAAGCCCCTGGGAGCGGGCGGGGGGGCGGCTGCCGCGCTAATGAGAACTACAAGGGGCGAGCAGGCATGGAAATGGCTCCTCCACTCTTGATGTGCATTTAACTGCTTTTTTAGTGCGGCGGCAGAGCCAGGAACGAAGGAGTGATGAATGCAGCACAAAAGCATTTATTTTCCAATTCGGCAAAGTGGCTACGTTGGGAAATGTATGAATTATTTTAATTCACTCAACTGTCCTGAAACATCACAGAGAGCGAGTGAGCGTGGGGGGAGGGGGCGGGCCATACTCAGTGTGTGCTCCAGAGACAGGAATCACTCCTATTCGTTCAACTGTCCCAAAATCTGGGAAATGCTGGTGCCAATAATGAGCAGAGATGGGGAAACCAGCGGACAGCCCTGGCATGGTAAGCTGGGAGTGGGGTCAGAGCAGAGAGGGCGGAGCCATCCTGCTGTGGAGCAGCGTCCCTTGGCTGGAACTTCTCTATGCTCAGCAAGAGCATCTCCCCTGGCCGGGACACTGCCAGCCAACCCTCGTCAAGGGGGACAGCCCCAAGGAGGCTCAGAGGCTGTGTGTGACACCTGTGAGCAAACTCCAGACTTGTAGCCATGGGCAGATCTCAGGACTGCCCCATTGATGAAATGAGCCCCCACCTGCCACAGCTAAGGGCACAGGGCCAGAAGGGCTACTCACAGGGGTTGGGGCAGTTGCCAGGGTTAGCCACAGCCTCGTTCCACTGGTCTGCACTAGAGACAGAGTAGGAGCGCTGGTGCATTCCGTCCGGCTTGGAGCTGAAGCCCACCAGGTTGATGCCACTGATGGAGCGCTCGGAGTGCAGGGATGTGCTGCTGGTCGAGTGGGGAGCACCTGCAAGAGAGGCACAGACTGAGAGTAGACCCACTGCTGCCCTGAAGCACACTGGGAGAAAGCAAAGTGTCCCATACCTGATGCCACATTCCCCTGGTCACCCTGCATAAGGACAGGCTCCCTCTGTCTCTCCTCTCCCAAGGGGGGCTGGTGCATCACCCCAAAGGTGCTGAGAGAAGAGCCCAGTGCTCCCCACTTCCCAGAGGGACCCCAGTTGGTGGGTTGCAGTGCAGCACCCCAAGATACATAGCTGGGGATCCTGGCAGGCAGCTTCCCCACAGCTGGAGTTCACAGTCTGTTCATGATTTTCACTATGGTCTCTGGCACCTGGGGAAATCCAAAATCACTCCATGGCCAGGATGCCCACCCTCATCCCTCAACTTCACTTCCTGTGTGTCCCTGGCAGGAGATCCAGCTATGCTGGAGGCACTGGGAGAGAGTGGAAAATCCAACAGAGGGTGTGAAAGAGACAAGCAGGGGAACAGACATCTGTAGGGTGGGGACAGCAGGTGGACATGCCTCTTCCCACTCACTGGAAAGCTCTAGGGCTGTGCCCAGGAACCTGAACCCCTGAGAGAGGAGTGGTTTGGGGATTAGAGGCTGTCACGGAGAACAAGATCAATCAGTAATTCAAAATGGGTCAAGTGTTTCTGGATTACAAAAACACCCAAAATTTCCAGAACAGCAGAGGAGTTCTGATGGGGAGCACACACCCTCCTGCTCAGCCTGCAGGCAATCTGCCATGGAGGACACTGCCCCGAGGGATCCTACTGCACCTGCCCACTGCCAGCCCTTTTTTGTGCTCCCCTCAGGGCATTTGGCTCCAGCCACTGCAGAGGAAGTGCTCTGGGAGCTTTGGGTGGAGTGAAGGGGCACCTTCTCTGTTCCAGAGCTACAGTCTCTTCCTTCCATGCCCGGAGGCGCAGATGCTGAGCTGAGCTGGGACTCCCACTGCATCCCACCTGGCCATGGCCCGGGGCAGGGCAGTGGAATGGGCACATCCACGCTGCACATCCACAGCTCCAGCCCTGGCACAACGACCCCTCCATGGCCAGGACAAAGCCAGGCTACAAGGAACTGAGCCATAGGTTCGATGGGACTGGTATGGAAGTGGAAGCCTTCCACAGAAGCAAATGGACACCTGCAGGAGTGTGTCCCCAGTGGAAGCTGCTACAGCCAGGGCAGTTCACCTGCGTGAAACCAGCCCCACTTGGCTCTCAGGGACCCCAGCATGGCTGAGGTGGAAGGGAGCTCTGGCATCATCCTGTCCAGCCCCAGGTCAAGCAGGGCCTCCCTGAGTCAGTGACCCCAGACTGTCTGCCAGGTTGGGAGCATCTCTGAGGAGGGAGATGGCACAACCTCCCTGGGCAACCTTTCCCCATGCTGGGCCACCCTCCCCAAAGACCAGAGTCCCAGAGTTTGTAGATAAATGTACATTTTGGCCCCTGCTGTTTCCATGAAAACTCAAGGGGTGCTGTTCAGATACTACTGGTATCTGGGTACAGCCAGGGCTGCCAAGGCCTGACAGGACAACTCCAGAGCCCAAATCTCCCCTCCAAAGTTGTGTGCTGAACAGAGGGGCAACGTGGCCACCAGCCCTGTACCAGTCATGTCTGCCAGCCACCATCATCATCATCATTGCCACCACTCATATCACCAGCATGGCAGGTGCCTCCCACCCATCTCTTCCCTGTACTGACTCTGGACCCAAAATCCCCTTTCCCTGCCATGTTGTGCAGGGATCACCTGTGAGCCTGGGCTGCAGATCCTGCCTGCCAGCAATGCTGACATGGGGCTTGCTGGGACACAGTGCCCTGCACCCTGAGCTGCCAGGACTCTCACCACAAGCTGCCAGGGCCACAGCACCCTGCAATCCAAGATGCCAGGACCCTGCAGAGCCCCTGTCTTGCTGCCTCCAGCCTGACTGCCGCATGCTCCCCCTCCCTCCCCTTGTTCAGCGCCACAGAAACACGTGTAAAACCATGACACTGACTTTGCCTCTAATTAGCCCTTAATTTACAAGACACACTCGGAAGGGTAATTAGCTGGCGCTCTGCTCCTGACTGCTGCATCCATCTCCTCTTGCCTCCTCATGGGAGGGAGCCTGCTGCTGCTGGAGCATGGACAACACTGCTCTCCTGGGACCAGGATGAGCTGGGTGCTGGTACAGGATGGGATGGGATGGGATGGGATGGGACGGGACGCGATGGGATGGGATGGGGCAGGATGGGATGGGACAGGACGCAATGGGATGGATGGGATGGGATGGGATGGGATGGGATGGGATGGGATGGGATGGGATGGGATGGGATGGGATGGGACAGGACGCGATGGGATGGGACGGGATGGGATGGGATGGGATGGGATGGGATGGGATGGGACAGGATGGGATGGGAACAAGCTGTCCATCACTCAGGCTGTGCCTGCCAGCCCCAAGCCCCCAGGCACACAGCCCAGG
Organism: Sakesphorus luctuosus; assembly: GCA_013396695.1. Classification (NCBI taxonomy): domain Eukaryota; kingdom Metazoa; phylum Chordata; class Aves; order Passeriformes; family Thamnophilidae; genus Sakesphorus; species Sakesphorus luctuosus. The sequence goes on from VWZD01001163.1 coordinate 151,817, forward strand.
TACACAGCCACAGGTACAGAGGAGAGGAAGGTGAAGAGAGGAAAGCAGGAGGGCCTGGGAGAAGCTGATTTCTCAGAGGGGAAAGTCCCACAGGGCTCCAGGGAGCTCAGATTTTCACCCTGCACCCTCACTCAGCCATGCTAGGAGCACCAGTGTGCCAGGATGTGCCTGTCCATCATTCCTCTGGAGAAGCAGGGCAGGCTGCCACAAATGCCCAGATTTCCATTTAGAAAGAAGGAACAGTTTCCACCAGACTCTGCAGCCTCTCTGAGCTCCCAGCACCTCACTCCAGCTGCGTGGAGCCACCCAGCTGTGCAGAAACCCCCCTACAGTCTGTCCACTTGCTCAGGTCATGGACCTCACCCTGGCTTGTCCCAGGGAGACGCTGGGTGGCCCCAGAAAGGCCAGAGCTCACAGAAACTGTGTCCCTTTGGAAGCCACGCCCTGGCTGCTGCTGGATATGTTCCTTGTAAATTGAGCAAGCCAAGTGACTGGTGAATGGACAGTTACATGCAAATACTACCTGCTCCTGAGCCAATACCTCCAGGGGCTGAACCCCCAACCTGCTGACAGCCCCTCAAGTACCTCTCCAGTCACTGTTTCCTCAAACCCCCCAAAAGAGACTCTTGTGGCCACATCGGTGTTACCTCACCAGAGGGCAAGGCTCCACAGTCCTTTTCAGTACAGCCCAACTGATGATGTGACAGTGGACCTGAAGAGAGAAAGACCTGAAATCAGAATGGCCTTTTCCCAGGCATGACATGTGGCAGCCTGGACACCTGGATCAGAGTAAACTGGCAATTCTTCATTGAGGTGTGGTAGTCCAGGAAACAGGATATAGGTGAGTTAGCCAAAAGGGCACCATCGGTTGGGAAAGAGAACATTTCCAGAGTCACTTAAGGCTCTTTTTAGGGTTTCTTTAATATTTTCAATAGAAACTTGGCAAAATAATGCAAAGGGTCTAGTGAAATTTCCTGGTGACATTAAGTTGGATGCTGCTTCCAGGCTGTTACAGCACAGGGAAACATGGCTTTGTCAGGGAGAATGGGTTATGGTGAATTTTAAAGACCCACCAGTTGGGGACCCCGCTGGGTTTATGGTCAAGGACAGGACAGGCCTTTCCTCTGGAGTGCCAGGCCCTGCTCCAGCACAGGTGGAAGGACACTGCTGTTGCACCACAGTGCAGAGGGGCCATCAGCACGAGGCACGAAATGGTGATGGAGGTGTTCCAGGACCTTGGCATGGAGCAAACCCTGTTTTCTCTGGTACTGCAGAGGCCAACACCACAGTGCAGGTTAATGCTATTGACTGTCTGCCAAACGGTGTCCCAAGGAGTCATCAGTCACTGCTGCCCCTCAGCCAAAATTTCAGGGCATTTGTTGCCAACTGATGGTCATTTATTCCCAGGAAGAACCAGGATTACTGCGAGTCACCTTAGTGTACTGCTCTGCTGGTGCCTGCAGCCAAGCAGTCTAAAAGGCTCCCCAAAAGCCATGGCTACTTAGGACCCCAATACACAGAGCTGGACAGGAACCCACCTCTAGCTGGTGGGAAACTCCTCCACTCCCAGAAACCAACCGGTTCCTGAGGGGAGGTGAGAGCCAAGGAGGCTGGTAGAGCTGTCTGCCAGTGAAACCCCTGCTGGAGAAGACATAACTCACCCCTCCCTGTCACTGGGCCAGCAGCTGACATGGCACAAACACAGCTGCCCTGGGAGCCCCTGTGGCTGCTGTTCCCAGAGCCATCCATGCCCCGGAGCCGCTCTGGAGCCAGGAGCCTCCGTTAGGTCAGGTTTGTGAAGGAAGCATTCCATGCTCTTACCTGGACATCGTCAGGTCCTTCCTCAAGAACAATTCCCACTAGTAATGAGGCCAAAACATGTGCCATGGCCTCCAGGAGCACAGGGCTGGAGATGTGTCATTTGAAAGGCATCAGCCTCTATGTTCTGCTCAGGAGCTGGCCACCATGCCAAGCACCCCTACAGCCCCTAGGCATGGCAGGGTACATTCTGGGGTGACATACAGACAGATATCCTTCCCAGCTCTGCCAACAGTGAGGATCTGTGTGGAATCCCTGATCCAAACCATGGGTGACTGAGGTTTCCCAGCCCAGCTCCATAGCAGGGCCATCAGGATCTGCCAGCTTGCACACAGCAGGAGCCATTGCCATGCACTGGGCCTCGCAGATGCTCTGATACAGGGAATCCTCCTCTCTCAGTGCTGCCTTTGGAGAGCATGGTTTTGGACATCTGCATGTGCTAAGTGACTATGTGACACCCCAGCTCCAACCAAAGCTGACCCATGGTGGATACAAACTGCTGGGACAAACAGCCCTGTGTGGCGCTGATGCCTCAGGAAGGACTGAGAGCCTGGGCTGGCCATGACACCTCCTGTCTCCCAGCCAAAGCTCTGGGGCACACGAGATAAGCCAGGACTTCTCCAGCCCACACAACAACCCACCTCTGGTTCAGAGGGAGGACAACCCCACATACAGAGTTACAAGATCCAGCAAACTGGAGAAGCCTGGGAACAGGCACCTCAGTGACACTGCCCACCACAGTCCTGTACTGAGAGCACATCACCAGCCCAGAAACTGCAGGCAGCCACAGCTCCTTTGGCCTCTCCAGCATGAGTTCTTCCCACACCAAGCCCCCACGCAGAGCCCTTGAAACAGGCTGAGGCTCCCCATGTCCTGTCCATCCACCAAGCAGCTCCAAGGCCAAGGGAGGTCAGAGCTGTGCAGGGAAGAGGCAGGTCCACTGGGAGAGAGAGGACACACATGGACTGGGAGCCAGGGACAGCCAAAGGAGCCCTCAGACTGCCTGATCTTGGCTGCACAGCACCAAGTCACACCACAGGTCTGCCTCTAAGTCTCTCCTGACTGAATGACAATGGATCTGTTACAAAATCTGATCCTGACTCAAATATTGCCCATGACAGAGAGACCATAGTGACTCTGGGTAAGTGGTTCCTGTTGTTAATTGCCCTCACTGCTGAAATCTGGGCCTTATTTCTGGTCTGAGTTACCTTTCTCCTGCCACCATCACTGGAGCCTGGTACATTTTATCTAATAAAGAGCTCTTACCAAATTTCTGTTCCTATACAGGTACTTACAGATGGTGTTGAAATTCTCTCTTAACCTTTTCTCTGACAAACTAAACAAATTGAGCTCCTCGAATCTTTCCCCCTATAAGGTGATTCTGTGAGCAGTTCCTGGTTTTTACAGCTCTTTCCAGTCCATCATTTTTCTTCTTACACTGTAGACACATGAATCCACAAAGCTGAGCCCTGTGGAAGTTCCCTCCATACCCAAACTGGCTGTCACCATCCACACATCAAAAAGACTTTGACCCCATCTTCTAGAATTCCTGAATTAAGTAATTCAGCCTTGCTGATTCCAACATGTCCACATCTCCTACCTGCTGTTTAATTCGCTGCCTAATTACAGCTGGAACATGAAGAATTCATCGTTCTGTGTGGAGATACATCATCTTGCCCTTCCGAGACGTGAACACAAGTGTTCACTGAGCACTTTGGGTTTTTTCCTTATTAACCATTCTACTATTCCCATAGAGTAATGAAGGAATACTGGGGGTAGGATTTGATAGTTCCTAATAAATTTGAAAAAACCCTTTTCACTGTTTGTAACTCTGCTGGTTACAAACAACCAAGTCTGACAGACTTGGGCAGACATCCCCCAACTGGGAAGTGTCCACAGGGTCAGTGTCAGCTCAGACAGCCCTGTCCACAGCGAGGAGGTGGGTGGGGGCTCTCCCCAGCAGCTGTGCTGTGCCGCTGCTCTTACCTCAGTGGTGACTTTGTTCCTCAGTTTCTCAACACCATCATTCACCAAATGCATTCAACCTCCTCTGCAGATCTGCCAGGCACGGAGCGTGGTCCGGGGCAGCGCGAGGCTCCTCCACGAGCCCAGAGCAAACAGTGACACAACCCTTTGTGTGGCCACAGCCACAGGGAGTCTGGGAACGCCGGGACCTGGAATGCTTCCCACAAAGCCAGGAGGGTCACTCTGAGGGCTGCTCACAATTAATCACCGGCGGCGGATGTTGGGCCGGGAGTGCTGGCACGGGCCTGGATGGCAGCAGGAGCCTCGCCGTGGCTCCAACTGGCTGTGCCAGGCCACACCGGTGCCAGCAGCCTCTGACTAGTGCAGCTTCCAGCTCCTGCTCAGCACTTATTCATTATTTTATCATGTTGCCATTAATTTTATCACTTTTTATACACACACAGACACAGCTGCACAAACAGCAGCAGCACCGTGTGGGCAGCTCCCTCTGCCCATCCCCGTCCCTTCTCACTACCAGGACACAGAGGGAACAGTTCACGTTTTCTCTCAACCCACACTGACATATTTTTAAGCAGTGCAATCTTTCTTTTAACTTTCTGGTACCAAGTAAAATATTCTTTAAAAGCTCCTAATTATGCTTTACATTTTTTTCCCTGTTTAAGTTCCTTCTCCCTAAAGATCTGGCATGTAATTGCTTCCAGCTTGGTGAAATTGGCTCGGTACATTTTTGTGTGCATGTGTCTGTGCATGTGTGTCTGTTTAATACTCTATTTCTGATCTGAATTTTATTCTGCCTGAACACCAGCATAACACATTCAGGTTACTTTTACCTAAGCCAATACTGAATTTGGTTTAGTGATTTGTGATTTATATCCACCATCAGCTGAGATGAGGTAATGGCAGCATTTCCCATGGGACCTGCCCTGCTGTTTGGACTCAGGCTTCAGAAAGTCCAAGGAAGCTCTAGTGCAACTTGGCAAAGCCCTTCAGTGACTTTCACCACAATAATGCCATTTACTCTCCAACACCTCAGAAACGTTTCTGCGGCACCCAAACCGAGGTGCTGGGAATGAGCAGTGGGAGTAGATGAAGGAAGCACGGTCTGTGTTCCAGATCACTCTCCTGGTCTGCTACTGAGACCAAAGGTGTTACAGTTCCTGCAGAAACTTGGGAAAGTAAGCTGCTGAAAATGTACAAGTAACACAGTCTAAACCACAACTCAGAACAGGCCCTGTGCAGCTGGACAGTCCCCCTGAGGTCCCTGCAATGGCAGTGGGGACGGACACACGATGGGCAGCACCGACACGGATTCCCATCTCCATGTACAGGCAGAGCAGGAATTCACGTCTGAGACAGAACTGCAGGAGGGAAGGAAACAGAGCCAGAACTTTCTGGGCTTGTTGTGTAGTGCAGAGCAGGACCAGCACTGCAGTGACCAACGGAGAACAGCCCCTGCCCCCAGCTCCTAAGTACAGCTGGGAAAGGTCCGTTCAGGGACACTGGAATTGTATTTTCCTACATAACCCCTGTTTCTAAGGACACTCACTCATACCATGCTTCATCCACCCCTGCCTGCTTTGCCCATGAAGGCTGCCGGGCACGTGGCAGCACAACCTCCCAGGGAGCACAGTTCCAAGGGGATGGAGCAAGCCCTGCTCTGTCTGGAGAACAGGATGGCTCTGTCCCTTGCCTGGTAGCAGTGGGTTTTTGTGCCTTCCTCTGGGGCCCCTCCCTATCCAGCAGAGCACAGATCCCAGCACCAGCCCCGTGTGCCAGTGGCAGAGGCAGGTCTGGACGGACTCACTGCTGGAGCCTGCACTCAAGAGATGAGCTGGGGCTATGTGACAGCAAAGGACAGGAGTCTGTGGCCCTAATAAGTTGCTCCCCAGCCGCTGTCCCTCCTGCAGCACAAGCCTGGGCTGTATGGAGAAAGCTGGGTTTGCTAGAGAAGGCCCTCAGTCCACCTCAGAGACCACCAGTGACCCTTCCAGCCAGTGCTGGGCAAGTTGTATATACTGAGATTTTCACAGGTGGCCACAAATTACACCCTCGCTGCTTTTCCAGGTGCCCTGTGCAAGGCACCCTGAGCCAGATGTTCTGGAATGCAGGATGCTGAGAGCTACAGCTGCAGCCACAGGGCCTGGCTGGTTGCCCCATGCCCACCTGACTGCCCTGTGCCCATCTGGTCATCCTGTACCCACCTGGGTGCTTCTGTCACCTCCACCAGCCCTGGGCAGGGCTCTGACCACCATGGCACTCTGCTGCCTTGTGCTCCTCTCTCCCTGCTCCTCTGCTCCAGCCCTTCTCAGAGGCCTTTTTCCTGCTTAGCCCTGCACTGCACAGCTCCTTCAGTGTTCTGGCACGGAGTAAGTGTATCAAGTCCCAGTAATTATCTCTAATTAGGGTTAGTGATTATACTGTTGGGTCAGAGAAAATCAACCTCTCGTTTCCCATCAGGGAGGGCAGGGAGAGCTGGGGTGGAGAGGGAGGAAGCACTGGCAGCTCCCTCTGTGCTCTGATCCCTCCCACGAGCTTCTCCCTGGCCACACAGCCCTGGATAAGGCTGGGGGAGAGCAGAGTCAGGGCTGGTGGCACTGCAGGCCCAGCACAGCTGGACACTCACACTTACTGGGCATCCCCATGCAATGGGGCTGCACCGGCGGGTCCTGCCCTTGGGCTGGGGGGCTCATGCCCCATGTGGAGGCACAATGCAGCATGACAGAGCTGCAGAGGCTCCCCAAAAGGTCAGAGTGGAGCACAGACCTGAGGAGGTCCTACATCTCCTCTGAGCACAATGTTTGCCCAGTGATGGAGCAGAGACACCTTCCACTAGACCAGGATGCTCCAAGTCCCATCCAACCTGGCCTTGGACACTTGCAGGAATGGGGCAGCCCCAGCTCATGAGTGTCAGCAACTGAAAGAGCCTGAGAGCTGAGTGTTTACTTTGGGAGCATGGGATCTAACATACACACCCCTGCAAAATCCCCAGAACTACTGGTAAAGTCACTTATACCAACCCCTGCCTAAACCAGCCTGTACCAACATGTTCCTCCTGCTCCGAGTGCCTGGGACAGACTGAATGACAGCAGTGGTGAAAAGGGCTAAAAAAAGGCCAAGTTCATAAGAAATAAAAAGCAATTCTTGGGCTCCAGACTGGGGTAGAGTTAGAGGCTACTTCTGACACTTTTGGCTTCATCTTCTCCTTGCCTCAGTTTCCCTTCTTTAGAAAGAAATTGTAACAGCTGAGATAACCAGATTGCAATGCCTGGAAATAGGACATTCATCCTAACTCTAGCTAACCTAGCAAATAAAATCTCAAGCTGATCCAGCAGAATCTCTGCCCTGCAGGCTTCTGTCCAGCACCAGAATCCAGCACCAAGAACTGCCAGTCCTGTCCTGAGTAGTATCATCCCCCCTGGCCCCCAACACACTCTTCTTCTCCCCAGGGAGTCCTGGCAATCTCCAGTTTCCACTCAATGCAAAACCTTGAAGCAATAGCTCCAGCCTCACATTTTGATTTATCTTCCCTCTTCAGACACCCAGATAAACATTTGTAAGAGGTTACCGTATGAATGTAATGGTGAATGTATAATATTTATAATATACATATGAATTTGCAGTATTTTATACATGATTCATGATGCAAGATATTAATTACAGATAAATTGTAGCAAATCTCTCATCTTGGCTCCATCTTCAGACTACAAACAACCCTTTAACACATTACTGGGAAGGGTTGAGGTCCCACATTGAAAAACAGAGACTCTCACCCTCTTCTTTTCAGTTTGGCTTCCCCATGTCCAAGTTACAGAATCCCAGACTGGGTTGGGTCCAAAAGGACCTTAAAGATCATCCAGTTCCAACTCTTGTCCTGGCCCTTGGCTGAACAGAAGTGACTCATGTTGGACTTTTCCAGTCAGACTCCACAGAAAGCCAAGTGAACCAAAATCACGTCTGGAGGTCCCCACACCTGGCACCAAACCAGCTGTGCACATGCACTGCCCCCACCCTGGTCCTGACCAGGCCCTCAGGCTGAGGGGCAGCACTGCAGGTCCTGCTCTGGCTTTTGCTCTGCTGCCCAGCTCCCAGGGACAGCAATCCAGGGCAGAGTGGCACAGGATCCTCTCTCCAGGTGAGACACTCCGAAATGATGCACGGCAGCCATGGATTTAAGAGAAGGTGCCACACACCATGCATGGAACAGAGCAGCCACAGGACTGTGGGCAAATCCCTGAGGCAGAAAAATCCATCTGGTTTTCCCTACAAAGTGTGGAGCATGTGCAACTTGGGCTGACCGCAGACACATGCCAGGGCAGGGTGACACAAGCTGCTCCAGCACCCACGGGCAATGTGCTGGCAGGAAAAGCAACTTTGTTCCCCAAGTGAGAGCTGAGCTTTCCCACCTCAGAACCCAAATTCCCATTCTTTCATACGAGATTAATGACCCTGCTCTGACCTGAAGAATCTGTTGCACAACCCCAACCAGGAGAAAGGCAGGAGCCGATCCACCAGCCTCCTGTCTGCCATGACCTGCGCCACCCTGTTCTTGCTGCTCTTCTTCCCTCAATGTCATTGTCCCCCACGGTGAGCAGTGGTGTGCCAGGGAAACAGGTTTTCCCTTTTCTTTGTTAATTCTTCCCTCATTACATTTGAAATTCCACAATCAGTGTGCACTGTAATTGTCGAATTTGATGCTAATGATTAATGAATTAAACATGGATCCATCAATTAGTCCTCGGAGAATAATTCTGCATAAAGCAGCGGATAATGTAATTACAGTAACAAAGATAATGAGATGTTAACATCGACAGAGCCCGACGTGACATGATCACAGCAGGCTCAGCAACCCCGGCCTGGGGGAGCCAATCCCTCACTCTGCAGAGGCAGAGCATCAGGGGGCACGGGCCTGGCAGAGGGGGGCTCCATCACTGCGCTGCTCCCCCAGCACTGGCTCCGTGCTCTCCTCCCACCCGCCTCGTGCAGACGGCTCTGGCCATCCACTCCAGAGTCCACAACAGAGCTGCTAGGCAACAGCAGGAACCCAGCAAAGACCCCAAGCTGCCTGGACAGCCAGCACCATCCCCTGCCATCCCGATGTTTGACAGCGGCTGAGGCCGGTGCCGGCTCCCTCCCACCACCACTCCCAGCACATGGGCCCAGGGACAGGCACAATGCCACGCACCAAGGGCTCCCCTGCCCATGCTGTGAAGCCAAGAGTCAGTGCCAGCACACAGAATTCAGCCTTGGGACAGACTCTCATCACCTTGGAGGGAACACAAGCATCAGTCAAGACCAGCATCCCAAGCAGTGCCTCCCACCACAACCCACTCTGGAAAATGCTCTTCCTGGGCTGCAGGAGTGATGCTTCAGGAGGAGGAGCAGGAGGAGGAGGGTTCACACTGCACCAGCCCTGACACACGTCAGCCCATGTGGACTGCTCCTCAGGGCGAAGGGAACTGAGCAGCATCAGCCCCTTACAGCTCTTCCCCCACCTAAAACCTTCCAGAGTTTGAGCTCACACCCCTGCACTGCACCCAACCAGCCCAATCCCGCTTGCCCTTCCCTGAGCTGGGGCTGCTGCTGCCACCTCTGCTCTGCCACGCCAGTCAGCAGCACATCCCATGGGAGGATCATGGTTCTCAGAAAGCTGGAGAGTCCCTTATGAGCCCCCAGAACTAGGCAGAGCTTTTCCTTTAGTCTGCTCCCCTCACACCATGCTCTGGCTTTTCCACATTTGCTTCCTTCAGTCCCATCTCTGTCTGCTGTCAGGAACCCTCTCCAGTCGCTGCCCACAACCACAACCATCTCGGCATCGCTGCAGACTCTTCCTTTGCTTCACTTCCTACTCCAGGGCAGGTTTTCCAGTGTTCATCTTGGCATCCTCTGACATCCTTCAGCTGTGAAGAAGCTCCAGGGAGCAGTTCGTGTGCTCCATGCATGGCCATGTTAAGTGCTGTGTACGTACCTTCACAGGTGTCACAGCCCACGGCCCCAGTACCTTCCTGCCCCTCTCCCCCTTTGCTAACACTTTGGAGCAGGTCCCTACAAACCTCTGCAAAGCAAGAAGCCAGGGCACAGCTGGGCTGAGGCCAGGCTCTTGTGCTGACTGACACTGTCCATGTTTTTCTTGTGCTGCCATCTGTCTTCCCCCACTAAAGTCCCTTTGCATCCTGTCTGCACTTGAATATGAGCTACCCTTATTGCTCAAGACAGAAACACACTCTGAGCACAATGAAGAGCAGCACAAGGGTGGGTGATCCTGCTGGAACATGAAAGGATGTACCTGTGGAGCCCTGACAAAGAGGGCAAGAGAAGCAACATGCCCTCCTTAAGATGAGGAGCACCAGGGATCTGGAGGAGACACCTGACCCAGTACTGCTACACCTGCAGTGAATACCTGCCACCAGCCCATTGCAAGAGAGCTCTGGCAGGAGACCTGCTCGTCCCGTTCCTGCCCTCTCCAGCCCAACCGCTCCACTTCCATCCATCCTGCCATTGGCAGGGACATCCTGGCCTTGGACACTCCCAGGGATGGGGCAGCTACAGCTGCTCTGGGAAACCTGTGCCAGGGCTGCATCACCCTCACAGCCAAAAATTCCTTCCCAATATCCCATCTACCCCTGCTCTCTGTCTGTGGAAAGCCATTCCCAGTGTCCTGTCCCTGCATACCTTGTCCCAAGCCCCTCTCCAGCTCTCCTGGAGCCCCTTCAGGCCCTGCCAGGGGCACTCAGGTGTCCCTGGAGCCTTCTCTTCTCCAGGTGAAACCCCCAGCTCTCCCAGACTGGGTCCAGAGCAGAGGCGCTCCAGCTCTCAGAGCATCTCAGTGGCTTCCTCTAGACAATAGGAACTCATCCAATTTAAAATAAATCCAACTCTGACCACAGTAAAGTCACCTTCTTTAATGGTTTAAATACCAGAGCACAATCACGACTGAGTTCGGAGTACCTGCAGGTTTCACAAACACAAGCTCCTTCCTCATTCCTATTGTATTTAGCTTGGAGTTGTCTGCACTTGGCATTATTTTGAATCCTCACTAGAGTGCTGCATCTGTGTATTTCATCCAGGGTGAGACTTTAATTTTTTTTCTCCTTCTCCCCACTGTGTCCCTGGTTTTGCCTTGTCCCAGGTAAGGACTGTGTGTGGTGGACACCAGCCAGCACACTCTTACCTTGGCAGAGCTCACGTCACAGAGGAACCACGGAACCCTGTTCTGAATCCTAACCACAGGCCAGCTGGGCTTGCCTAGGGGCTCCTGGGGCAAGACAGCAAATCCCTCAGGTTTGCAAAGCTCATGTCCTCTGAAGATTAACTTGTGATTGGCAGAGAACTGCAACTTTGAGGTGCTTTCTCTTCAGTGCTGAAAGCACATGTCAGATGAGAGATGCCCAGCAGATCCAGTAACAGCCCCATCCCCAGACCCAAAGGCAGCAAAACTGTGAGGGTGCTACTAATTTGAAGCCAGGTAGACTCTCCATCAACCACAAATCCAGTTCTAGACATTGCACAGGGATATGAGCCCCCTGAGGGTTTGTGTTCCATCAGGGCACTTGGTGTCTGCATCTGCTGTAATCAGGTTCGGAGGCAAGTTGAGCAAGTTGAAAAAATTCCTCAGGAGGCACTTTACTGATTGTGTACCAGGAGAAAAACCTTTGTGACATGGCAGACACACCCTGGGCCAAGACATGACACTCACATCTGGTTAGCACTGCTGTCCTAGTGCTGACCCCTGCGTGGATGCACTCACTCTGGGAAGCCCAGAGCACTGCTCTGCTCAGGCCCAAGGGAGGACAGGGAACAGGGAATACCAAATCCACACATCCTACATGGAAAGGACCATCGTACCACCCGGTCCCATCCCCTCCATACACACACACAGTGACACTCACATGATGAAGTAAAGCACATCTTGTGAAAAGAGAACTGATCTCATTCTAGAGGCTTCAGACAGTGCTAAGTCCACTCACCCACCAGATAAACTATCCCAACATTAACTACCCTCCGTGCCAGGAAACTGCATCTCCTCTCCTGTGTAAACTGCTCTAACTTCAGCCCCAATGCACTGTGCCTATTCCGGCTCTGTCTCCCAGACTGAAGGGCCTCATGCTGCGCTCGTTCCTCGGTGCCAGTTTTCCAGCAGCATTGATCAGTAATTCAGGCACATCCCAACCTGCTCCTGTGAGCCCAACAGGACTGAGAGGGCTGCTGGAAGTAGGATATGGGGTTATGTGAACAGTTGGTTTGACATCAGCGTAAGCTCTTCTGTGATTTGAATCTTCCCCCAGCTTGGATATCTCTGCTAAGTGAGGGCTCAGCCAAGGCACCCAGGACACACCAGTGCAGGAGTGTCCCTGTCCAGAGGCAGGAACTGCCCCCTCGCTGGGGCACGCTGAGGGTGTGCAGTGGTGGTGACGGAGTGACAGGGTACAGTGAAGAGCTGTGGCAGGGAATAGGCAGAGCTGCACGTCCCTGGTCAGAACAGATGGTTTCTCTGGTCGGCAGATGAGTTCTGACTTGACAGGGACAGCAGTTTGGGATTCAGAAGGGCTCATTATGCTTCCCTTGGCACCATGGGAGCACAGAGATGTTACTGTGCCACATTCCCCGTGTGTATGCAATGCCAACAATCCCAGCAGCTCCCAGCACTCAGCCCAGCTGCCCCCCAGCCTGCATGTCCTCGGCCCCAGGACACTCTGAAGCACCACGCTGGACATGGGCACGGTTGGGGAGCAGGGCAGGAAAGAACAGCACAGGGATGTCACCCAAGCCCATCCTCAGTGGAAGTACCAGATTCTGAAGGATTTCTGTGATCAGCAGCATCACTAGCACTTCCCTTGTCATCCTGAATGGAGCAGTTCCCATACCCTGTGAACCAGACTGTGCCAACAGCTGGCTGTGAAGGAGGCTGGTGGAAACTGCTCACCCTGGCCCAGGACACCAACCCCAAAGACAAGGTAAAGGCTCTGGGAAATGTGGGCAGAAAGGTCTCAAGTTCAACAGCTTCCCCAGGGTGAGAACATCCCATGGCAGGAGCAGCAGCAGCAGTGTGACAGAACTCTGTGAGAGGAGGAGCATGGCAGGAACTCCATGAGAGGAGTGTGACAGGAACTCTTGAGACCAGAGGGTCTCCTGGTCTCCCCTCACCACACTCTAGGGCAGCTGCCCCTCTCCAGTGTGAACACACAGTGATGATACCACACCAGCCTCTCACCATTTCTCCAGGGGAAAGCGAAGAGGAAAAGACGTTCACAAAACAGGACAGAAACAAAGAAGAACTCGCCAGGAATCAAGTGCCATCCCTGGTTGGGACTTCCTTTGGTTTAGAGAGCAGCAGCTTCCCCCACACACAGCAACTCATCACCCAACTTACTCCTCAGGGTTTCACGCCACCATTTAAACCCTTTGACTTTCTTCTGTTCTGGACTCCAATGAGCACAAAATCTCAACAGGAGCTTACCTGGGACCTGCACAGAAATGCCAACACCCACTGAAGGGACTCCCCAAGGGCGGCAAAAGCAGGACACTAGAGGAGAGGTTTTGTTTCCAGCTCAGCAAAGCAAAGGACTGCTGACACACCAAAGCAAGGACAGCTGCCAGCTCTGTGCCTCCCACACCAGCTCTTACCTGTGTGACCCACACCAGCTCTTACCTGTGCCTCCTGCCAGCTGGGAGCTGCTCCGCTCCTTGGCCAGCCCGTTGGCTTTGGGACTGGCACTGGGCGCCGCCGCCGTCGTGGCCCTGGGGAGCCGCTTGCCCGGGACCTTCACTGTAGTTCTCAGCAGGTCAATCTCCTTCCCATGGACATTTTGCATATAGTCCTGGAGCAGAGAGGCAGAAGGGTTGAGGATCAGCCCTGCCTCGGTCCCACATGCCCAGCTACCCTCTCATCCACAGAACCAACACTAAACCCAGATCCATCTGCTCCCTCGTCTCCAGAATCGGCACTAAACCCAGATCCAAACTCTCCTATTCTCACCATCAGCATTAGCCATGGATCCATTCACCCCCATGGGAACTGTTCACAGGCAGGTGCCAGCCAGTGAACTAAGGTGATCTGAGAGCTCAGCACGTGCTAGTATCTCTTGGACTACACCAAAGACTCATGGTGGGCCAGAGGTGAAAGACCCCTCGATTCCCCCAGTGCCCACAGCCATTTTCTGACGACATAAATGCAAAGCCCTGACTCCAACCTGCCCAGGACTAGCTGGTGCTGTGGAACTGCCTCCAGAGAAAAGCCAGGTCTCACTGGCAATACCCAGGACTGGTCTGGTGTGAGTAACACTCGGATGCTGCCATGGGCAGTTGGAAGCCAGGACAATCCCATTTGAGAGAGCCTGGCTGGGTATCAGAGACCAGACTGAGGCAAAGGGCACACAGGCAGCCGGCAGTTCCTCCACCCTGTCATCTCCTGTTCATTTAATCACTGCACTCAGCTCTAACAGCTAATAATATAATATAATATAATATAATATAATATAATATAATATAATATAATATAATATAATATAATATAATATAATAT
>VWZD01001163.1:166150-176495 GCA_013396695.1 Sakesphorus luctuosus
AATATAATATAATATAATATATATAATGTAAGTGTAATCAATGAAATACCTGGAAATTCTCTCAGTTCACAGCTAGGGTAAGTGAAGCCCAAATCACCACAACTCAGGTAATTCTTTGCACATTCACCTGTAGAGCTCCCTGTTTTTGAAAGCTTGATGCTTCCCCCATTTTGTCTGGTGGACAATTTATTACACAGCCAAAATCCCACATGCAGACTGCAGCCATCCCTCTGCCCTGCCTCCTCACGGCATCTCAGCTTTCAGCTAGAATGAGGGTGCAGAACCACAGCCTTCCTCAAGTCCTGTGTCTCTTCCTGTGCCTCCCACCCCTCCCTGCCCCTCAGGGCACCACGGTTCTCCCCTAGTCCTCTCTGATGGGCCCAGCTTCTCATCAGCTCATGACCCCAGAAGGGGAAGGCCCAACCATTATGACAGAGGGGAACTGCTGTGCCCTGATCCTGGGCAGGCCCTGAGGACGCAGGGCCTGACAGCAGAGCTCGATGCTCTGGGAAGAACAGGGAGGTGGGGACACCCTTCCTGGGCTCCTGTGCTGCCTTCGGGAGGATCCGCAGCTGTCCAAGGTGAGGCTGTGGCTGCTTCGAGGAGCTCGGGCTTGCTCCAGTTCACAAGGAGGTCACCAAAAGATTAACCCAGAGCTGGTCCCTGTCTGCTCCCACATCCAGGAAGATGAAGACATGAACAAGCTCCGGTTAAGAGCAAACATCCTCCCCACCCCGGCCCCAAGAGCAGGTGGCAGTCGCTGACTGTGCTCTCAGGTACTTGCAAGCGCCAGGGCCTCCCAACAGCATCACCACACCTTGGTTTGGACTCTTCTCTTTCCACTGACCCCGGTGCAGGCATCCCCTCCTCACAGTGCAACCCAGGCATGGGGCCTGGGGATGGCACATCCTCCTGTGCTCCCATGGGCTGAGCAGCCTGGCCTTCAACCTTGGCACTCACCTTCCAGTGCCCCAGGTGACTCTGAGACCATCAGTCCAACCAACCACCATTGCAGGCTGTTCCCAGCTGGGTGGGGACCTGGTGGCAGCCCTGGGCAGGGACCCTCGTCGGGGCTGGAGGATTTTCCCTCACTCAGCACAACTGCAGCGGTCGCCGGCTGCCTGCCGGAGCGAGCGGTCACCAGCGCTCAGCTTTTATTACCCACCATAAAACAGCAATTTCTTCCCAAGCCTCCTCGCTAATTACCCAGCCAGTTCTCTCATTTCATTTTATTACTGGAATTAACAACGAGTTCAAAGCGTGGAAAGCTATTAAGATGTGTGATTAAGCCACATTCAATTAGTTTCTACAAACAATTTAATTGATGTTGCAGATAGAATTAACAGAAGGTGATTGTGTGAATGGCTCCACTGGCTGCAAAATGGGAGCTGCTTCCCCAGCTCTGTGCGGCGCGGCCGGCGAGGCTGGGCTCAGCCACACGCCTTCCCGGCAGCACAACTCTCTCCAAGGCTTTGGGGAAGTGATGGGAAACCACACTGGGCTCTTCACACAACTTGTTCTTTCCCTGTCGCTGAACACACTCACAGAAAGGTAAAAACACAGATGCAACGAGGAAAGCTGTGCTGAATCCAGGGATCAGGCCCTCAGCATTCCTGTCTCCAGCTCGAGCGTTCTGCTTGTCCCTGAATCCACCAACTGCTCTGGAGCAGAGACAGAGGTGGCACCTCGGGGCAGGAACACATCAACTGCCCCACAGGACCTGAGCACAGGTCTGGGCTGGTGAACAAGGCAGATTCACTTCCATCAGGGAACCAGAATCCCTGAGTTCAGGGCCAGGCCCAGCTCACCAGCACAGGCTCCTCCACCCCTGACTGTAAACTCATGGTTTCCACCTTACTCCTAGTCAGAAAACTTCCAAGTGGGGCTGGAGCTGCTGTGAT
Source organism: Sakesphorus luctuosus (assembly GCA_013396695.1). Lineage (NCBI taxonomy): Eukaryota > Metazoa > Chordata > Aves > Passeriformes > Thamnophilidae > Sakesphorus > Sakesphorus luctuosus. Next base: position 168,052 of record VWZD01001163.1, read on the forward strand.
CCAGATCAAGAAACAGGCAGAGTACTGAACACCCAAAAGCAAACAAAGAGCCCAACCAGAAAGCTTTGGTTGATCAAATCAGCCCTGTCAGGGCCCTGATATCCATCAATGGGGCACAAACACATCTGAGGCAGATGTGCACACGAGGATAAAGAAATGAGGGCTGCTGCTCCCTGTGGTTCTGACATCCATCCCAGGAGGGACAGGGAGAGAATGTAACCGAGACAGAACAGAAGTCAAGGCAGGAACTGCGCTGACTCATGCCAAGGAACAGCCACTGGGAGCACAAATGCAGCACAGAAATGCTCTGGGGCTTGAACATCTCAATGGACAGGGAAAGACTCTCTTCCTGCAGGGCCCAGCCTCCCCTCAGGACCTCTCTGCTGCACCCAGAAATCTGCAATCCCCCAGACATGTGGCAGCACAGGCAGGGGTCCATCCCATGGCAGGAACTTCAGGATGTTGCATGTCCCCTTGGCTGAGGCTCTACGGCTTGTTCTAGCCCACAGGTCCCCCTGTCACGTACCCATTTGGCTTGGGAGCTGCTGCCAGAATGAAGTGACAGAGGAGCAGGTCATGCACCAAGTGCCAGAGGGAAGGGGAGGCAGAGGGCCTTTGCTGACCCACATGGCATCCTGCCCCTTTCCTGCACACAAAGCCACAGGAAAGAACAGAATACAATGGTGGGTGCCAGGGTCCCTTCCCCAGTTCTCAGGGAGGTGATGCCACAGGCAAGCACACAGAAACTCTGCCTTGCAGCAGCCAGGCTGGGCACCCCCATGCCCTGTGCCCCCAAATAATGAGCCCTCGCTGTGGGTAAACACGACAGGTGATATGACACCTATCTCAGGTGCAAGGTTCAGAGCTCCCTGCAGAAACCGGGGAAGACAGGCTCAGCTCGTACTGCCCTCAGATATGGGCTGTGGATCACCAGTGGCACCAGGTGGAAGCAAACCAGATTTTTGCTTGGGGCAATGCAGTAATGAAATGAAACACTGAAGAAGTGCGGGAAGGAAAGCGAGTGGCATCAATCTCGATCACCCCCCGAGGAAGGAGTGGTGTAAAAAAAGAGAGAAACCTGGTGTGCAGCAGCAGCAGCATCCGAGAGCAGTTAAACAACAGCCCAGAAATTGCTCTGCCTCTACAGCTGATGGTAGTAACAGCCCACGGTGGAAATGTGATAAACCCACACGCATGTGAGCACACACAGAGACAGCAGCAGCCACACCCTCCCAGTCCAGGGCTCCAAAGACCAAAACATGGCGTTACAAAGTTAGGGAACTGCAGGTCACAGCATGGTATGGGGATCAAGGACTAAAAGAAAAAGCTCCCACAAATTAGGGAAAGGGAATGCAATAGCTGAGTCTCCAGTGCAAGGACAGGAGGGTCCACAGGATCACAGGCTCAGGAACTGGACAATTGAGCACAGCAAGCCCTGGAGTGAGGACTGCAGAGTTAGCAATGAGGAGAAGGACTCTGAGGCTCAGGGCACTCCAACACCACACGTCCAAAGATATCAGTGACAGACTGAGGGCCTGCAAGTATTCACAGGACCTGCAGCACCTTGTCCTTCTCCCTGCAGCCTCCCAGCACCCCTAAACTGCCCTGTGCTCCCCAGCTGCTGCCTGTCCATCTGTCCTGCAGCAGCACATCCTCTCAGAGGTGCTGGGGCCTGTGTCACAGGTGTGTCTGTCCGTGGCTGCTGTCGCAGCAACAAACTGTGCTCAAGAGGGAACGGGGAAGAAGTCATTAGCCCCACAGTGGGGAGGCGACAGAGATGGATGGGGCGGCAGCTGCGCCCGAGCCACGCGGTGCAGAGGATGAGCTGAGCCCTGCACCGACGGCAGCTCAGCTCGGCAGGCTCTGCACAGCCACCTCGTCTCCATTACCCAATACCTAGCAGCCAGGAAAATTATTCCACACCCAAACAGCACCATCAGCTGTGGCTGCACAGAGTTCTCCACCTGCTCCTCACCCTGCTGTGGGGAGGCAGAAGCCTCTGCTTTAATGGACTGAGCAAGCGAAGAGGAGAGCTGCAGTTCCTCAGCACAATCCTGCACACAGCATTCCCACCAGCAGTTCCCACCAGCCTGGCACTGCACAAACAACCTGCAGGAGAGGGAAGGGGTCTCCTCCAGACCCTGGTAAAAACCAGCTCTGCTGAAAACACTGCCCTGGAGGTTGCCAGAGCTGAACTGCTGCACAGGGCAGAGACCAGGGCTCCTGTTCACTGTCAAACCCTTCCTCAGCCCCTCTGTCACTGTGGCTGCTGTGAGAGCACCCACAGCAGCAGCCACAGCATGATGGACACTTCTCTGTCCCACCCTGCTCCTCTACCCAGCCCAGTACTCACATGCAGGCTGGGGTGGTAGGTGAGGACCCCATTGTCACACAGTGTCACATACTTCTTCTTCCACTCCTTGTTGAGGGACTTGCCACTGCGCTTGAGGAGAATGCCCTGGAAGAGAAGAGTCAAGCCTCACACTGTGTTTGGTGCAGGCACCTCCTGCTCTGCTCCAGCACTGCCCCTTGGAGACTGGTCTTGGAAAGGACACAAAGAGCAGACTTAAAACATCTTCTAGGTCGGCTTTCCCACAGCATTTCTCTGGGCTGTGTCCCTTTCTCCACCAGCTCCCCAGTTTGCACAGAGAGCCCCTCTCCCTCTGGGGGATGAGGGTCTCCACATGCCAGCACCGACACTCAGGTCCTCTGAGGGACCCATGACATCCTCTGGTGTCCTGAATCACTTCCTTGGCAAATCTTACTGTGCCAAAAGGCAGTGACCACACATGTCAGGAGCTGACCTCCCCACCACCAACACAGTTGGCCCCCAGACTTTCTCCTACTACCTACAGCACAGAGGAATGGGCAGGGCAGGGACAACTGGGGGCAAGTGGGGGCCGACTGAGGGACAACACTGCAAATATAGGTCCCCCAAGGGATGCACCTTCTCTCGTCTGCTTGCAGTTCTTTCTGAGAGTTACCAAGCAGAGCTTTCCAGGAGGGAAAGCAGGTCCCGGGCAGCTGAGGGGTCGGTTCACACACTTTTCTCATCAGGATTTTACACGAGACCCATTCTGTAGTCTCCGGCACAGCACACCCCCAGGACTGGGAAATTACTGCACTCACATACTCTGAATTCTCTCTTCCCACTGGGGTAACCCAGAATCAATTCCATCAATCTGAACCAAAGCTCAGAACTTGGACACTCCTCATCCTTGCCACATCTACTTCTGTCTGCCCAGGAAATCTACCTCCAGCAGCAATCCATCATGTACCAGGTAGGGGCAGAGCTGGAGAGGGAGAAGGAAGCTGAGGCAAGACACCAGATGCAAGGGCTCTGGAGAAGGGAGAAGACATCAAGCATTCTGCCAGTAGTGAGGGAAGGGCAGCATGGAGGAACAAAAGTAGGAATGAATAACAAAGTCTGGGAAAAAGGCTGGATCTACCAACTGTCGGCCCTTGGAAAGCACTGTCTGGACAGACACCCAGACTGGCTGTTCCTATCATGGCAAAAATCTGGGCCCCAGGCCAGCTCCTCCTCAAAAACCTGGGTAGAAAGTCTCAGCCCTGCCAGCCTCAGCATATTTGGGAGTCCTGTCCCAGTGCCTGGAGACTGGGCTGCTGCACCCGCACGGTGGAAGGGCCCAGCACAAAGTGGTGGGGTTTGGCACACACAGGGGGGACAACACTGCCAGACGTGACCGTGAAATTGAAGATAAATGGGGCACAACAGGCAGAAGTACCCCGTGACTGCTCCAGCTCAGGGCTTGGGGAGAAAACAGTGGGAAAAGGAACCACCTCCTGCTCGTGCGGGGACAAGACAGTGAAAGATCTGCCAAGATCTGCCAGGGAACAAGCAATGACCCTCAGAATCACAGCCGGACACTCACACCGGGCAAATCCATGGAAAAGTCATGGCAAGGAGTGATGGAAACAGAAGGAGAGGAGAGCAGATCAGCCAATGCCAGTCGGTGCAGATGAGACAGCAGAGGAGTCGGGTCCCGCTTGGGGTAAGATGCACTATCTGATGGCAACAGTGGCTGTGCTGACACAGCATTTTTAGCTTTCTGTCAAGACTTTAACTGAGCAGCAACACCCTTAAACATCAGCAGGAAAAAATCCATGGAACCAGCTATGGACAAAGTGAAGGACGTGCAGGGTCTCTAAACATAGCCATCACTGAGAATAAGAGTGGTCATAAATGAGAAACCTGTGTCCAATGTTTGTTTGGTATCTTTCAAACAAATCTCTCCTCTCCTCTTCTTGATGTGTCTCTTACCTGAGGCACCTTGGTGCTACAAAACTCCTACTTCAACAGTTCTACATTGCCCCCCAAAACTGTGCTGCCTGCAGAGAAGAGCTCAGCTGCAGTTAGTTCAGCCTCAAACCTGGAACTCGGCGAAATAAAAAGCACTAAGAAGCACAACCAGACTCAGAGCTGGAAAGGAGGATCCAGCACTGCAGCCCATTTTTGCAAGCCATGAAGCACAGAGTCCAAAACCAGGAGCAACTACACGGTGTAAGTAAACATCTAATGCAATACAATGGCTTTCTGCCCACGGGTGATGCCGTCCCCTCACGTTTCTGGTCCTGGCTGAGCTCCTCACAGCTCCACGACCAGCAAGACCTCTGCGCCCTTCAACCTCCCTCTGCGCATCCCGGGAAGACTTACAGGACATAACTCTTCCACAAGTTTCTTCCCACGTGGAAGTCACGTGCGAAGGGAAGGAGCAGCCAGAGCTGAGAGGCAGGAGAGCCCGACCCTCTTGCCTTCCCCACACTTCCTCCCTCTCCCGGCATTCCGTGGGCCGCGCCGCTCTGTGCCGTGCTGGGCTGTGCTGGTGCACAGTAAAAGCAGCAGCAGCAATATGCAGTGTAATGAAGCAGGGAGCAGTGATGGCCCCCAGAGGACTCATTTACTCCACAAATCTCCCTTCCACTCACTTTTTGCTAAGAATTTTAACACCAAACTTAATTGTAAAGTCGCGTATTGATTGGAAAATGCAAATGGCAATTTAAATGTAATCTAAGCTCCCAGCATGATCCCAGCTCCCAAGGAGGAGGAGTCACCCGCCCTGGGCCCTGCTGGAGTGCATGGCCCAAGCGGAGCCAGGCCAGGGGCCGAGGGACCCGCAGGCTGCTGGCACACTCCGTGCAACCTTCCCAGAAAGATGTGGTAGGTGTGCAATTAGGAGTTCATTCCTGGCAACAAACGGCTGGGGAAGCTTCGTCTCCCGGCCCAATTAACCCACTTCTTGGAGCCAAGCGTCCAGCCATGAGGGAGCTCTTCCAGCCTTGCAGGACCATCACTGAGAGGACACCGTGGCACAGGGACCCTGAGCCCTCAGTGCACAGCACCCCTGGTACAGGCACCAGTTGCTCCTGCAGCCCAGAGGGGGCAGAGGTGCTATCCCACGTGTTGAGGAACCCAAACACCAAACACCCGCAGTTGCATCCTTTCCAGATGTCTGTAAGGAGACAGATCAAGTCATCCAGAGGTGCTGTGCTAGAGAAGGCAGTGACAAGTGACAGCCAGGCATCCTGTCATGGCAGCATAGTCCCTCCTCAGCCAAATCTCCCAGCATCCCAGTTTCTCCTTTCCCCAACATCCAGCCCAGTTTCTGGCATCCTGACTCCATGCAAACCCCAGGCCTGGTGCACCGATGGGGCTCCCAGCACTTCACAGTGCTTGTTCTGTCCCCACGGAGCCCTGGGACAGAACACTGGTCACAGTGATCCCAGCACAGGTGCCACAGGGTGGTCTGCTGGGCAGCCAACCCACTGCCTTCAACCACTGGTTGGTAGTGTAATCACGAACCAGCCTTGCTCTTCCAAGCAGTAGAACTCAGCTGCTCCCAAGGTGACCTGCCAGTGGCCCCAGCACTGACCACAGCTGTGCTGGCACCAGCCCAGTGCTGCCTACACCAAGGGAAGCAGAGCAGTCCAATGCTGGACACGTACTCAAACAGAAGATCCTGCACGTTTGCCCCTGACAGCCCCACACCCACCAGCTTCTCTGCTCTTACAGCTGGGCAGGACCACCAGGCTAAAAGGTCTCATTCTCCTACTGCCCTGCAAAGAGACAGCAAGCAATGAGACCTCCATGATCCGCCAGAAAGGGAAAGGCCACACCAGGGAACAGAGCAACCATCCCCTGTCCCGAATCTTGGTGATACAGAGCTACAGCTCCTGGAAGTCTTTGATCTCTTCCCATTGCTGGTACCAAGTCATTGCTCCTCATGGCGAAGGGCCACAGCAGGGACATCACTCTGGACTCTCCAAGCTGCATGTTCACGTCTACCCCATCCCCACAACCCAGCTGTGGATATTGGCTGGTTTCCTCCTTGAGGAACACAGCTCCATGCCTTCCTAAGTTGCTGCAGCACCACTATTTAAGTCCAACAGCGGGAGGGCAGCGATTCCAGATGCCACAGTGTCCTAGGAGACAGGTCACAGTGGTACTCTGCAGCCTGAACCCTGCCCAGGGCCAGCACCTCCAGCACAGGGTAACCCACAGCCTAAGGAGAGAGAGCCACTGACACAAAGCTGGTATCAACCTATTCAACACCACTTCCTGTCATGGATGTGCCTGTACAAACACTGCCAGGATCTCTGCGAATTCGCCTCCTGCAGCTCTGGCTATGGGAGGTGCCATGCATGGACACAGACCTGCCCCAGGAACGCTTTGCTCTGGGCTGTCCTGGTGAGCTGCTGCTGCATGAACTGGTCCCTCCACCTAGTCCTGAATCAAGCAGCAGTTTGGCATCTCCTTCTTGAAAAGCCCAGAAAGGATATACAGGCTGTGTTTGCACACCTGGGATTCTGTCAGTCCCAGTTCCCTCCCTGTTCCACACAGGAACAGCACTGTCCTGCCTACAGCAATCCCACCCTCTGGCAGACCAGGCAAGGCCAGGCCCTGTCAGCAGCACAGAGACACAGGAGAAGGTAAAGGAAGCATCCTGCCCTGACAAGTGAAGGGCGATCCTGGGCAAAGGAACATATAGGTCCAGACAACCAAGGCCACAGAAGGGGTCCCAGGACCAGCAGGGAGCAGCAGGTTCTGGGGAGCCAAGTCAGGTCCCACTGAGGGCTCAATGCTCTGCTCTCAGCCTCCCCTTCCCTGCCATGAAACAGATGCACACTACTTTCCCTGATGCCCAGGACAGGCTGACCCAAAACTAGGCTGTATGTGCACTGCCACTGCAGACCAACAACAACCCACTGCACACCACCAACAACCCACTGCAAACCACCAACAACCCACTGCACACCAGCGACCCACTGCACACCAACAGGGCCTGTGCTGCAGAGAGCTGGCTGCCCCTTTCTGCTGGGGCAGTGCCAATCCCTGGCACTCCAGTAGCACAGCCCCAGTGTGTGAGACCCCACAGCCCCTGTCCTGGCATTGCTTCCCCTGTCACTGTCCCCTCTGGCACCAGAGCCAACCCTCCCAATGCTGACCTCCCAATGTCACATTCTTTCTAGCATGTTCCCCAGCAGTCCCATGCACACCTGCTGCAGGATTATTCTATGGGTTGGAAAGGGCAGGAGCTCTGGCAGCTCCAGCAGGGAGCAGGGTCTCTCCTGACCCAGCCCTCCAATTCCTCAGTCAGCCTGGCCTCACCAAGTCCTCCTTCCCCAGGGAATCTCAGCATGGAATGGTACCATGCAGCCAAAACCTGGTGGAGAATGCAGACTCTGCCCTCCTGCCCCACAGCCCAGCTCTCCCACAATGAGGCAACATGACTGGCCCCATGCAGCACAGCTCAGCCCTGGCAGCATGGGGGGCACATGGGGCATCGAGATGCCAGTGGGGCCATGGTGGGGAAATGGATCCACAAGAGGGGCACGAGGTGCAAGGCAGGAACACAGCCAGGCACTGCCAAGCAGCATATGGATTAGTCCTGTCCACAGCACAAGGAAATCCCAGTGGAAACACTATCCAGCCAAACCACACCACTTTGGTCGCTTGGACATTACCTATCGCTGCTCACCAGCGACAGATATGGGCAGGCAATGCTCCGAATCCGTTCCAGGCAGCTTGAGCTTCCCTGGAAGCCAAAAGGCAGGGCCCGAACACACTGCTGCCAGAGCAAATGGGGCCTCCCTTGGCTTCCCAGCAGTTCACAGTGTGAGCACTGTGCTCTCAGGTGTTTGCAGCAGCCCACGAGGAGGGGAGTCCCTCTCCTGTCCTGCTGGAAGGCAGCAAAGCCAGAGCAGGAGCAGGAGTGGAGAGGAAGCAGCGCGAGGCTGCAGCAGGGCTGTGATGGGCGCGGGGTGTGGATGCCATCTGCTGGAACCGCTCTGCAGCCGCTGTCACCGCAGCCCCCACTGCAGTTCGCTCAGCAGACCCCCAGCAGATCCTCCACAGCCCACTCACAGCCCCCACTGCAGTTCGCTCAGCAGACCCCTCATAGCCCACCCCCAGCCCCCACTGGAGT
>VWZD01001163.1:176545-206531 GCA_013396695.1 Sakesphorus luctuosus
CCCAGCAGGGCCTGTCTCAGCCCCCACCACAGCCCTCCACCAGCCCTTGCTGCAGCCCCCACCCAGTGCCCCCCATCCACATACGGCACGGGGTCCATGCCAGCAGCCCCAGCACCCCACTTGCTATGGGGCCTGGCGTGTGCAGCCCCCCAGGGCCAAGCAGCACTGCCCCCCAGCACTCGTGCCAAGTGAAGGTGCCCTGGCCCGTGTGCCCCAGACTCTGCTCTCGCAGCGGGGCAATGGGGGAGCATCGAACCTGCTTCATGGGAATGGCCCGCCCACTGCCGATACTGTCTGCTTTACACTCCGGCGCCTTCTTGTCCCGCTCCAGGTCCGCACCCTTCCGAGACTGGAAGCGAAGATACACAGGTCTGTTAGAGACGGGCACAGGAGACCGGAATGAACGGCCCCCCCCGTCCCCAGTGGGCTCCACACCAGACCACTCCGCTCTCCCCCAGGCCAGCTCTCCCAGTGCACAGAGCAGCCGGCCCCTTGCCCGGCCCCTCTAGGGACACTTGGGACATTCCAGCCCAGCCCCCAGCAAGCTCTACTCTCCCCCCACTGCAAGCAGAGCTGTCCTCTTCCTGGCAGAGCAGGGCTACCTCAGCTCCCCCTCCCGCGGGCACACAGGACATGGCGACAGACAGAAATGGCATGGGATGCAGGTGGAGCATGGATGGAAGCAAGAGAGGCTCAGGCAGTGAAGGAACTCACACCTCTACTAATCCAACAGATTTATTCTGGTAACACACTTGCACCATACAAAGTAGCACAGGTCACCGGGCGGAGATACCAGCCCCTTACAAAAGAGCATGGACAATAATATCTACCACACGTCTAGAGCGGCGAGAGCAGGACCCGCCAGCGCCTGAGGGCCGCGGGGAGAGCAAACTCCGATAAATACAATATGAAATTTACAGTCTGTTGAGCAGAACTCATTCAAAGTGCTTAGGACAGAGGGAAATACCAAGTCATACACGGCATGGAGCACAACCAATACATTCAGAATCACAACAATGGCAGGAGGCAGCGGCAGTGTCTCTCTGGAGCGTCCTACACACCCCCTCAGTCCGGGAGCGCCCCATGTGCTTTGGATCAGAAAGGGACACAAGCCCCGCGCGCCTGGGACACCGATTCACCGGCTTTTGGGCCCAGAACCAAACAAAGAGATCGAAAGAGAAGAAAACTAAAGAGACACAGATGGCTGCTCGGCTGCGAGGAGGAAGAGGAGGAGGAGCAGGAGTCCATGCAGGCTGCAGAGGTGCAGGAGGGAGGAAGGAGCGGAGCGCGAGCGGCAGGCGCTGCAGCGGCTCCCGCAGGCAGCAGCAAAGCGTCTTTGGGCCCATCCAGCTCCACGCGCGGCTGTCGCCCGGTCCCAGTGGGTCTGCAGGTCTTCCCATCCCAGGAGGGTCGTCCGCCTGGCATCCCCGAGCACAAGCAGTGCCTAGACAGCATCCAGCAGGCCCAGAAATGTCCCAGCTTAAAGTGCAGGCGCAGGACGTCTCAGTGCTTCCTAGACTTTACATTGGGGGGATTTAAAAGGCTCCTGCGTGTCTCCGAGGGGGGGACCCATGCTGGCTGGAGGGCGGGCGAGCCTCTAATCTTAGATCAATCCCAGTGCCCATCCCTTATCCGGCCCTGGAGAGGCAATGAAAAGTGAGAGAATTTGTACAGAGGTGCCGTGTGTAACCACCTGGATCTTCTAATTTGGAAGGAGTTGGAAAGGCCTTTTTGTTGATGAAAAGTTGGAAACAGTGGCACATATCTGCAAATATCGAAAGAATAAAGAGTTTGGCAAGTTATACTCAGAACACGGACACAAGTCTGTCAGTGATGGGCGCCAGCAGACAGCACGGACAGGCCACAGAGCAGGCGCCGGCGGCAGCAGCAGTCAGGGCCGGGGCGGGGAGTTGGGTGCAGGTGGGCGCCTCGGGGCGCGGGTGGGCACAGAGTCTGTCTCCAGCTGGAGCTCTGGGGCACACGGACCCACTAGGGTGGCGTGATCCGGTGGGGAGTGGGAAGGGAGTGAGAGCAGGAGAGGAGGAGGAGGAGAGGAGGAGCAGGAAGACAGGAGAGGAGGAGTGCAGGAGCCAGGCACAGCTCAGGACTGGGGCTGCAGTGGCCCCTGGAGCTGAGCCAAGCACCGCACCTCAATCAGGCCCGTGACCATCTGGGGACCCCACAGGGACAGGGGTTGCTTGGCTACACCTGCACTGCTTGCCTGGGAAAAGCTATGGCAGAAAACAGCCTGCCCTTTCCTTCCCTTCCTGGCCCTGTCCCACTGCAGGAGGAGGTGTCAGGAGCTGCTGCTGCTGCCACGACCGTATGGGTGAAGACATCAACGTGAGCCATGGATGTGCAGCAGCACACGAGCAAGCAGGTGAGGTGAGCCCCGGCCCCACGGCGAGTGAGCGCCCGCGGCAGTGAGCAAGCGTGAGCCCGGATGGGTGACCGCGGCAGCCCGGATGGGTGATGGCGGCCACAGCCAACAAGCGTAAGCCCCGCAGCAAGCCGCCCTCCTCCTCCCCCAAGCGTGTGCCCACCACACAAGAGAGAGTGTGGGGCTCCAGAGAGCACGAGCACGAGCTGACGGCGAGTCCAGCAGGGTGGGTGGCACAACACGAGCGCCGACACCAGGTGCAGCAGCAAGCACGAGAGAACGGCGGGGACAGGGGGAGGCACAGCCATGGTGACGGGAGAGCAATGGGGCACCTGCAGGAGGGGTGGGCACACAGACACGAGGCCAGTGAGGCAACAGCCATGCGCTGGGAGTGGGGACTCACTGTGAGGGATGGTGTGTGCTGGCAGGAGAGGTGTGGGGCACAGCCCACCTGCCACTGCGCAGGGATGGGGCGTGCACAGAGAGCTGGGCGTGCATGGAGTGCAATCGGGGGAGTGCACAGAGCATTCAGGACACCAGCACAGAAACTTCCAGGATGTCATAAGGCAAGGGAGATGGGCACACTCCCAGCATGAGGACTGGGGAATCTGGGATGCCAATGGTGCAGTGAGAGGGATGGGGCATGGGACACTGAATTTGTGTGGTCTGGTCACAAGGGTGACACAGTGCAACAGGTACAAGGACTCTGTGGTGGCTGGTTCCACAGACAGCAGACACAGTGTGCTGAGCAATGGTGGCTGGAAAGCACATTGAGATGGGGAGAGGAGCGAGGCCAGAGCCTGCACACATACATGGGGAACAGAGGCTACATCTATGCTAGACACGGGACTGGAACACGTGTGCTTACAGCGAGGGGACACTCATGGCTGCACTAACAGTGAGGGTGAGTGTGAGGGCAGGACTGTGCACACTGCGTGGACGGTGTGTGCATGGTGTGAGAGCGTGTGAAGAGTCAGGCTGCAAGGCAACCAGCACAGGAAGAGCTGCAAACATACCCTGCTCCACCTGGGGCTTCGCTGCCTCCCCTCTGCCTCCCCCACCTCAGCACCAGCACAGCTCCCAGTGTGCTGCTCAAGTCACGCATTCGCAGGGCTCGGGAACTGGAGCGACTGGGGCCCCGTGCCAGGTGCTGGGCTCTGCATGGCACCACTGGGCACAGCACCACTGGCACCAAACAGGGGCCCCAGTAGCCAGGGGCTGTGTGCCACGCTTGGGGGACAAAGCCCCAAGGAGAGGAAGAGCAGAGTCACTAGTGCTGTGCACGCACAGGTGCACTCGCCCATAAACAAGCAGGAGCTCTGCTCACACACACACTGTACACACGCACATGAGTGCACTGATGCACACTCCTACACGTGCAAGGAATGTCCTGCTTCCAGGTGCTTCCCCATGCATGCACTCCCTGACAGGAGCAGCTCTCAGCACTATGGACCCTGAATCTGCAGAAGGTTCCTCCTACACACACACACACACTCCTCGTCCCCTGTCCACCCAGCCCTCCTGCCAGCACTGCACAGGTCACTGTGAAGGACAGCCCATGGAGTCAGGCTGCTGTGACCCACTTACTTCCCCTCTCCTCCCATGAAAACCCACCCCAGTGGTCCCAGGACCCCGTGCTGCTTACCGTGAAGATGTTGGAGCGCCGCTTGGACTGCTTGCGGATAGGGGTGGGGGTGTTGGAGGCAGCAATGGTCTCGATCCGCAGCTCCCGCTGGCTGATGCTTGGGGTGGAGGGCACGGAGGAGGAGTAGTCACTGAAGGCTCCTCCACCATTGGTGGCCTAGGGCAGAAGGAGAGGGGATGGTCAGACAGAGATAGGCTGCCTGGAGGCACAGCTGCTGGAACACCCTCCGCCCATGTGCCAGAGCAGGGAGTGCAGCACAGGACTGGGACAGGGTGACATCTGTAGAATCCCAGAATCCCAGAACATACTGTTCTGGAAGGGACCTTAGTTCCAATCCCCTGCCATGGGCAAGGACACCTTCCACTATACCAGGCTGCTCCAAGTACCATCCAATCTGGCCTTGAACATTTCCAGGGATGGGGAGTCCACAACCTCTCTGAGCAACACAGAGACATCCCACACCAAGCACTGCTGCTGCCTGATGGTGGGGCTCAGGAAAGCCCTTCCCGTCCTTTTGCTCTAGTTTTTCCAGCAGTACAATGTTCAAGTTCTGAAACTGACAGTGAAGAGGAGCAAATGGCCAGAGAGACCTGGCTGAAGCCCTTCCAGACACAGGTGTGGAGCAAGGCCCAAGGAAGCAGGGACCCACAGCAGCCCTGTCCAGCAGAGGGGCACGGCTGGGGCACCTCCATGTGTTCCTACATTTGGAGAGAACATTCCAGGGTACTGGGTCGCTCCCCTTGGACAGTGAGAGCTCCCCCCTCCACTAAGTCCATCAGACACGAGGCTGTGAAGCAGCCCAGAGCCTCCACGGCTTCAAGTCCCACCTGTCCCTTCCCTGTCACAGGAGGACAGCTGTGACGCCAGTGGATATATGTGTCCCCAGGACTCTGGCCTTTGCCTTTGCAGTGTCCTGAAGCACAGGGTGCCACACCCCAAGCTCATGCTCTGTGTGAAACCCATCCCTGCTGCTGGTCTGGAGGTTTATCCAAGCAGGCCCCAAGGCTGGCACACACCTCCCGTGCCTGCAGACCACTATAGCCTTGGCTGCAGTGGCCTGTGCCTGGGTACACGTGGGACAACACCCTGGGTCATCACTAACACCTCCCTGGACTTCATGGCAAGGGGAAGATCCAGCCATGTAGCTGTGCACCCATGTCAGCAACACATCTCCTCCAGACAAGGCTGCTCACTCCCACTCTGCCCAGGCCAGTTCTCGGAACAGCCACCTGGACAGGAGCTTAGGAAGGTCCCAGGAGCAACACCTGCACAGAAGCATTTCACTACAACATGGCACATGGCAGCACAAGCTCCCTGGAAGCTCTGGAACAGTAACTCAGAAACACATGGAAGAGCTGCCCCAAGAAGGGTAGGACAGCTCCAGCAGCCCAGCAGGGGCAGTCTACCTCCTCCCAGCTCCCACACTCAGACTGGTGGCATTAACAGCCCAGGCAGCAACAAAGGCACAGCACACCCTCAGAGAGAGGTGCAACCTTTACCCAAGCCATGGATCCTCTCATCTTTGACAAGAGAAATGGGAGAAGACCCACAAGAGAACTCTCCTCTCTTAAGAAAAGGCCTCTTCTGCCAGTGACTTCTTGCCAGAGCCTTCAACAGAGAGAGCTCCTGGAAACCACAGGTTCAATACTCACAGGAGTTCTGCAGGTACTGTGATGAAGTAAGCACTGCAGAAAGCCAGGGCCATCGAGTGGGAGAGGATTTGCTGAGACAGCTCAAGTTTTGGATCAGGCATAACAACATGTATGCAGTCAGTAACTGATGTATCACATGTGAACCAGGTAAAAGAAATAGTCCAAGTGTGACAGAAGAGAAGGCAGATGCTGCAGCACAGAGAATGTGCCATGTAGAACAGTGAGCCAGGCATGGCTGCCCAAAGCCCTGGACCCCTTTGAGGCGGGTTCCTGGCCATGCTTGGTGCCTCTCAGTAATCTTGACAGCACACTCATGATGCTGTGACTGTGGGGAGGACCTGGTTCAGTACAGGAGGCAGAGTCTGAGCTCCTGCCAGACCTGCAGCTCCCAATGCCCAGGGGAGCACCCACTTCCCTGCCAGGTACCCATGCGGGGTACCTGTGTTACCTCCTAGCAGCTGCTGGGAACCAGTTCCCTGGCAGAAAGACCAACTACCATCCCACAGTAAATGCAACCGTGACTCACCCACAGCCTGGGGAACTCCTCTAGGCATCCTGGAGGCCCTGAAGAAAGACTGAGAATGGGGCAGCAACAGTGAGGGGATCAGGTGGAACAACTCTGCAGGTGCTGCAAGCAGCTACTGGTCCGAGAAACTCCCACCTCCTCCCTGCAGGTGAGGAGCAGGAGCTGCCAGGAGGGAGCAGGGTGGGAGTCGAGGCCACGTGAGGAATGGGGCTCCCAAACCCACCCAACCTGCTCACCCAGAGACAGGTGTGGGCAGGACAGGGAGAGTAGAGCCCAAGGCAGCATGCAAGAGCTTTCCCTGGGGCTGCAGGGTTCCAGGGAATCCAACGTGCCTGCTGAAATGGATGCAGATCCACAACCAACAAGCTGCTGGGAAGGCCTGAGGGACAGACCCATGTCCCTGCGGGAGCACAGGACTGTGGGGTCAGCCTTGGCTCCTCCCACATCAGAGTACTAGGTAGGTGCTGAACACGGAACTCGGGATCAGGACCCACCATGCATTTGTGGTGACTTGTGAGAAAGCTAGTGGAAAACCCTGACCACTGCTGACCTGCTCCTGCAGCACCCTTCCCCTCCCCACAGATGGAGCAGTGTCCTCTAGGCAGTGGGTACCACAGCAGAATAAAAGCAAAAAGTCCCAGACTCCTAAAGGCAGAAATGAAACCAGGGCCTTTGGCTGATTCTCAAGAACAACGTCCGCTGTGCAAGGACACCTCCAGGACACCTCCACAGCACTGCTGCCCCAGAAGAAAGGAGCCCTATAGACAGACAGGTGACAAAATCACCAGGGTCTTCTTCTGGGGTGGTCCCTCCTCTCCCAGTAACGGTGCTGGACTGGCCCAACTGACAGAACAGACAAACAGTGGCCATTTTCAAAACTGTTATTTCAGCTGAGCCAGAAGCATTTCTGTGGGCACTGGGAATGCAGCAAAGCCCAAATGCAGTGAGGCAGCTGCCCAAGGGATCTCCTTTCCCAGCCCCTCACCATGGAGCTCCTTTCTGACATGTCTCTCTTGCCTCAGCTCTGCTTCAGAGTCATAGAACAAACACCTACAGCATTGCCATCCTGGCACAGAGACCTATCAACAGCACAGAGCCCTTCCTCTAGCAGAGGGGAGGAGACTTCCTTCTCTGTGCTACTCCTTCAGCTCACTACTGAACTCGCCTCTCCGCAGGTACAGGCCCTCATAAGCCACCAGCATCTGCATCAAGACCATCAAGCTTCCCGAGTCTGGAGTGGAACAGAACTGTGGGCAGCTGTGCCTGCCTGGCCACGGCAGCTGGAGTAGGACCCTCTCATGAACACCCTGTGCTGCCCAGGAGCCTCCCCGCAGGACTGTGGCAGAGCAGGACCATGGCAGGAACAGGACCGTGGGCAGCTGTGCCTGCCTGGCTGGGGCAGCAGAGCAAGACCCTCTCTAAGATCCCTTGTGCTGTCCAGGAGCAACCTGAAGACTCCTCACAACTTTGCTGTGTGTTTGCAGAAGCATGACATGGTCTGGGGACCATAAGCCAGACCTAAAGATATAGACACAAAACTTGACCTCAGGGCAACCGTCAAACTGTCACAGAATCATTGAATCATGGAATCATTTGGGTTGGAAGGGACCGTAAAGCCCATTCAGTTCCATCCCTGCCATGCACAGGAGACCTTCCACTATCCCAGAATGCTCCAATTCCTGTCCAGCCTGGCCTTGGACACTTCCAGGGATAGGGCAGCTACAGCCTCTCAGGGCTACAAACAGAAGCACCGGGGTGACACCACTCTGCTCTTCCCAAGAGCCACCCCAGGGCAGCAGATGAGCCCAAGGCAGAACATGTTGGGTACTGAGAGCTGAGGGGTGCGAAGAGCATGAGGGGTTTCTGGCTTTCCCCGTTCCTGTTCCCCACCTGGTTGATGTGGACAGAAGGAATGGAGGCTGCGGAGACAGACGAATGGCTGGGTGAGTTGGGCAGGGACTTGCAGGGGCCAATGGACAGCTGATGCTTCTTGCGGAGAGCCACCACCTTCTGAGCCACTGAAACGGGAGAAAGGGACAGGTCAGAGTCCAGAAAGCGGCTTTTTTTCACCCATAGATTTCTGGAGGGCTTCAGGGAGACCTAGGCCCTTCCCCTGACCGAGGCCAACACCTGGGGTTCAAACTGTGCCCCTCAGTACTCATGGGGGTGATTCTGTAGAACACCAAATCCTCACTCCCATTGCCACACAGGATCCCTGCCATCCCCAGGGACAGGTGCATGGAATGCTGCCTGTGCTATCTAGGCTGAATCCCCAGAGGCCACTTGCCCTCTTGGGTGTCACACAGAGCAGTGACTTCACATGGACACCACAGAGACACCCCAAGCCCTGGGCTGCTGCAGGAGATAGATCCCTTGCCCAGTCACCTCTGATAGCAGCTCCAGGAGCCAGGTACTGAATAGCCCAGGTAATGCCACCTCCATCAGTCTGGGCCCCTGTGACCCTTGTGGCCTCCAGGTGTTCAGAAAATTAACAGGAGGCTGAGGTGATCATGGACAAGGAGCTCTTGACAAACTGCTCCCTGACCTTTGCTTGGTACATAAATATCCTTAAAATAAAGCCTAAGAGCTGAGCCCCCCACCAAAGCTCTTTAACTGGACCTCTCCGAAGCAAAGAGGGTGGAAGACAGAAGACATGTTCCGTGCCAGCTCGGACCTCAGTGGGAGCTCTGCCATGAGGGCACCACACTGATCACCCCCAGAGCAGGCTCACCCTCAGGCAGTCCTGAAGTGGCACTGGACTCTGCACGATTGTCGCAGGTTTGGCTTAACTGTATGCTAGCTCTAGACTGTATGCTCCCTCCCTTCTCCCAAAGCCGTCCTAGCAAAGGGAAAAACCTGGAAAGAAACGAAATGCAACAGAAACCGAACTGAATAAATAAAAAAACTATATTATTTGATATTCACAATCACACTGTATGTACAGGACGTAGGGGGCCTTCACTTCCCCCAGGGGAAAAGAAGGGAAAAGGGAAAGGGGAAACTCTCCGAAATGTGGAGAAAACTAACTTAAACCTAAACTAAATACAATTAAAGACTTTAGGAAAAGAGAACAAACAAAAACAATCTCACCTAGGCTAGGAGAACCCACAGCCACAGGAGAAACCAGCTAGGCTCACTCCTTGCTCTACCAGCTCCTTCGATAGAAGCCCCTAGCTCGGAAACTCTTCCCCCACCACGTGGAAAACAAGTGTGGAATACTTGTGTAATTTCTTTAGATACCATGGTGGCTAAAGAAGCCATAACTTGAAACCATGACAACGATACAGCCTGGCCTGGGACACTGTCCCTGCTTGTGCCAAGGCCATCTCCTGATCATACTGAAGCCACTGGCACTGTCCCATCCTCTCAACCACAACAGTCACTATGACATCTGAGGACTTGGGAAGGATGGAAGAGTGCAGCTCCCACACAGCGAGCGGCATCTCCAGGGAGAATTCTGCCAGGACATGAGAAACCAGTAAGGAGGAAGTGACCCTCATCCTCCTGACACATGTAATTGTCATGGTGACCTCTGGCAGCCTGACTGCCCAGACACAGGATCTGCCACACCAACAGCCTCACCTCCAACGCCGGAACATGCTCGGTCCAGACCCAGCACAGAACCCCATACACAGCTCCAGGCTCCAGACTGGACAACTGGGACCTGCTGTGAGGAGGAAGGTCTCTGCTGCTTCTGCCTGAGCTGTGGTAGCACCACAACAGCCAGGGCCACCCAGTACTTGGAGAACCCCTGAGCAGCTGGTGAAGGTGGAGATTCCAGTTTCTCCCTCTTGGAGCGTACCCGACACTCAGCACCAGGCGTGGGAAGGACCATCCATGAACACTGAGGACAGGGTGGTCACTTCCTCAAGCTGTTGTGCCAGATGAGCACACTGACCTGCTCCTCAAAAAGGTCTGTGGCTGCTTCTTGTGACACAGGACAGTGGCAGGGAAGGGCTGTCTGGGAGCAGAGATGCAGCACATGCTCCACACAGCATGATCAAGGGAGTGACCTCGGCACTGAAAGCAAAGAGCTTAGGGAACTCTTCCAGCTCTGCTGTGTAAAGTCAACATCCTCCCAAGCCTGGCCAGGGCAGGTCTGCCAGGATCTGGGATGAGCTACTTGTGTGGAAGAGGACATATAAAGACATGGTCTGATGGAAACTGGACCACCATGTGAGGAAAGGTCCTCACACAGTCCATGACTGCCAGCACTCCTCCAGACCCCAAACCAGCTGCACCAAGACCTATCAGATCCCAAAACAGTACTCACTAGGAAAAGCTGCTTACCCCCTCCAGAAATATCTCATCCTATCAATCAGCTTCACCTTGAATGAGACCCTGGAAATCCCTGAAGAGTTCCCAGATGTCAGTGATATTCAAGCTATCAAGCTTTGCTGCCCTCAGTTCCTGCCCCTTCCCCCCCCATCCCACAATTGTGCTCAGGAACAGCTCTCTGGTCCTGCAGTGGAGCAGGAAGGTGAGTGTAATGAGTATCTGGGCTTTGCCCAGCTCTCCTATGAGACAGCGTGTCCCTCTGCTCCCCTCCCAGCTCCCACACGGCTCTCTCGAGAGCTCCAAGAGCACTTGGCAAGGGCACAGACACCGTGGCACCAGCCACTTGAGCACACAGCAAGACTGTCTCACTGAGGGACTAGGCCTGCTTTGGAAAAAGCACAAAGGGATGCAGGATACGGTACATACCTCCTTGTGCATTTTCCCAACAGCTAATGAATAAAATTAATAAAATCAGTAAGAACTCTTTAGAATTCAGATTCATCTGGCTGGGGCTTTTAGCACAAGCTCTGTCTCAGCCTGCAGTCTCCCATCTAGGCCTTCTCCCCATACAGATGGGTACATAGTTACTCCTATAATCAAGTCCTCTCTCAAGCTTCTTGATTTCCTGAATGGATGACTCTTACAGTGTCTCGTATCAGGTATTTTTATTAGCTTTTGATTAATTTTTGTAGCCTTTTGTTTAGTTTTCTCAGTCTCTCTGCATCCTTTTGAAGTGCTGACATCCAGGTTTGAACAGCCTTCAGCATCTCCTCCTGCTGACCCATATGGAGGCTTCCTCTGCCAGGGACAGCCTCACCCTTCCATCACAGCTGCCCCCACTCCTTGCTCACCCAGCACCAGCCTCTGCCCAGACCAACAAGAGGTTTGTGTGAGCAGATTGCCACACTCCTGGGTCTCCTCAGCCTCACAGCTCCTCACAGGGACAATCCCACTCCCTTGTCTCCTCCCTGACCCCACATATGGCCCACCCGTGGCCGAGTCCAGGCAGGGATGAAGCCCAGCACCTTACAGGTGTTCACTCCTGAGCCCTCAGGCAGCAACTCCAGGTCTCCCACCATGCCCAGGGTGCAGCGCTGGCACTGGGAGCCAAGACCATCTCATACATCGCACTGCTGAAAGTTTTTGTTTGTGCTACAGGATCAAGAGAGGGAGAAATAACCCCAGAGTACAGTTCATTCCATCTTAAGATGGAAAAGGATGAGCAGCGTCCAACAAACAGCCACTCCTGACACTGCATCACCTTCCCAGCCCTTCTGGCTACTGCTCCTTGCTGTGCTGCCCTTCAGAGGCTGAGCACAACAGAACCAGATGGAGGAACAAGCTGAGCAGACCTGCAGACACCCAGTACCAAACGCTCTCCAGATCCAGGATCAACCAGGAGCACCCAGGATCAGCCATGCTCACAGCCCTGACGCTGCTGCTCTCCCCAGATTTGTTCTGCAAATATCCCAATAGGTTTGGCAGCTCCTCCCCACCAGCTCACTGTCCTCAGCTATTACCACTGTTCCTTCCCGCGGCTCTTCCATTACTCAGAAGGAAGAGGAGGAGGAAGGTGGGACTCGTAACAAACCTGCCCAATGGATTCACCCCAGTTTCCCCAGTAATATCAAACTGGTGCAGAGGATGTTGGATGTTGAGGGTCCTTGCCAGGTGGGACAGCTTGGAAGGTGGGTCTCTGGGCTGACCGCTCAGATGGATCCAGAGTGGGACCAGCAGCAGGAACATCTCCACGTTTCTGTGTAAGGAATCAGCACTGTGACTGTGACCTTCAGTGCCAGCTGGAGACAATCTGAAGGGCACAGACTCAGGCTGGGGAAGGAGGGTCACCAGCTCTAGCTTGCAGCCATCTGAGGCCAGTGACAGTCCTGTGTCTGCCCTCAGACTGTCCTGCTGTGCTGCAATGACTCCACCTGGACTCCTGCCTTCAGGCATTGGAATTTCCAACCCTTCATGTGCCTGCTCCACCTGCAAACACCACCAGCACAGCTCTCCTGTCCAAAAGCAGCTTTGTCTGCCCAGCCTTCAGCTCCACACAGACCCTTCCCTGGAACACAGACGCTGCCTGGCCTTCAGCTCTGCACAGGCCCTTTCTCATGTGCTGAACAGAGATCCCCAGCAGTGCTACCAGAAGACAAGGAGGTGAAGAATCACAGAATGGATTGGGTCAGAAGGGACCTTAAAGCTCATCCAGTCCCACTCCCTACCATGGGCAGGGACACCTCTCACAAGACCAGGATGCTCCAAGTCCCATCCAACCTGGCTCTGAACACTTCTAGGGATGGAGAAGCCACAGCCTCTCTGGGAAACCTGTGCCAGGACCTCACCACCTTCACAGGGAAGAATTTCTTCACAGTATCTCCTCTAAACCTACTTGCTTTCAGTTTAAGGCCACTCCTCCTTGTCCTGTCACTAGAGGGAACACATAGTCCCATTTAGGGCAGGGTCCTGGTTTATTTAAGCATTTTGCCAACACCTAGGAGATGGTGCAGGTTCCCCATTCCTCCTCAGCACCTCTCTTGCAGAACCCGTCCCAAGCTTAAGCAGGAATGCTCTCCCACACTGTTCCCATAAGGAACAGCTGCCCCATCAGGCCGTTCAGGTGCTGCTGCCCTACTCCAACACCTCTAGGTCCTGCTGTGACTCCTCCTCTCCTCCATGCAAGGCCATCAAACCCCTCTCTGCAGCCTCCCAAGTCCCCACAGGTTCAGGGACTGCTGTACTGCCCCGTGGGGATCCAACTGTCCCCTGCAGCCTCTCTGCTCTGTGGAACGAGCACCATGGGGCAGCCCCTGTAAGAGGGGCAGAAGGTGCTACCCAGGCCCACTCTGTGGTCCCCCATGTGCCACACACAGGGGTCCTTACATACCCTGTATACAGAGCATGCCCTGCCCCTTGCACCGGGTCTGTGTGTGCAAAGCAGCAGCACCACACGTGAGCCCAGGGCAGCCTAAGCCCCTCCGTGGAACTGCACTGCTGCCCTGTCCTGCCTCAACAACGTGCCCTGGCTGCAGTTACCATCCTGGAAGACCCTCTCCACATTCAGGCCGTAGGTAGCACAGGTCTCGTAGTACGTGCAGCGCTTCAGGTCATTGGAGAGCTTCCGCGCCCGGGAGTCGTCGATGACCCGGGGGTTGGTGGCACTGATGGCGTCTGCAAACCAGGAGGACAGAGGGTTAAAGAACAGGGACCTGCGTCTCACCTATCCCACTTATCCACAAGCTCACAGGTCTCAGGTCTCCTGGCCTCCCTCCCTCTCTTCACACAGAGGAATCACCTCCATAGGATACTCCCATAAATGTCTGAGATCATAAAGTCCCTTGTTTGTAGAAAAATGGATAAATCTCTGTACATGACTCTGACTTAACTCCCTGAACTTCCCAGCCACTGAGGTTTCAGCAGACATTGGAAGAACCCCGTGGGAGGTGTGCGGCACAAGGCCAGGAAGTCTCAGCCCCTGAGCTGGATTTGTCAGTCTCTATCATTTTAGGGCTCATGGCCAAACATTGTGTGTTAAAGAATCCAAGGGAGAAATCCTCTTGGGTTAATGGGGAAGTCGGCTCTGCTGGGATGTCCCCACAGCCGAGGCCTTGGTGGACAGCTCTAAAATACAGGCTCAGTTTGTATTCCAGTAGGCTGCCAAGTGCTTGCCTGTTTAGGAAAAACTTCCTTCCCAAGACGAATCCAGCTCCTTGAAGACAAGGCAGGACAAGTGGGGGCTGCAAACAAATCCTCTCAGGAAGGGCCAAAGGAGCACTGGGACCATGCTGTGAGCAGCCTCTCCTCAGACTCTCCAGAGGGTTATGTGACTGTACCAAGGCTGTGACACCTCACCTGGCTCTGTGTCTGGGGCAACAACAGCCACAGAACCTCCTGTACCTCCACAGCACATGGTGCCTTCCCAGTCCTGTCCTGAGCCGAGATCACTCTGTCCTAAAATTCCCTCCACAATCTTTAAATATCCAAAGTTGAACAACTTTGTTCTACTCTCAGTCCAGGGTCTGGAGCAGATCTCCTGTGCCTCCCCCCTGCCTGTCTTTCTGGCCTCAGAGCATTTTCCTGCCCAGGAACAGGTAACACTGTTTAGGAACTGGGTCCTGCCAGGACAGTTTTTCCTCACATCCATGCCCTGTTCCCTCTCCCTGCTGTCACATAGACAATTCTGCAGCCCTAGGCTCCCTCCTGCCCTTGCTGGCAGTCAGATGAGGCAGCACCAGAAGATCCAGGCATTTCCACGAGGAAAATAACTCCATGGAGTGAGGCAGCTCCCTGGGGGAAAGCTGAGACGGTCTGAGCAGGAATCTCCTCCTCAGGGTCTTGGGCACTTTGGGCTGGGGCCTCAGCATCTCTCAGCCTCATGCAGAGTTCACAGTCCAGGATCCCCTGACGTGCTCACAGGGCTGGCACCCCAAGGGGGCCAAGAGTGACACATCACCAGTACTCCTGCCCAAGGCCAGGGGTGTGGGGGAAAGCCTGGGCCCCGCTCTCACCCTGTGTGCCCACCAGCACCATCGGCACCTCTGCCGTGTTCCGGTAGCTGCAGAGCCGCAGGTAGTAGTTGTAGACCGTCTGGAAGCTGATCTCGTCCTCCAGGCTGAAGACAAACACCACAGCATCGACCCAGGCAGCAAACTGGGGAGACACAGCAGGATTACAGGGATTACAGCTCGGGCAAGCGGCTGGAGCCCCGGGCCCCAAGCTGCCAGTGAGGGCACCCCCACGGCTGGAGCCCAGGAGGAGGCTTGGCAGGTGTCTCCCCAGGACAGGGTGGGGAGGGACAGGTCTCCTACCTGGAGTTCGGGAGGGCCCCCTTCATCTCGAATCAGCAGCAAGTAGCTCTGACCATCCACCACAATCTCCTTCTTAAACCGGCCACCTTGGGAGAAGAGCAAAGCCACTGGTCAGCGATGGGGGTCCAGGACACCCCAAACAAAGGCCAGGGGAGCTGCAGAGCCCTGTGGCAGCAGCAGAGGAGGTGCAGGGATGGGGGTCACCTTCAGCACTGGGGAGGGGAGCGAGGACCCAACTCATCCCCAGGCACCCTGGGTACCAGACCTTACCCTCTGGAGACTCCTCCTGCACGTAGGTGCCGGTCAGGTAACGGTGCACCAGGGCTGACTTGCCACTGGACAGGTTCCCCACGATGCCCTGGAACAGAGGCACATATGACCTGGTGTGCCCAGCACATTTCCCTCTACACAAAGCCACCCATGTGAGATGACACCACCAGTGCAGCACCTCAGATTTGCTATGAAATGCAGGTGGGTGTCCCAGGATGGGTCAGCTAGAGAGCCCAGCTCTGCCCGGGCTCAGCATCTTCCCAATGGCTTAAACCCACTTAGTTATGGGAGCAGGTCTGTGGTGAAGGGTCTGGAGCACAACTCTGATGAGGAGCAGCTGAGGCAGCTGTGGGCGCTCAGCCTGGAGAAAAGGAGGCTCAGGAGGGACCTTTCGCTCTACACAACTCCCTGTCAGGAGGGGTGAGCCAGGTGGGGGTCAGGGTCTGCTCCCAGGGAACAAGGGACAGGATGAGGGGAAACAGCCTTGAGTTATGCCAGGGCAGGTTTAGGCTGAATATTAGGAAAACATTTTCATGGAAGAGGCTGTCCATCCCTGGCACAGGCTGCCCATGGCAGCAGGGGTGGAGTCTCCATCCCTGGAAGTGTTCAAGAAATGCGTGGATGTGGCACTTGAGAACATGGTTCAGTGGTGAACATGGTGGTGGTGCTGGTTGATGGTTGGACTTGGTGATCTTAGAGGGCTTTTCCAACCTCAGAGGTTCTGTGATCCTGTACAACTGCACTCACACACTGAGAAATGTGAGGTGAGGAGCAGCTGGGAACACTAAAGCTGCCTCTGCCATCAAAAGGAAGTTTACAGTCAAACTCTTCCAGGCACCGGGATGAGCTCAGCAGGTGAGTCACCACCAGGCAGGTTCTCCAGCTCTCATCCAGGTGCCTGAACACTTCCACTGCTCTGGGTCCTGCCCTGGGCCACCTGCATGCTCTCAGTGAGAGGCAGAGGCACCAGCCCAGCAGCAGCCAGCATTCCAACAGCACAGACCAGGCTACTGGAGTACAGGACACCATTCCATGTGCCAATTCCTCCTGTGCCTGTGGTGCCAGCACACAGCAGGACCAGGGAGCACAGACCAACCTGCTCCCATGGGCGTGCCCAGGCTGCAGGCACTGCTGCCAGGTCTGTCACCTGCCCTGGCAACTACAGATCCCTGACAGCACGTTCAGGCAGGTGAGAACACAGAGAACAACGGCTGGGCTGCCTCCCATCCTGCAACACGAGTCTCCAGAGTAGGGAGCCTGTGCAGACCCAAGGGCTGCACCAACATCGCACCCGTGTTATGGACAACAGCAACAGCCCATCCTGAGGCCAAGCCCTCCCTCCTGCTGCTCAGATCTAACCAGAGACAGAGAATCACAGAATCATGGAATCAGACAATCACATAATCATAGAATGCTTTGGGTCAGAAGGGAGCTTAAAGCTCATCCAGTCCCCCAGGGATGGGGCAGCCACAGCTGCTCTGGGCAACCTGTGCCAGGGCTGCACCACCCTCAAAGCCAAGAACTTCTTCCAAATATCCCATCTAACCCTGCCCTTTGGCAGTGGAAAGCCATTCCCCCTTGTCTGAAGGCCCTCTCCTGCTCTCTTGAAGCCCCTTTTGGCACTGGCAGGGGCTCTAAGGTCTCCCTGGAACCTTCTCTTCTCCAGGTGAACACTCTCAGCTCTCCCAGCCTGGCTCCAGAGCAGAGGGGCTCCAGTCATTTGACCATCTCCGTGGCTTCCTCCGGAATGGCTCCAACAGGTCAATGTCTTTCTTGTGTTTGGGGCCTCTGACCTGGACACAGCACCCCAGATGGGAGTATTGAAGCAGGTCTGTTCCAGGTGGGCAGCTCAGGAGCTCAGTGCCAGGCTGGCCATGGCTCCAGTCCCTGGGGCCACCTCTACCAATGGAGCAGCTCCCAAGGCCACCTGGCAGCGTCAGCCCCACATCATGCCAGAGATAAACACTCCAATGGCATTTAGCTCTGAAACTTGGATGGAGGCTGCAGTTACTTTGTCTGCACACAGTCCAAACTCCAACCTGCATTTCACTGAAATCCTGCTGCTCTGCTCTGCTCTGCCTTGTCCTGACCTCAGGCTCACCTGGAGCTACAAACCAGCCCCCCTAGAACTGGCAGCCCTGAGGAACAGAGCCCCTGAGAGGCAGCAAACCAGAGCCAAATGAGGTGTGGAGGCACTGTGGGGACCTCTGTTCCATGACTGTTGGGAGAAGGAGGGAATCCAGCTGGCACTGAGCTGGCACCGCCCCATGCCAGGTCCAGGGGATGAGTCCTGCCAGCAGCACCATCGATGTCCGACCCATCCCCGTGGCTCCCCCCTCCTGGCAGGGATTGCAGAGCCAGAAGGTCCCCCCCTGAGCCTCCTTTTCTCCAGGCTGAGCCTCCCCAGCTCCCTCAGCCCCTCCTGCTGCTCCAGCCCCTTCCCCAGCTCTGTTCCCTTCCCTGGACACGCTCCAGCCCCTCAATGTTCTTCTCATAGTGTGGGGCCCAACACGGATTCCCACAAGAAAGTTCCCAGGCTTCACCCTCTTCCCGTTTTCAAGCAGCTCTATGTCCTCTGCCCCTCCCACGGGACAGGGGAGCTGAGGAGGCAGTTGGGCTCTGCTCCCACAGAACAAAGGACAGGACAAGAGGAAACGGCCTCAAGCTGTGCCAGGGGAGGTTTAAGTTGGATATTGGGAAAATTTCTTCCCTCAAACAGCTGTCTAGCCCAGGCACAGCTACCCAGGGCAGGGGTGGAGTCCTGGTCAGTGGTCAGATCTAAAAGCTGTGTGGATATGGCACCTGGGGACATGGTCAGTGGTGGCCTTGGCAGTGCTGGGGGAACAGGTGAACTTGGTGGTTTTAGAGGGCTTTTCCAATCCAAATGATTCTGTGACTCTGAACCAGGACTGTGAAAGGCCTCCAGGCTTTTAGAAGAGCTGCATTGGCCAGATGAAGCCCTGGAGCAACAGAGATCCCCAGAGGTCAATGAAAACAAGGGAAAAGGGCTGTGCTACTTGAGGAAGAACTAAAAGCTTTGGGATGGTTTAGCTGGCACCACAGCTTCACAGCCTCCAGAGCCCTGAGATGTCACATGGAACAGCTGCAGGAATGTTTCTGAAAACACACTTCACAGGCAAACTAACACATGCATATTCAAAGTTTGTTTTGAGTTTTCCCTACAGTGCAGGTAAGAGACACTGTGGCAGGACGGCGCTCAAGTGCTTTGCAAAAAGAATTTTGTTCTTTTGTTTCTTGGAGTAATATTGAAAAAAATTGATCTTGCAAAGGCTGAAGGGAGAAAGGGCCAAAGGGAGAAAGGGCAGAAGGAGACACACCACAAGGCTGCAAAGGAGCTGAGGGCTGGAACAGAGAGCATGGGAAGAGCAGAGCAGGGGAACAGATCGCTGAGGGCTCTGAGAACAGACACAAGTGAGAAGCACCCGCAGCATCCTGCCCACCCCAACATCCCCTCCAGGCCACCCCAGTGCCTTGTACTGACCTTGTCCCAACCCCAGGGGCTGTGCTGGGGCAGGGGGCACAGAGGCAGCCCCCGAGCAGACACCACATCCCACAGGATTTGGGGAACCAGGGGAATCCGAGGCATGAGCTGCAAGTACTCACCACCTTCAGCTCAGGCACTGAGCGACTCAGGGTCCATTCCTGGCTGTTCACAAACGAATCTGCAGACACAGAGGAGAAAGCACAAGGTCACCATGGTTGCCCTCAAGATCCCAACAAGGATTTTTCCATGCCTTCACTCTTCCCTCTCTTCCACCTTACTGAGAGGCACAAAGCTGCATGAGGCCCTGACACTGCCTGTGCCTGGGGGCTCGGCAGCCAGATGGGGAGGAGGCAGTGGCCAAGCTGAGGACAGAGTAGCAGCCCAAACCCCTGACACCACCGGCTGGGACCCTCCCTCCTGCCCTGCAGGAGCACAAAAACCCCTTTAGCATCCCTTGCACAGGGGGCCCTTTTGGGGAGCACAGGCTGCACAGGACCCCAGAACCGAGGGCATGTGCCAGCACCCCAACTCTGACCTTGACACGCTGCAAGCTGTGTGGATAAGGAACTGATGGCAGGATACCATTCACATTTCTAACTGAATGCAAACACAATTAATTATTGCATGGTATGAAATTGGCAGCACACTGCTACAGGCTTACCAAGGCTGTGACAACAAGGCACAGCCTGAACGGCACAGGAAACACCCTGGTTGTGCCACAGAGCTCCATGTACAACCCAACCAGCTCCAGAAGCTGATCAGACAGACTCCCCAAATGGAACTAGACTCACTGGAGGAGGAGCAGGAGTCTGGAGAACACCCTGAGCACCAGGAGCAGCAGCAGTCCCTCCTGACAATCACATGTCCCTCATTTGCTTTGGCGAGGCTGGACCCTCCATTCAAGGTCCTCTCCAGGGGAGGGCCCAAAAGAGCAGCACTGGCTGGGTGTTCACCATGTACAAACAGAAAGGATTTTTGGAGACTGAAAACCTGGGGGAGCTCTGCAACTCCAGGAGCCTGTAAGGAACCTGCTGAAGTCTGTGGCCACGGACTATTGCAGGAATGGGAATCTCAGCTGGGCTCACAAAGGAAGGGGTGAATCCACCAGACCTAATCACTGGCAGCAGTCAGACATGGTAGCATGGGCACTGCAGCTGCTCCAGCATCTCCCAAGGCCATGGGTCTGACCAGCCCTGCTGCCCCATCCCGACAGGCCCAAGCCCACCTCCACGCTCTGATGCTGCTCTGGCACTCCCCAAACCCTCTGGGCCCACCAGCAGCAGCAGATCTCTGCCACAGATGTCCATCTAGGGCTGTGCCCAGCACCACGGGCTGGAACCATAGAATCCCAGACTTCTTTGGGTTGGAAGGACCTTCAAGCTCACCCAGTCTCACCCCCTGCCATGGGCAGGGACACCTTCCAGTAGCCCAGGTTGCTCCAAGCCCCATCCAACCTGGCCCTCAACATTTCTGAGAACTAGGCAGCTCTGGGAAACCTGTGCCAGACCCTCACCACCATCAATGCCAAGAATTTCTTCCCTAACTCTGCCCTTTGGCAGTGGAAAGCCATTCCCCTTTGTCCTGTCCCTCCAGGCCCCTGTCCCAAGCCCCTCCTGGAGTCCCTTTAGGCTCTGGAAGGGGCTCTAAGGTCTCCCAAAAACCTTCTCTTCTCCAAGTGAACACCTCCAGCTCTCCCAGCCTAGCTCCAGAGCAGAGGGGCTCCAGCCCTTGGAGTTTGTCCATGGCCTCCTCTGGACTTGCTCCAACAGGTCAATGTCTTTCTTATGCTGGGGGCAGCACTGGCTCCGCAGCCCTCCCAGAGGCCCCAGTGCCTGTCCTCACCCCGGGTCATGCTCCAGCCCTCGGAACTCCTGAGGGGAGGCTGGACACTCAACAGCTCCAGCCCTTTCTCCATCTCCAGGCTGAAGTCTCATCTCACTTCTTCCACCTCACTGGGCACTGGTGGAAGACACGCAGCTCAAAGCCGTGGGGAGGAGGGCTGGGTGGGCTCTGCTCTTCCTGGCCCACAGCTGCCCAATGGCCATGAGGGGACAAACAGTGACCTGATGACCCAGCACTGTGCCTTCACCCTGGCTTTGTGCAGCCACCAGGCCCCGTGGGCCACTGGGCATTCCTCTGTGAGAACACGGTGTTCGTACCTGGAGTTCACCTTCCATGGCTGATTTAGGAACACTCCTTTTCCAGGAGCGACAGACAAACAATGCCCAGGTCTGCTGCAGGAACACAAGGTTATTTATAGCCATCCTGAGGATTCTGAGGAGGAATCATTTCTCTACAGTGTCTTTCACTTGCCCTTTCTTTTTTTAGGCACAGGTAGATTTTTTATTAAAACAACCCATCAGTCAGAATATGATACATTCTTGAGCCCTTTCCAAAAGGTAACAGCACACCTGTGTTTCCAGCAGCATCACTGGGTCTAAAAAAAACGTCACCTTCATTCGGGACTTCTGTGACAGAGTCCCTTTGACAGGTAAAGAGACAGATGAAGCACCATCCAGGCCTCCTCCTTCCCAGCACTCCCTGAGGGGACCAGGCAGCACACCCCACACTGTTTCACCATACACAGCAGGTTGTTGAGGGGTTCTGAGTAGAGCACAAGATACACACACTCAGTGACTGGCCTTGGGAAAAAGGAGAGGGAGAGAGAGCCCTGGAGGGGACAGGCTGGGCTCTCTCTGGATCTGTTCACAGGTGCCCAGGACAAACTATTCCGACTGTTCCCAGGACAGACTGCTCTGACTGTTGTCATTGGCCTCCTGTGCCAACTGTCCCAACAGATCCTTGGTTGGTTTTTAACCCGGGTTCAGGAGTTTGTTCTCAACACTTTGATTTTTGACTTGCTGCAAAGGCCTCTGAGTAAACCTTAACAAAACAAGTGCTGGTGACATGAGGCCAACAGGACTGTGCTCACACACACCCCCAACTCCTCACTACCATTAGCACACTTAACCTGGAACACCAGGCACAGCCTGCACTTCAGCCCACCCGTCCTCAGTGTCTGCCAGGTTTGAACGTGACCTACCCAGCACGTCAGGCATCAGCAGCCCAGGGGTCCCAGCACAGCCCAGCACACTGCCTGCACCCACACTGTCTCTGCTCAGCACCGTGCCAGGGTGCCAGCAGTGCTCTGCTCAGTGTAGCTGGAGTCCCCATTCCTTCTCAATCACCTGGAAAAACTAATGAGACACAGAACCTGGAGGGCGAGTACCCTCTGCAGCCCCCTCTGAAGCCAAGGTGACAGGTGTCAGGAGTAGAAGTCCCCTGTGTGCCCCTGCCACTCTAGGCCAGACCCACACACACCAACCCCAATCCCTCCACTGTGGAACTTCTCTGTGAACAAACATCTCTTGCCCAGGTGGACATCCCGAGCTAACTCTGAATGGCCTGTCTGGAGCACCACTCACTCCTCGCACCACCCTGACCTGCTCTCCTGCCCCGTTAGCTGAGCAGGTGGAGCTGCCCAAGGTGTTCCCTCCTGCAGGGATCAGGGATGAAGATGGCAGTGTCTGGGAGCTCAGAAAGGCATATGTGTCTGCAGGGACATGCCCTCTGCCTGCACCCCAAAGGGAAGCCTCCTATCTACCACCTGGGCAAGGTACAAAGCCATCAAGACCTGACAGGACAAGAGGAAACAGCTTCAAGCTGTGCCAAGGAAGGTTTAGGTTGGATATTGGGGGAAACTTCTCTGAAACAGCTGTGCAGCCATGGCACAGCTGCCCAGGGCAGGGGTGGAGTCCCAAACCCCAGAGGTATTTAAAAGCCCTGTGGATGTGGCACTTGGGGACATGGGTCAGTCGTGGCCTTGGCAGTGCTGGGAATGGTTGGACTCCATGGTCTAAGAGGCCTCTTCCAACTGCAATGATTCTGTGGTTCTGTGATGATCAGCCAGTCTGGGAAGGTCTGAGGGTTTGGAGAACAATCCACTGCCACATGTCAGGGTGGGGCCCAGGCCACAGCTGAGTCTGTCACTGCAAGTGCCACCCGGGTCCTTTTTACAACAGCTGCTCTGCCCCAGGACACACCAATTACCCTCTTCTCACCACGCATGGGACACACATGTGCACAACTGCCCAGCACCTGGGGGACCCACACCTGTCCTAATGTGCCAGTTTGCAGGCCCCAAGTCACCTCATCCCTCATCTCTCACGTCCCCTGTGCCCTGTGTCCTGCACCCACACTCGCAGGAACGGCTCCGGACCTCAGATACCCCCCAGCATGGACTCCCTGCCCCAATTTCTCACACTCACTCCCCTCCTCTGCTGGCAGCTCCAGCAGCTGCATGTGTGGGCAGACATGGATGGCACCACAGTTGTCAAAGGGCACCTCAGGAGCAGCTTCTCAACCCAAAACAGCAACAGGGCAAGCATTCAGTAGCTGAAAACCAGTGACATGACCCGGACATCAGCTCTGTCCATCCGATGTTGATCCTTTGCTTCCAAACTGCAGCTCATGGCAATCCCTACACTCACTCATGGCTACGAATCCTGCTGGTGTGACATTACACATCCCCATGTGCCACGGAGCTGTTACACGCCAGAGCAGCACAGGGAAGGTCTGAGGCTGCAGCTGCAGGAGGATGATCTGAGGGTGGGAGCTCTCCTCCAACAGCACCATTCCCTCCAGGGTGGCCAGACCCTCCCCAGCCATATGCCATGCTGAGGGGTGCAGGGGTGCCCAGCCCTCAGGCACCATTCCCCACTGAAACAGGCACAAGATCCCCATTGCCTGCTGGATGAAGCAGTAACCATGTGAATGCACTCAGTGAGCTACTGGTGACCTGACTGGAGCAAAGGCACCAGCCCAAATCCCGGCAGGCAGGTGGATGTGAGCACCTTCCCCATGGTCCCTGGTGACAGGAGGTTCAGCAGGGATTGCTTGCAGCAGGTGACACCTCCAGAGACTGTCCTCCCCATCAGCACTGGCATTCATGTAGCATCAAGGAGTCACAATTTACTGGATCAGCTTCACTGCTGGACTGGCTGCATATCCTGGTATGCCCCATGAAAGCACACCTAGTCACTCTGCCTCCCTCTCCCCTTTGTTGTTTAATCACACAGAGGGGACCAGACTGTCAGTGCTGCAGTTCAACACCTTCCCCAGGGGTATCCAAAAGAAGCACTGGGCTCAGGGCACCACTGTTACACAAGAGCCTCAGCACAGCCCAACAGTGTCCTTGGCTCCACGACACAACCACATGAGATCAGTCTGGCCTAGTCTGGGAAAAAGAGATTCAGGCTAATTCTCTTATGCCCAGAATCTTCTGCTGATAGAGGTTTCCCAGTGCAGGTGGCTGTATTGCAGAAGATGGAAATTTGGAAGGTAGGGTGGACAGATCCCCTGCCATGCAGAAGAGCAGCCAGGGAAATAAAGCAGAGTCCCTGTAGCTGATGTCCCTCAGTCAGTCAGTTATCCTGGACACCATCAGGACCTACAGACCAGGCCCCAGCTGCAGGACAGGGTGTCACACACCAGGGAGGCACAACCAGCACCTCCATGGCACAGCCTGGACACCGCAGCGCCCCATGCCCTGCAGACAACTCAGAGGGGGTTCAGCCACAGACCCACAGCCACATGCTGCAGGAACACTAGGAGGAGGAAGGGGCTGGAAGGGCAAAGCCCAGCTTCTCACTCCAACTGTTCCCTCCACAGGAGGACACGCAGCAGGTTCATCTACCCTGAGCTCCAGAAGCACCAGTGCCAGACACATCTGGTCTCCCCACACAGCAACTAATAATTAACCAACTCATTATCCAAGCCACGGTGGAACTCCCTTGGACACTGCAACTCTGGACACTAAACTCAGCCTTGAAACCAGGTCAGAGGCTGCGCAAACACAGCAGAGGCCACACAAACCATGTCCAAGAGACCCACCTGCCCGCACACGCAGATGAAAGGGCGGCAGAGGCAGCGTGCCTGGGCACAGCCAGCCCTCCTGGGCACAGCCACCCTTCCTGGGCTCAGCCACCCCTCCTGGGCTCAGCCACCCTTCCTGGGCACAGCCACCCCTCCTGCGCTCAGCCATCCTTCCTGGGCACAGCCACCCTTCCTGGGCTCAGCCACCCTTCCAGGGCCAGGCTGATAAAGCCTCAGCCCTGGCAATGCTGGCAGGAGAGGGATTTCTCCAGGTTAAGGAACAGCACAGGAATGGCCAGTGTTCCAGTCAGCGCTGAGCCAGCGCAAAAACCTGCTGCCGGTATGATCTCAGCATGGATTATCTCACCAGAGCTCTGAGTACTCTGCAGCAGTGAAAGGAGACAATTCCATGTTTCCCAGTGAAACAGGGCACGATTAAGAACTGCCACCCTTGTTCCATCACCATTCCACATGCAGCAGCAGTTGCTGTCACGAGGCTCTGCTGTCAGCGTGGACTCAGGAAGATCCAGCTATTTCAACCTCTCAGCACCTGATGCTTTCCAGTCCCTGTCCAAACACTGGCAGAGCAAAGACCCAAACAAAATCCTGCTGTGATGGCAGGACAGATTCTGCTGGAAGGGAGAATCCAGCAGGGTGACATAGAGAGACAGGTAACTCTCTGCTGCCCAGCACAGGACGCACCTCGCCAGCAAAAACCTGTTCCCAAAGTGCCTGAGCTCAGCTCCAGCTCTGCAACCCCACAAGTGCCAGCAGATGAACACTGAAGGAGCTAGGGTTGGAGTTCCCTCTCCCTAGGGCTGCCTGTAACTGCAGACACCTCTGTACCCACTGCACACTCTCTGACCTCATCCTGAGAGCTGGGTCTTACAGAGTATTGTCCCAACAACTCCTTCTCTGACAACCTTCTAGACCTCCCAAGCATTTCTGAAGCACAGGCACCATTCTGGGCTCAGCATCCGAGGCATTTCCAGCCCCACCAACGCTCCCAGCTCAGTCGAGGCAGGTACCAACACGAGGTGATACTTATCATGACCTACCCAACTCACTATGCAAACTTCACCTGATCCATGAGAAAACACCCTCCTCTTCTCTCAGGAGCTTTCCCTCACTTGCCCTGCACATCAGTCCTCCACACAGGAGAGTAAAGGAAGGTACCTCAAAAAGCAGGGCAACACTCTCTGGAAGAGGGCACATGGCTGTGATCACAGAATATCCTGAGCCAGGAAGGACCCACAAGGATCACCAAGTCGAACTCAGCCCCGCACAGGACACCCCAAAAATCCCACCATGTGCCTGAGAGCACTGTCCAAACACTCCTTGAGCTCTGGCAGCCCTGGGGCCATGACCACTGCCCTGGGGAGCCTGTTCAGTGCCCAACCACTCTCTGGGGGAAGGAATATTTTTCTAATATCTAACCTAGACCTCCCTGACACTACTTCAGGTCCTTCCCTTTGGTGAGGAATGCTTCCTGAGCCATGAGAGATGCTGTACTCATCACACAGTCCCTCATGCACACGGACAACTCCAATCCCCAACTAGTCCAGTTTTCCCAAGCCCATACCTATTAAAGAACCTCTATGGAACAGCACCAGCCAACACCTGGCTACCTAGAAACGTTCCTCTGAACCACCAACCATGACCACCTGGATCAGTCCAAACTGGGCAGACTCTGTGTTGACTTTGCTCTCTAGTCCCAAGGGCTCTTGCCCTCCTTTGCCTGTTACACAAGGACCAGCCCTTTACATCTTTTTGGGGTAACAAACCCTAAAAATCCCCCATCACCCCTCCCTGTGCTCAGTCCCAGCCAAGTCCCCCCAGGCCTGGGAGCAGCACTCAGAGCATCCCCCCGGCTCTCTGTGGGTATGTCTGGATGCAGAGCACAGTGCTGGGTGGGTATCACAGCGTGCTGTAAACAAACCACCCCAGGTTCTGGAAACAGGGAGACTGCTGGCTTGGCTCTCTGCCAGGACTCCTACATCCAGCTTTTCCAAGCACTGATAACCACAGCTGCAGCTGCACCCCCTGGGAGGACGAGTTGGGGCTGCACCAGCAGCCTTCCCAGGGCAAGGTGGGCAGCATCAAAGTCTGTGGGATGTCAAGAGGGTGTTCGGAACGCCACTGACCTGCAAGGCTGGAACAGGGATGGGGCAGAGATGAGACCTCCTGAGCAGCTCTGCCAGAGCAGCACTAAGGCTGTGGTCCTCCAGCCCGGGCTCAGGGGCCCACAGCTCAGCTCCCACCAGAGCGAGCCACGGCACATGTACTAACATGCTGAGCGGAGAGACAATGGGAAGGCACGGCATGAGAGAGGACAAGCAGCAGGTCTTTTGCTCTGCAGCCTTCACAGCTGCCTCTTCACACCTCACTGTCCTCAGAAGGACACAAGTCTGGCGGGTACGGGTACCAGGGCTGTGCAGGTACGAGGTAGGTAATGAATGGTGTTCTCAGTTCGACCAAACCCAGTGTGAGCTCTGTAGCCCCAGGGAAGGGCTCACTCTGCCACAATGAGCCAGAGTGCCAGGGGCAGCCTGGAAAGGTCATCCCTGAGCCTTTGCCTCTAGCACGAGCTACGGTGGCAAACACTAATCCTTGTGACAAGCAGTGGTCTCGCATGAGCTGGCTGGTCATGGCTGGAGGGGACCCCAAGCATCCCACAGCGCTTTGCATGGAATCCTCTGCAGGGTCTCCTGCAGATGGGTCCAACAGGAGCCCCCACCCATCCCACGGAGCAGCCAAGTGAGGGGCGAGGACACCAGCCGAGTGCTCAGCCTCGGCTGCTCCCCTGGGAACGCGGCCGCCGGGCCGGCTGCTGCTGGCACAGCTCCCGCTGGAAGCCACTGGCAAGCAGGAACAGGCCCCCGCTGCAGGGGCAGGGCTCGGCCCTCCCTGCCCGCATACACCCACATTCCCCAGCCATGAGCACAGCCTCCCCTCGCCTGGGAACCTCCCATCACCCAGCCAGCACCCAGCCGGGCTCTGCACTGCCAGCACCGAGCATCCTGGCCCTTTGCCCCGTGGCAGCACATGGGCAGCCCTCGCACCCAGCGGGACTCCGAACCCCTCTTCTGGGGCACGACAAGCCCCAGGGACATGAGGGGCTGGCCGAAGGAGCCCCCTGAGCCCTCTGGGCAGCAGCAGAGCTGCTCCCTTGTTCTGGTCCCTGCAGACCCGCCCTCCTGCAGTGTTCTGGGCACAATGCCACCCTGGGTGACCACTGGCTCAGGAGTGTGTGTGCTGGTTCCTCGGGAGCATGCGTGCTCCCTGGGGAGCCTGCCAGCCCCCAGCCGTCCCTCCACCATGAGCCAAGTGGGAACCGCCTCCACAAGGCCCGGACACAGAGCAGAGCAATGGAACGCAACGAGGCCCCACCGGGAGCGGACAGCGGGCCCGGCCCAGCCCCAGCTCCAGCGTTCCATGCCTTAAAAAGCTGTGGATGCTGCTCTTGTCTCCCAGCCCTGCCAGGCCGCAGGGCTCACCCGCAGCTCCTTCCGCTGGGCTCGGAAGGGGACAGGGCACAGAGGCACAGCCCATGCAGTGTCTGCTGAGGCCCCACACAGCCCCGGCGCTGGAGAACCCCCCACCAGACACTAGAATTGAGCACCCGAGAGCTGCTTCAGCTGCCAGCACCTATCGAGTGTCCAGCGCTCCGGGGGTCCTGTCCCCCTGTCCCATCACTGGGGATGCCACCCCTGTTTTGTTCCCCAGAAGCTGCCCCACAGCCAGAGAGCATCCCACACTCCAAAGCATCTTGGCTCTGCTCGGCCTAGAGGATGATCCCAGCAAAGCACCATCTGGACAGGGCCTGGCACCAGGGAGCTGCTCCCAGGAGGGGTGTCCAGGACTATTTCTGTGCTCCCAAGGACTCCGTGCTGCTCTGCACTTCTGCTCTGGCAACCTCCTCAACAGCCCCACTTGCTCAGGAGCCCACCAACAGCACTCCACTTGCCCTCCCACCAAGCCTTCACTCCCCTAACACCACTGCATGAGGCTCAGTCCTCCTGCCCTTGCTGGAACAGCACCGGGTCAAGCAGGGCACGGGACACATGTGCTCAGCTCTCAGGTGTGTGGCTGGCAGGGGAACCAGACCCCAGAGCACCTCCCTCCTTCCAGCCTGCCACAGCACGGGTGCTCCAGCACCGCCAGTCAGGGCAGTGCCCACAGCACTGGGGACTGGAGTACGACACAGCCTTGGGAACACTCAGATGACCTCACCACAGCTGAGCACAAACCCCAGGGCACTGGGACAGAACTGGGTGCCCATGCCCAGCCCAAGACCTCGGCTGTGAGAGGCTGCAGCCGCCTGTCCCCACAGGCCCTGCAGGTGCAATGGGCTCTCACCAGCCCAGCATCGCTCCTGTGCCCACTTACCCAGCACCCGCAGCGGAACCCCACCCAGGAGGATGGGTTCGACAGCATCGTGGGGGTCCTTGGGGCACGTGTTGCCAGTGCTGTTGCGCTCCCGCCTTCGGAAGCGGCTCGTGAGGAGTTTCCAGAATCCCCCGGGTTGCGCAGGATCGGTGTGCAGCCGGCCCCCAACCCTGGCCAGCTCCGGGTAGAGCAGGTCCCGCTTGCTGGGGCAGGTGTGCAGGGAGCTGGCGTCCCCCTCGCTCTTGGTCCGCAGGCGAGCAGGGCGCAGGAGCCCCCCGGACTCGGAGCGCCGCAGCTCGTGGCCCCGGCGCAGGCGGAAGCTGAAGCTTTTCCGCAGGGAGCTGAAGTTCTTCCTGGGGCCGGAGCCGCTCCAGCTGCTGCCCCCAAAAAGGTTCCAGCGGCGGCTGCCCCAGAGGGAGCCCCCCCGGAGGAAGCCGGGGCTTTCGGCGGGCTGCGGCGAGCGGGCGGCGGGTAGGAAGGTCATGCTGCTGGGGCGCGGGCGCTGCGCCCCGTTGGGGCCGTCGCCGTCGCCCTCGGGGCTCTGCCTGTGGGGCGAGCGCAGCCGGAGCAGGTCCAGGAGGCCGGCGCGGGCGCGGGCGGGGGGCGGCGGCGGCAGCAGCGCCCCGGACAGCCCGTTCCCCGCCGCGCAGAAGCTCTTG
>VWZD01001163.1:211413-234978 GCA_013396695.1 Sakesphorus luctuosus
CCTCGCCACTGCCATGGGGCTCAGCACCCCACACAGCCAGCACTGCCATGGGGCTCAGCACTGCCATGGGGCTCAGCACCCCATACAGCAGCATCACACACCACACAGTTCCGCTGTGGTAACCCTTCCTAGTCACCCCAACCAGGCCAACAACCCTTTCTGGTCACCCCAACCACCCCGTTCTCAAGAGACAACGTCCTCAACCCTCTCCACTGACAAACCCCCATCCACCCCGCAGCCCTTGTACATCCCCAGGGTCTCAGGACAGAGACAGGAACTCCAGTCCGAGCTCCAGCACAGCCAGCACAGCTCCAGTCTGAGCTCCAGCACAGCCAGCTCTGCTTCAGTCTGAGCTCCACAGCCAGCACAGCTCCTGTCTGAGCTCCAGCACAGCCAGCTCTGCTTCAGTCTGAGCTCCACAGCCAGCACAGCTCCAGTCTGAGCTCCACAGCCAGCTCTGCTCCAGTCTGAGCTCCATCACAGGCCCTCACTGCCAGCTGGGCCACCATGCCCTGCTCGTTGCCCATGCCCCTTCTCAGTGCAAAGCAGTTTGACACCTGACAGGCTGACTGACTTCCCAAGGCAAGGGGTGCCTCCGAACAGGTTGCTCCCTACAGTTTCCATGGAGAGGAGGAACAGGCCCAGCCAGCAGAGAGTTAACACCAGCCAGGAAGCAAACAGCAGGCACAGAGGAGCCGACTCCAGCACCAGCTCCCTCCCCCCTC
Organism: Sakesphorus luctuosus; assembly: GCA_013396695.1. Lineage (NCBI taxonomy): Eukaryota > Metazoa > Chordata > Aves > Passeriformes > Thamnophilidae > Sakesphorus > Sakesphorus luctuosus. The sequence goes on from VWZD01001163.1 coordinate 212,139, forward strand.
CCACACTGTGCACCCCCAGCTCGGGTCCTGCTGCAAACCTCAAGCTGCTGACGAGGAAATTGCCACCTTTTCCCCACCCCGGGATGCAGCGCTGAAGCAAATGCCTCCCTCCCACACATGGGGTCAAGCTCATTTCACCCAAACAGGGCATGGCCTCGTGGCACGAGGGGCCACGTCCTTGCCCACCAAGGACAAAAATCGAGCACCGAATCACTGCCAGCCCTGTGGCACTGGCAGCTGTGCCATGGACCCTGTGAGGGCAGCTGTGCCAGGGACCCTGTGAGGGCAGCTGTGCTGCAGATACTGTGAGGCAGCTGTGCCATGGGTCCTGTAAGGACAGCCATGGACCCTGTGAGGGCAGCTGTGCCAGGGACCCTGTGAGGGCAGCTGTGCTGCAGATCCTGCACCCATGCACTGCAAGACACATGCAGGGATGATGCTTCCTAAGCCATTCCAGACCCCCAGTGTCACGGGGAAGCCCTGGAAGGTAATGCTTGGGGGTGTCACCTATGGCATGTAATACAAGATCAAGGCAGCAACGATCACTTCTGCTCCTTAAGCCACCTCCAGGCCCTTCTGTGCACAGGAACATTCATACAAGTACCCTGACTAAACCTGCAAGTAGGCTGCACTCTGGGGCATGGGCAGCCCTGCCATGCTGTTGGCCACACACTGGGCTGTCCCTGGCACCAGAATGCTCCAGGCACTGGAATGTTCATAGGAACCAGGATGTTCCCAGGCACTTGGCTGTCCCCAGGCACCAGTTACCCCCAGGCACTGGGCTGCTTCCAGGTACAGGGACATTCCCATGGAACCAGTCTGTCTCCAGGCACCAGGATGTTCCCAGCTCCCAAACTCCTCACCAGTGATACTCCAGCAGTGGCTGCAGGTACAAGCAGCCTCAGTATGACTAGGCTAGACATTGTGAGATCTCAGTATTTTGAAATTCAAAGACAACAGGCCATGTGAAAGTTTGGTCAGAGGACTAAGGGAGACCTCCTCTGGTCCTTGAGACTCACCCTGGCTTTAAAATCCCTCCCAGAATGATCATTTAAACAGTGAAAATCCTCTAGCTGATTCCAAAAGCAGGGGAGGAAAGGAGAAATGACCAAAACAACCAGCAATGCAGTGAAACTGGGAGGTGAATGGTTTAGCAATGGAACTCAGAGGACAAGGCAGGCTGGAAGGAGAACGCAGCCCCCTGAGCAGGAGATGGAGGAGGATGAAAAATCTCTTCGAAGTCGACAGGAAGGCAGATACCCCACAACAGCCTGAGAAAGATGGTCATGGAGGTGTCCTTTACACATGGCTGTGGAGCTCCTTCAGATGTGACCACAACACAGTCACATTCACACACCCAGAGCACACAGGACATTCCTGCACCCATGTGCAAACTCTCTGACCCACCCCAGCAGTGCATGGAGCCCGGGCCCCCCAAATCAAGTCTGCACTGACCAGACAGACCATCTGTCCTTGGGTCCTTCTGGCCCTGCGCATGTGGCATCACAGACACCAACGACACGCACAAGAATTTTGGGAAGAACAGACCCCCAGGAAAAGGTAGGACTGGAGAAGCATTGAGCTCATAGAAAGGGGAGAAGCCCAGGGGCCCAAAGGGATGTTCTCAACAGTGCTTCCCAAAACTCTCTAAGGTCACTTCTCCCTCCCTGGAAAACATGCAAAACAATCAAAGCCACAAAAAGGTCCTGTCCTTCCACCCCGTTCCCTCAGGCACCTGCTCAGAAGCAACAGAGAAGGCAAAGGAAGTATTTTCCAAACACCAGCTAAATAGCTACCAGAGTGACAACACCAGGAGATGTTCACATGGACCTGAGCACCCCAACAAATGCTGTGTTAGTGCTGCTCCCACCCTGCCACCCTCTGAGGCGAGCGTGGTGACTCATGGCATCCACACACGGGCAGAGATTGTTTTGCCACAAACAATGGGAGTCAGCAGTGAGAGCAGCATTAGTAATCCCCCTGTATCCCACCTGGAGAGGGGGGATTGCAGCACTCCAGCCACTGACAACCTTCTCCAGGAAACCAGCTTCCTCCCTGCAGATAGACCCCATGGCAGAGCGTCAATGCTCACGAATAAAGGATTAAGAGAAGGAAATATCCTTCTTGGGATGTTAAAGAATGCAGATGTCACCTGGCATGAGAAACTGACCTTCACAACAAACGCTATGGGTGAGAACATCCATTTCAATGAACCCACCCACACAGCAGGTGCTGCCCCAGGGTCTGGGGGGAGCTGGAGCCAGCCCCAGTCCATGTGAATCCTGAGCCACAGCCCCTGCTCCAGGCTGGCTGAGGGTTTGATGTTTCCTCCTGCTCCTGCTTCCACCTTGGCCTGAGGGTTCCAGTTCTGAGCCCTGGAGCAGCCCCATGCTGTGTAACACAGAGCCCCAGAGCAGCCTCCCCGTGCCCTCTCCAGCAGTGCCCACCTTTGCAGACCCCAGCACTGGTGAGCCCAGCTCTGGCAAACCTGGGCATTTTGGGTTCCTCCCCTAGGCCTCTGCACAGAAACCAACTGCCAACTACAGGCAGCAGAAAAACCCAGAAACTGAAAGCCACAAGCCACAGCCGGAAGGTGGGACGGAAGATGCTGGTCTCACACCTGGCTCTCGGTTCTCACCATCCCCAAGGCTCCTGCTGCTGCCACACGTGCTTCAGCCTGCGTGAGGTCATCTCCCTGAATGGGAATGGGTGCCATGTCCCACCCCGGGGACCCAGGAGGGACCAGTCCCAGCATTGCTCTGCCCAGCCGACACCCTTGGCCTCGCTGACCCTCACTTTGTGTGTCCCCACCAACCCTGAGTCCCAACAGGACCCGAAGGGTCTCAGCTGCCTGACTCAGTCCCAGCAAGGCCCAAGGGATCCCAGCCCCTGACTGAGTCCCAGCAGTGCCCCTGCCTGATCTGACCCCAGAGAGCACCGAGGGAAACTTCAGCTCCCCACCAGCACCAACACCAACTTCCCATGTGGTTGGGGCAGAAGAGGATGGTTTGGGGCACCTCACACCACCCTGGATCCAGCGGGGAGAATCATTCTTGATGATTTTTCCAGGAACCAATACAAACACTAAATGCTCTCAGGTGAAGACAGATCCCCAGAACTCACCCAAACCTGCCTCAGTGCAGTTTGTGTTCACAACTACACAGTGAGGCCTCAATTCTTACTTCACTTCACACGTCTCATGTTGACCATCAACTCTTCCAGTGTCTTCCTCATGTCACTTTGGCCCAATCCAAATACCACATAGCTGCCTCAAACTGTTATTTAATCATTAATACCTTTCACTAATCCCTCTGCTCAGAAGCTGTTCTCAGTGTCATGGAAAGCAGATCCCATCAAACCACGTCACTCAGCACTCACTTCTCTTCTCTAACTCTCCACTAATTCGGATTATGTCAGGCACTCCACTGCTTTCCCAGGGATCAATATCAGCCTAACTATATCCTAAATACCTGAGTCATCCACGGATCCTGTTGAAGGTTGGCACAGAGTCAGCCCACTCCAGCCTTGCTCATCCTCTCACAGCCAGCTCCCAGGGCTCGGGGTGCCAGCTGCCCAAAGCTGGGAATCTGAAAACACCTGCTTTTGGCAGCTGCTGTTCAGCCCTGACAAACAACTCCAGAGAAAGGATTCCATCTCCCCAAGCAGGGATGGAGATGCTCATGCTGCAGAGCAACCCACACCCTGTGTTTCAGCCAGCACAGACAAACATCATAGCTAAAACCATCCCTGTTCTAAATAAACCTCCCAATTCCCGATGTCCAGCTGGATGCCAACAGCCACTCATGTCCCGGTCCTTCCCTTTGCTCACTTCCACTCCTCATCTGTGCTCTGTAACACCAACTCTTCCCCTGTTCAGGATCAATCCTGTGCCAGTCCTACTGTTTGGATGCACCACCCCCACCGTGTTCCAGGCTGGCTGTTGGCACAGCCTCCCTCATTAACAGGGCCTGGGTGGTTTGGGCACAAACACAACATTCTTTGAAATTACTGCATTTGCTATTTGTGTTCTCTCTCCCAAGTCTTGCAGCTCATCATTTTATTGGTCTTTTGGCTTTAGTGACACCAACCTCCAAAATGGAACAGCAACAGATGAGTGTCACCCAAACACTGTCCCCAGGAACAGCACTGCTGCTCCAGCTTTCCAGGAGAGAGCAGAGGCACTACAGGGGCTATGAGGGACAGGGAACATCCTGCCCTCCTCACCCATCCACAGGTGATCCAGTGCTCAGGAAGGGGCTGGGATGGCTCCCAAGAGATCACCATGGTGAGAGTGTAATGTTGCTGAGAACTTCCCTGGGGATGCCCAGGGCTGGCACCAGACTGGTACCACTGGTAACACCACGACACCAGTCCCAGTAACTCTGGCGTTCACTGTGTGATGCTGCTCACCTCAAAATCTGCAGCACAGTGAGGGCACCCCAGTAGTGCCTGGGCAAGCCCCAGGCAGGGCCGTGGGGCTCACACCTCACCAGGGCTCCTTAGATGCAGCTGCTTCTGTGCTGTGCTGGAGAGAAGGTGGGAATGAATGACACTGAGCCACCAAGGGAGGGCTACCAGGGAGGGAGCGTGGCCACCACAGAGGGAGGGCTACTAGGGAGCATAACATGCACCCCAGGACCATGGTGTGCACCTCAGGACCACCCTGTGCTCCCCAGGACCACCCTGTGCACCCCAGGATCACCCTGTGCTCCCCAGGACCACCCTGTACACCCCAGGACCACAAGGAGATACCCAGGACCACTCCGTGCATCCCACAACAACATTGTGCTCCCCAAGACCACACTGTGCTCCCCAGGAGCACAGGACCATGGTCTCCCTCCCTGGGAGAGCACTATCCCAAGCAGAGGCACCTGCACAACTCTGCTGTGCTGCCAGAAGATCAGCAAACAGGAAACCTGCCCGGGCCGGGGACACGCAGGGAACAGCCGGTTGGCTGGGAGAAGGGACAGATCCAACAGGGCTCAGACCAAGGCCTGGGCTCACGGGGAGCTCTGCCTGCTGGCTGGGTGCACAGCTCTCGCCGGCAGCAGGGCCTGTGGCCCCCAGCCAGTGACCCCTCTCACCAGCACCCCTGGCCCCAGAGCTGCAGGGGAGGAAGGTACAGAGCCTTTGCAAAAGGACCTTAAAATCCTGAGTGTCCAGGTGACAGAGCAGCAGGTGACCAATGAGAAGTGGGATCATCAGAAACAAACAATTCTGATTTTATATCTGCAAGAACAAGCTGCAATTTCTCACCAGTCAGAAGAAATCCTGCAGTTATTCTCTACAACTCCATGAAAACATTTTCCAGAGCAGCTGTGGCTGCCCCATCCCAGAAAATGTTCAAGGCCAGGCTGGACAGCACTTGGAGCAATCCAGTCTAGTGGAAGATGTGCCTGCCTATGGCAGGGGGTGGGACTAGATGGGTTTTAAGGTTCCTTCCAGCCCCAAACCTTCCATGGCTCCACAATTCTGTGAGTGCCAGTTCACTGTTCAGCAGCAATCAAAGAGCAAAGCGGGTACCAGCCATGATTAGGGAAAGGATGGAGAACACGACAGGGAGTACTCTGATGGTCTCACCCTGACCCACAGTCCTCACCCTCCCTGGTACTTCTGACCTGGGTCTCCAAACCATGCGGGAGCAAACTTGAAAAAGTGCTGACCGGGACTGGAGGTGACTGACAGGATGGAACAGCTTCTGCACAGGGAGCCTGGAAAGGAAGATGGCAGAGGGGGAGTGAAGCCTTCCATGCCAGGAGAAGAAAGGAAGGGGCCACCAGGGAACAATTTGTTCACTGTTCCTTCCGAAGCAGAAACCTGGGGACATCACAGCCAATTAGGCAGGTCCAAAACAGGAGGTTTCTCCACATAAAGCATTGCTGTGAAACACCTTGGCGGGGCTGTGGAGGCCCTCAGAGGACGACTGGCCAAAGCCAAGGACAAAAGCTCTGTGTGAGGCTACAGAAACACAAGATGCGGCTTTGGGCTTGGGAACAGTTCTGTGCTGGGAGCAGGAAAGGCTCAGCCCAGCCTGGGGGCAGTGGGACAGCAGCAGAGGCCGGGCTGGGGACAGAGGAGTCCCTGGAGCCCCTTCAGCAGTGGCAGAGGAGGGGGTTCCCCCTGCCCCTTCTCCCCACGCCCCCCATGTGCACACATCAAGCCACCAGCAGTGCCGTGGTTGGGGCTGTCACACCATCCCCACCAAACCCTGCCAAACCCACATTCCCACCGACATTTTCCATGCTCTCCTGCTGCATTGGGCCGGTATTTATAGAAGTTCCAGCAAAAGCAATTCAGACACTTCCAAAACGAGGTTAGGGAAAAACACGGCAGCTTGGCCAAAGCTGTACATTTTTCCAGCTTTGAGCGAGGGATTGAAGAGCTGATCAACCTCCCAGCTCTGGGCTGGAGTCCAGCGTTCCACACTTTGATCTGCCCAGCCACAGTGGGCTCTGCTGAGGGCCCAGCAAGTGTTTCCTGCATCCCCAGCCCTGGCACTTCCATAGCAAGGTCCCTCCACCAGAAATGAGCCCTTCTGAGATGAATCCATGGAGCTGTGGACTCTGCCCCACAGTTCACCAACCTCTGAACTGGAGTGCTGCCCAGTCTGAACTGGGATGCTGTGCAACCTGAAACCACCGAACTCAAATGCATCTTCCCCCGGCAGGAAAGCCAGGAAAGGCAGAAATACAGACAAACAACAGGGGAACAAGGGTTCACAGGAACAGCTCACAGCTGTTACACTCCCTATACCTGTGTGGTGTCTCAGTGCCCGAAGCCACAGGAGCGGGTCCCAGGACAGGATGGAATCCTATTCCCTGCTGACCTTCCACTATGACATGTACCCCAAAATCAGTGAGATGCTCTGACTGAACCCACCAGCCCAGCACATCTCTCCCAAGGCAGCAAATAGACCAGACGACTCAAATATTTGCTTTTTGTGGGGCTGAATCCACCTCCATCCCCTGCAGACCACTGAGGTGATGCTCCAAGGGCTGGAGTTGGCTGGGAGAGCTGGAGATGTTCAGCCTGGAGAAGAGAAGGCTCCAGGGAGACCTGAGAGCCCCTTCCAGTGCCTAAAGGGGCTCCAGGAGAGCTGGAGAGGGACTGGGGACAAGGCATGGAGGGACAGGACAAGGGGGAATGGCTTCCCACAGACAGAGCGCTGGGCTAGATGGGATATTGGGGAGGAATTCTTGGCATTGAGGGTGGTGAGAGAGTGGCACAGGTTGCCCAGAGCAGCTGTGGCTGCCCCATCCCTGAAGCATCCAAGGCCAGGTTGGACAGGGCTTGGAGCACATGAAAGGTGTCCCTGCCCGAGGCAGGGGGTGGAACTGGATGAGATTTAAGCTCCCTTCCAATCCAAACCATTCTGAGTTCTTTGACCACACAAGCTGCAGTGTCCTCCATGCCAGTCCAAGGCATTACCTGAGACGGGGAAGCAGGAGAAACACCTGTTCCCAGGTAAGGCAGCTGGGGCACCTGGGAGAGCTGAGCTGCAGGCCCCTGTTCCCTCAGCCCCCCAAGAATGGATCTGCTCTGCCAGAAGTTGGTTTCCCTGAGCAGCTCTGCAGGAAGAGGCTCTGCTGAGCCCCACCAGCCCTGTGTCCCCTCGGTACAACCACCCCAGGCAGGAGGCTGCCAGAATTAAAGTGGGTCCCCTAACAACTCTTCCTCCTCCTCCTCCTCTTGAGCTGAACTCCAACCATCTGTGGTTTAACAGCTCCGCATCTGATCCAGCACCCTCGGCCCTCCCACAGCATGGAGAGAAATCAGCACTTTCAGTGCCCAAGTCACCCAACCTACTTCTCACTCCTACTTCAGCCTGAGACCGATGACGAGGATCCCGGGGGAGCTGACTCGGGTGGTGTCACCTCCGTCCCAGCCACCTGACACTGTGATAGCCAACTTCTCCAGCTTATGGATCCCACAGCTCCCGCTGGCAACTGCCTGCTCAGCTGACACGGCAGAACCCCTGCCATCCCTCAGGCCACCTGAGTGGGCTCTGCCAGGATCCTTGAGGTGAGGCAGGGGGGTCTGGATGCCTTTCTGAGGGCAGGTACCCAGATTCCTGTGTAAATGCAGCCGTGTGTCTCCCCTCACAGACAGACATGATCCTGGGAGTGAACAAGGGCCTGCAGCTCTGAAGGACCAGAGTGCTGCCACCTCAGCCTCACATCTTAATCACAAGATCGTTCTATTTCCATGGAAACAGCAGAATTAGAGACTTCAGTGTAATGACAATTACCCACATCAGGAATTTAACTGTTAAACCCATCACACTCCCATCCCCAGTGCCAGGAGAGGAGATGGTGTTTGCCCACACCACCACCCTGCTCCCAGTCACACTCTGGTGTTTGCTCCTGTTTCCCTCACCAGCCACTTGGCCTTCCAGAGTCTCCCATGTCAGCGCATCAGGAGATGGAAGCTCCCAACTGATGGTGGCTCAGTCGAGTGCTGGCTTGTCTGTCGGCAGTTGATCCTGGAGGACGCACAACGATCCTGCTGACCAAGGCTTCCCTGGTGTCTCAGCAGCAGGAAAGGGCTTTATGTGCTCCTGAGTCACCCAGGGAGTTATGGGATAGCTCCAGGCACTATGGAAAGCACCAGCCAGGGCCTCCCCTTCCACTGACACAGCGAAGCACCACAGTGGTTCTGGTCAGCCCAACAACAGTGCAGAGCTGAGGTAATAACTGCCATCACTGGCACAGGGTGCCCTGTTCCACCCTGTCCCACCCCATTGTCATCACTCCACCATGCAGCCTTGAGCCTTTCCTGAAGGCAAAGCTGGGAAGGACCTGGCAGCACCACAAGCCTCCCAAGACATATATCTTGGGTCTGCAGAACACCACGACAAAAGCTGCCACGATGGGAGCATCACCAAGGATGTTGAGGCAGATATGGGGAGCTCCCTGTGCCCAGGAAGCTCTAGGGTAACATGAACACATCTCCCAGAATAGAGCAGAAGAGCTGCAGGAAACCACTTTGAGACATCACTGCCCCAAAATCCGCTCTGGGTGCTCCACACCCTGGCCCTGCTGTGGTCAGAAGGACTTTCAGCTGACAGGGCCAGGCAGTCCCGCACAAGGAGCCTCTCCCAGACATTACACCCAATCCAAGGACTGAAATAGCTCATCCCAGCTCTGATCATGTACCATCACACCAACCAACCAGCGACATGCTGATTGAGAGGAGTTTTCTATGGCATGTGCATTCCGCTGCCTCGCCCATGCCTGGGAGACACTGGAGACCCATGTATGAGCCACAATCCTGCCACGATTACAGCCATGCTCCTGAAGTCCTTCCTGGGGATCAGGACACTAATGTCCATCCTCGAGAAGAGCCACTTTCCACCCACAGAAATTGCAGCCCTGCCCTGAGAGTTCAGACCTGGGGAAGCTGCAGGGAAATCTTCTACGCTGGAGGCTGTGGGACACAGCAAGCGCCTGCTCCAGCAGGAGCTCGTGTGGAGCCATCCCCACCCTCTGTCTGGCAAAGCTCCAGGGCTGAAACTACGTCTACAGCTGATTTCCCGTGAAAGCTGGGTGTGCTCCAGGCCAGACCATCCTCCAGCCCCTGGAGAGAACTCCCCAGGGCACAGCCGCACACCTGCCCACCCAGCCGGCCTGCACAGACACACACAGGCAGGGAAGCACCGCTGTGACCTCCGGGCCATCCTGCTGCTCCACACATGGAGCCCGTGAGCACCTCGAGTCCTGCCCTCCCTCCCAGGATCCTCGTGTCACACAGGCGGCCCCACCACACCACACATCGGGGGACAGGGGAGTTGCTGCAGAGGGGACATGCTGTCAGGACACACTGCCAGGACACCCTGCAAGATCACACTGATCCAGGGCTCACCTCATGCCCACTCTGGGACTCCCTACTCCACAGCTCCAGCAGCTGGGGCAAAGCTGGGCTCCTCCTCCATCCTCCCCAAACCTGCCTGCAGCCTGCTTGTCCAGGAAGGGGGGCTGACACCCCTCCCCAGGGCTGGGGCTCACACCCCTTGGCAGGGGCTCACACCCCTCCCCAGGGCCGGGGCAGCAGCGGGCACTCAGCCCTCCTGGCAGCGCAGTGACTCAGGCACCAGAGCCAGCAGCTCGGGGGAGTCTCAGCTGAGTCACAGCGTGGCCGGTGGCGGTGACTCACCTCGGACACTGCTTTGCAGGGCCCATGAACGTGGCCACGCAGCGGCACGTGAGGCTGTGGCAGCTCCAGGTGCAGGTTTGCTCCTGGCTGTGCTGCTGCCAGTGGCTCCCAGAGGGCCCCGGCATCAGGCAGAGCACTGACCCCATGGGCAGGGGTCTCCCGGGCTGCCAGTGGTGCTCTAGACAAACCGAATCCGGGCACCGTGCCTGTCCCCAGACTGCACCTGGCCCTGCTGAGGATCCCTCGCCGTGGCAGAGCAGGTGAGCCCTCAACCTGACCACACCCGCTACCTCCTGCTGCCTCCAGGGCCCCGTCTGGGGCTCCTCAGCCCCAACACAAACGATGGCCAGGATGTGCCAGGAGCACGGCCCGTCATGGAACTGTGGAATCACAGAGTCATTAAGCTTGGAAGAGCCTTCAGAGACAGTGGAGTCCAACTGCTCCCCCAGCACTGCCAAGACCACCCACTGTGGTGCCAATGTCCCTACGTGCCATATCCACACAGCTTTTAAATCCCTCCAAGGATGGGAACTCCGCCACTGCCCTGGACAACCTGTGCCAGGGCTGGACAGCCCTTTCAATGAAGAAATTTTCCCAATATCCAAACTAAACCTCCCCTGGTGCCACTGGAGGCCATTTCCTCCTGTCCACAGCATACGCCCTGGTGCAGGCAGCTGGCAGAGCCAAGGGACGGGGATGTGCCCCTCAGTGCAGGGGGATCAAGGGGACCTGACCTGCCTGACCCCTCTGACCTCTTCACCTGGAGGAAGCTGCCCACCACCTACTTCAGCAATAAAGTAACCCAAATTCTCCCTGACTGCACTTATTTTAGTGTGACACCTAAATCTGGCAGCACCAGTGTGCTCTGGGACCGGCAGAATTAGCTCAAGGAGAGGAGGGGACGTGGGGCTGGGCCAGCACCGAGAGCCTGGTGAGAGCCAGGGACAACACAGGAGCAGCAGCAGGACCCCCCACCCAGGGAGGAAAGCAGGGACAACCTGGGTTTTCCCAAAGCAGCTGTGGCTGCCCCATCCCTGGAAGTGTCCAGGGCCAGGCTGGATGGGGCTTGGAGTGGAAGGTGTCCCGGCCCATGGCAGGGGGTGGAAGGGGACGGGATTTAAAGTCCCTTCCAACCCAAACCATTCCATGATTCTAAAATGGGATCTGGGGCTTTTGTTGTGGTTTGTTTTTTTACATTTCTACAATAATTTATCAGACAGCCCAAATCCCAACGCTCCATAAAAACACCAGGACAATAATTCTGCTAAAAGCCTTGAACAAGGTTGGAGGTGAGTGACATCCAATCTGCCCAAAAAAGGGTAAGAAGTGGGAAGAAAGAGGAGGAAACAGATGTCAATGTGATCTTGAAGGCAGGAAGTATCAAAAATGGTGTAGGAAGCTGAAGCCTTCAGGAAAATGAGTCTGTAACAATGCTGAGAGCAGCAGGAAGGGCTGAGCTGAGCAGGGACCCCACAGGGGGGCACAGCTCCCTCCGGGGTCTGGGGCCTGCCAGGACTCACATCAACACTGGGGAAGAGCAAACACTGACACTGAATGGCAAAACCATTAGAAAAGACAATTTTAAAAATGTCACTAAAACAGTGCAACTTGAATTTAAGGGCACAAACAACCTGAATGCAATGGTGCGAGGAAGGGCAAGTTCATTCTCCTGCTCATGCTAATTTTTAATAAGTATTGAAATAATGGAGATCTTCAGGAATGGCTGGAACAGAGCAAAGTGACCTCATATTCCACTCACCCCCAGGGTGAACAGCAGCCAACACCAGCCCCTGGCAAGGAGTCAGAGTCAATGGAACTGGATGTTTTAAATAATAATTCATGTTACAGCTGATCCCACTCCTCCAGGTGGTTCAGGTGTTGCTGACACGGGTTTGGGCTGAGTGACCTTGAAGGTCCCTGCAGCCCAAAATGCTCCAGGGTTCCATGACACAGACAACTCTGTTCATGTTTCCATGACCAAGTGACTCATTCCCATACAACATTCCCTCTACAAATCAACACTTTGCAAAGTCATTAACAATAAACACAGTAGGAACTGGCTACAGGACGAGGCTCAGATCAGCCAGAGATCCAGGCCAACATGCAAGAGGATTTCAGTGACCCCTGGAGCCATCCCAGTGATGGTGGGAAGCTCCACACAACTGGGAAAATGCTCTTGCTATGCAAGGTCTGAGACAGGCAAAGTGGCAACGTGGGGAACACCAGGACAGCCAGATCTCCCAGCCCCAGACTACAGATACACCCTCTTGGGGCCATTCCCAGCACAGGACCAATAAGGGCATGACCAGGAACCACTGGCGTGGATTCACCACCATCAGGAGGGGCAGCTGGGTGTGCCAGACAACAGAGCTCTAATGCACACAGACCATGGGGGTGGAACAAGATGACCATTGAGATCCCTCCCAGCCCAAACCATTCTGGGACTCCAGGAAAAAGAGCAGTCAGGAGGAAGGAGCTGGATTTACAGTCCACAGAACTGTGGCTGGGTCAAGTGGGAGCACACTGCCTATAACATGATGTTTTTCATTTTAAGAACAGTGGGTAAGGAAGAGCCATAAAAATTCTTTGAAGACCACAGGAAATGAAATCCCAAAGAGACTTTCAACAACCATTATGTGATAAACTTCCCAAAAAGAACATCAAAAGGTAAGTGACAACGATAAAGTGACAGTAAACTTCTCAGGGAATAACATTCAGGTAACAAAGTCTTCTTTAGTCCAATCTAAAGAAACAAGTGAGAAAATGGAACTTTAAACCAGATGAATGCAAATTGGGAATTAAAAGGGAAATCTCAGCAGCTGGAGGAATAAATGACTGGAACAACTGACAGAAGAAACAGTGGTTGGGCTCTGTTCAATGTATTGCCCAGGAAGGGTGTAAAGACCTCCAGAAAAGCAGGATCCAAGACCTTTCCAGACAGACAAAGTCCTTCCCAACCTGCCTGGATGGCAATGCTGACTCATGGGAGCAGGACATTGCACTGAGACCTCCCTTCACCAGGAAGGGTCAGCTCTTCTCCAACTCCTGATGGTTTCCAGGCTGAACTACACATTTGTCCAAGAAATGCTTCAGCCAAACAATCAGTTAAGATGAATAGAAGGGTGATGACACCATTTACTAGTTCATTTTCTCCTCCAAGAGGAATATTTTGGTCTCCCCCCTTGCCTCTCACCACCACAGCTCACAGAACACCACACTGCCTTGTGCAATCCCCTCCCCAACAACTCACTCCAGCCACGAGAAGGGGTTGGGCACCTCCTCCCAGGCCCATTTCTCCCTTGCACCAGGTCATGGGCCATATTGTCCTCAACTTTCTCTCAGACTTTCTCCAATTCAACCTCCACATCTCACAATCGGCCCAAGCATCCTTCAGCCAGTCCTCTGAGAGAAGCTGTCATGAGGAGGAAGAGCAGGAAGAGTGACCTTCTTGGGATGTCTGGGAGGAAGGACAGCATATTGCAGAAACTCTGCCAGACGGGCTGCAGAGGGGCTGCCAGAGGGGCTGTGGATTCCCCAGCCCTGGAAGTGTCCAAGGCCAGGTTGGACACAGCTTGGAGCACCCTGGGACAGTGGAAGGTGTCCCTGCCCATGGCAGGGGCGGGACTGGATGGGCTTTAAGGTCCCTTCCAACCCAAACCATTTAATGATTCTATGCTTATCAAACTCCATACTGGAGGCAAATCCACAGGGAAAAAAGACAAAGAGAAAACAAAAGGAGACTGCAGAAAGGTGTTGTGTCCCCAAAGCAGCAGTGCTGGTGGCACACACTGAAATTACCCCAGTGCAGAGGTAACCAATGGGGTAGGAAACCAACTTGGCTCACTCGAGCTCCGTACTGGGCTTGGCATGGGAAGGCACACACAGGGAAACTGGAATTGAGGTCAGATTAATAACGATAGAGACAAAGGAGTGGCAGCCCAGCCTGAGCCCAGAGCAGCTACACATGGAGTGTGAGGTGACCAGCAACCAACAGCAAAGACCAGAGGCGATTGCTGGGTACACCAGGGACCAATGGAAGAGCACAGGAAAGCTCAGCCTGTTCCACAGGGGACAGAGAAGCCACTGAGAAAGGACACAAAGGACTGGGAGCTTTAAGCCTTTTTGTCCAAGTCTCCACCACAAAGAGGAAATAGGAGGCCAGTAGAGGCAGAGCCCAAAGAACACACCGAAGTTTCCAGTAAAAAATACAGTGTCAGGTGTTTTACATGGGTGGGTGGGACCAGCAAAGAGGTGATGGTTTAAACAAAAAGGGAAGATTTTGGTTAGACAATAGGATGAAATTGTTCCCTATGAGGGTGGTGAGGCCCTGGCACAGGTTGCCCAGAGAACCTGTGGTTGTCCATCCCTGGAAGTGTCCAAGGCCAGACTGGACAGGGCTTTGAGCAACCTGGTCCAAGTACAGCAGTCCTTGTACTGGGACAAGCAATTGCCCCAAAACAGGTGCAAGACCTCACACTTGGCCTTGCTGCACTTCATGAAGGTCCCACAGGCCTTCTTCTCATCTAGGGGCCTGTCAGGGTCCCTCTGGATGCCATCCCTGCCCTCCAGCCTGTCACCTGCACCCCTCAAACTGCTGTCACCGCAAACATGCCAAGGGTGCACTCAGTGCCACTGTCTGTGTCATTAATCAAGGTATTAACCAGCACTGGTCTCAGTATGGACCCAAGAGGGACAGCACTCATTACTGGTTTCCATTTGACCACTGACCATAACCCTTTGCATGTATCCAGCCAATTTCTCACCCACCCAACAGTGCACCAACCAAATCCACCTCTCTCCAAATTCTCTGCAGTATTCTGGGAAGGTGTCCAATGTCACTGACAGGCCTTTAAAAGCTAGTCCTTCATTTCCCAGGACAGACATCCCAATCCCAGGATCTCCCACTGCCCTTTCCCATCTCACCAGGGGACTGCACAAGGTTGCTCCTGCCCCACCTGCAGATTCTGGGCTCTTCTGGACCCTGCTAGCTCCTCCCTGAGGAACCAAACTGCCCACAATGCCTTGTACTCATTGATCCCAGCAATTCTTTTATCCTCCTTGTTCTCCTCCTGGTTCTTTACAGCTTTTTTCACCAGCCTCAGACAGACTATCCTCACTGTCCGCCTTCAGTGTTGCTGTTTTTCGGGAGTCTCACATGGCTCTGCCCATAGCACCTTCCCTTCTCCCTCCACACTTCCTCCAGCCAGCCTCATGCTTTCACTTAACACCAGCCCTCAGCTCTGGGTGATGATTCATAGTTCTGCCTTTCTATTCCTGGACTGTCTCCTGTCCAAAATGAAGTCTCAGCTTCTTTTCCCCTCCAGCATTTCAAGTGTGCACCCACAAGCCCGAGGTACACATGATTAAAGAGAGCTGGTGCTAATCCCAGCTTTGTCCCTCTCCCCTCAGGCCCTCGCTGCTCAGGGCTTGGGGACATCACTCAGATCCTGTCTGGGACTTGAGGACATGACTCAGACAGTAAGAGGTCATGGATCTTCCTCTCTCTCTCTCTGTTCTCCTCATGCTGGCTGTCCCTAAACCCCTGCAGAGCACCACAAGCTCCAGTCCCCTGGAACATGCCTTGTCCCCTGGCCATGCAGCCAAAGGCCCCCAGCGTCCACTCTGCATTGACCATTGTCACCCCTTTGCCCAAAATTTGCCTATAAACCATACAACACTGTCTCATCCCTACTCAGCCAGAATACTGATGCTGCTGGAACTATTTCCCAACCTTTCTCTTCAGCAGGCCAACACTCTCTGAATCCCCCTCCAGGTCCTCCTCTCCTGTCACGTCAACCATGAGCTGCATGTCTTCCCCCTCCCAAATGCTTCATTCCATAACAACCATCCTTCCTCCACTGTCTCCCTCCCAAACCTGGCAGAAGCTTCAATTCCCAGCTGCTGAATTCCAGCAAACACCTCCCTGTTTCCTCCTGTTAGTGCTTCATGTTGGAAAAGCTCTCTGTAAACCACTGAAACCACTTTATTCTCCTCTTCCAAAGAGCCCTTCAAAGCTCTCCCAAGCTCTGTGACCACTAGAATACCCACACCACTCCAGGTGAGGTGGCTGCCCTGGGAGGACCATGTCCCAGCACAGCCCCCACTGTCCCATGACCTCTGTGCTCCCCACGTGCTCATCAGCACCTGCCTCTCACATTTAAATCAGCTCCAAGTCCCCACAGCAGGGCTGGCCCTGCCCTGTGCTCCTACAGCACCTTCTGCAGGAGGGACCCAACCAGGTAAGGCTCCAAGAGGCAACCACAGTCAAAAACCAGGAACAGGAGCAGCACCTCACACACCGAATCACTCCCAAGCAGAAGGGCCACAGCACTGCCAGCCCTGCAGCCCCTGCCAGGGACAGCAGGAGCCTCAGGCACTCACCTCCAGCACAGCATCCCCCATGGATGTGTGTGCTGCTCCAGCACAGCATCCCCCATGGATGTGTGTGCTCCTCCAGCACAGCATCCCCCATGGATGTGTGTGCTCCTCCAGCACAGCATCCCCCATGGATGTGTGTGCTCCTCCAGCATGGCATCCTGCATGGATGTGTGTGCTCCTCCAGCACAGCATCCCCCATGGATGTGTGTGCTCCTCCAGCACAGCATCCCCCATGGATGTGTGTGCTCCTCCAGCACAGCATCCCCCATGGATGTGTGTGCTCCTCCAGCACAGCATCCCCCATGGATGTGTGTGCTCCTCCAGCACAGCATCCCCCATGGATGTGTGTGCTCCTCCAGCACAGCATCCCCCATGGATGTGTGTGCTCCTCCAGCACAGCATCCCCCATGGATGTGTGTGCTCCTCCAGCACAGCATCCCCCATGGATGTGTGTGCTCCTCCAGCACAGCATCCCCCATGGATGTGTGTGCTCCTCCAGCACAGCATCCCCCATGGATGTGTGTGCTCCTCCAGCACAGCATCCCCCATGGATGTGTGTGCTCCTCCAGCACAGCATCCCCCATGGATGTGTGTGCTCCTCCAGCACAGCATCCCCCATGGATGTGTGTGCTCCTCCAGCACAGCATCCCCCATGGATGTGTGTGCTCCTCCAGCACAGCATCCCCCATGGATGTGTGTGCTCCTCCAGCACAGCATCCCCCATGGATGTGTGTGCTCCTCCAGCACAGCATCCCCCATGGATGTGTGTGCTCCTCCAGCACAGCATCCCCCATGGATGTGTGTGCTCCTCCAGCACAGCATCCCCCATGGATGTGTGTGCTCCTCCAGCACAGCATCCCCCATGGATGTGTGTGCTCCTCCAGCACAGCATCCCCCATGGATGTGTGTGCTCCTCCAGCACAGCATCCCCCATGGATGTGTGTGCTCCTCCAGCACAGCATCCCCCATGGATGTGTGTGCTCCTCCAGCACAGCATCCCCCATGGATGTGTGTGCTCCTCCAGCACAGCATCCCCCATGGATGTGTGTGCTGCTCCAGCATGGCATCCCGCATGGATGTGTGTGCTCCTCCAGCATGGCATCCCCCATGGATGTGTGTGCTCCTCCAGCATGGCATCCCCCATGGATGTGTGTGCTGCTCCAGCTCTGCCTGCCCATCTGGAGACCGGGCAGGGACGGCACTCGCCAGAGCCTGATCGTAGAGTCATGGAATGGTTCGTGTGGAAAAGGACCTTAAAACTCATCCAGTTCCACCCCCTGCCATGGGCAGGGACACCTTTCACAAGACCAGGTTGCTTCAATTCCCATCCAACCTGGTCTTGGACACATCCAAGGATGGGGCAGCCACAGCTGCTCTGGGTAACCTGTGCCAGGGCCTGCCCATCCTCACAGGGAGGGATTTCTCCCCAGTTTCCCACCACTGGCAGTGGGAAGCCATTCCCCCTTTTCCTGTCACTCCAGGCCCATGGCCAAAATGCCCCACTGAAGGCCAAACCCCTTTTCCCTACAACAGGAGTCACTGCTGGGGTAAATACCCAGAGCTGCCCCAAACCAACAGCAAGAGTCAGTGCACACCAAGCCTGGTGTGAGGGCGAGTGTGGGGCAGACAGCCCATGCTGGCCAAAAACAGCCCACTCCGGCCACAGTGGGCTGGCCATCGTGCCAATCTTGATTTGACAGCTCCCAACCCCAGGATTCTGGCAGCAGCAGCAGGACCCAGCCAGGATTTCAGACACAGCAGCTGGGAGTGAGGCGCAGAGCCCCAAGGCCAGAGTGGATTTCATCACTGCGGATCACATGGCCAGAACCAGAAGTCACACATGAGCCCAAGCAGGAATTCCCCAGCGACCACAGCCAGGACTGCCAGAGCAGAGATGCAGCCCCACAGCAGCCAGACACACGGCACAGATGGAAACATCCCTTGCCCTCCATGTGCCACGAGCTGGGGCACTCTGTTCTGTCTGGATATCTATTTCCTTGGGATTTGTGGGAATTCAGAAGCAACAGGGTTTGGCTGGAACTGGACAGCAGGTCTGAAAGTCACTGGGGCAGGACAGGCAAGCAGATACACAACAGGTCTTAACCACACAAACATCCTTCCAGTAAGGAAGCAGCTAAAATAATCTTGATTTTTAGCTTTCCTGCCCCAGAAGATTCCTTGCTGTCACTAAAAACACTTCAGGAAATCCACCTGAATAAGCACCCAGAGGCTTCATGCTCCCAGTGCTGCCTGGAGCTGCAGGTGGCAGCAGGAGTGAGACCACAGGTGCCTCTTCCATGCAGGACACTGCAGGCAGGAACACAACAAGTCATTGGAGGAAATTACTTGCAGGAAGTCCTGGAGGAAGATTAAAAAAAAATCAGATGCCAAGGCAGGAAGGTGGAATCAGAGGAGAAAAGGGAGGTGTGCAATCAGAGCATCATGTCACTGCCAAGGTGACCATCAAGGTGCAGAGCGCTGGTCACCAGGTGGGACAGCTCTCAATTCCCAGTTCCCAGCAGCCACACTTTTGTGTCAGCCCTTCAGCTCACGGCTAGCTGGTCCTCCAGACCCCCTGGCCACTGCCCACATCCTCCTCACATCCACACCAGCCAAGATGGGATTTCAGCCCAAGGACTGTGCCCCATTGTCCTGGGCACAAGAGTACCCAATATTCCCCAGGTGGGACCATTCCATGCCAGCCAGCCTAGCTGCAAACACAATTTTAGGGCCAGATCAGACATAATTTAAATCTAATTTGGCCACCCATATAAATTGTCAAAGGTCTCTGTGCAGAAAGCGGGCACGCTCTGTCAGGAGCTCGGGGAAAGCTCCTGGAAGCGATGGAAGATCAGTGACTGCCCAAGGCTGGCCCCACTCAGACTGTTCCCATTGGGGGCTCCCAGGCAGAGCACAGCCACTCCAGCCCAGGCACAGCGGGAATGCACGAGGGATCACCCTACACCCAAAGCAGAGGCAGGTCTGGGGACAGGGACACCACTGTCCCTGGTCCAGCAGAGGCCCATGTCAGTGGGACATCACTGCCCAGAGCGCCGGTCAGTGCAGAGCGTTTGCAACCAAACTGTGAAACTCCTGAGAAATTGGGAGTTTTTGGTGGGACAAGGGAGGCAGAGAGCCACCAAGGACTGACATCACACCAACCCACAGCCAGTGCAAGGACACCAGCCAACCTCTGGCCAAACACTCAGAGAGTGTCCCTGGAACAGGCACCAGGACCCAGCTCCTTGCCAGGCACTGACTGTGCTGCTCCCATGGTCAGGAGATCCAGCACATGGAGCTTTGCTGTCAGCTCCCACACAGCTTGGATCAGCACAGCCCAGGTCCATTTTGACTCTTACCAAAAACCAGCTGCTCCAGCTGTAAGCCCAGTGAGATGAGAGCTGCCCCTGGCAAAGGTACCTCCAGATGAACTGGGCCACAACATAAAACTCCATAAAAACGGGGGCTGTATTTGTCCAACTGTGCTACTCCAGCCAGCTTTGGCTCTGTCCCTCACTCTCAGGGGGCCAAGGTCTCCCCTCACACTAGTACCAGCTCCAGGACTCTCCCCAGGAAGATCCTGCTGCTTATGCCACTCACATCGAGCAGTGCCAGTCCTGTCAACAACTCAGCCAGGCAAGGACACACACAGCGGTGCAGCACCCAGGGCTCTCCCTTGCCAGCAGGTAAGGCAGCTCAGAAAGTATTTCCCACTGCCCTCAGGAATTTCTCCTTGGAGTCTTTGCCCCAGGACTGTAGCACCCTCCACCCAAGCAACAGAGAAGATGTGACCAGAACAGGAGATGCTCCAAGGGCTGGAGCCCCTCTACTCTGGAGCCAGGCTGGGAGAGCTGGAAGTGTTCACTTGGAGAAGAGACCTGAGAGCCCCTTCCAGTGCCCAAAGGGGCTACAGGAGAGCTGAAAAGGGACTTTGGACGAGGACCTGCATGGACAGGGCAAGGGGGAATGTCTTCCCATTGCCAGAGGGCAGGGGTAGATGGGATATTGGAAAGAAATCCTTGGCTGTAAGAGTGGGGAGGCCCTGGCACAGGTTTCCCAGAGCAGCTGTGGCTGCCCCATCCCTGGAAGTGTTCAAGACCGGGTTGGACAGGGCTTAGAGCAACCTGGGACAGTGGAGGGTGCCCCTGACCATGGCAGTGGGTTGGAACAAGATGATCTGTAACCCAAACCATTCTGTGGTTCTACAATTTCCCCAATCTACTTTTGTGCTCTTTTAACCACCACAGCACTTAATCTCCAGCAAATCTGGAGACCCCAGTGCCAGAGCAGCCCTGCCCTGCCCTGCACACTGAGGGGCAGCACCATCAGAGCTGTGCAGCTGCCCGGAATGCCCAGCTGTGGAGCAGGGATGTGCCAAAGGCTCTGGAGTTCACAGCTCCCCCCCCACAGCACCCCAGCACCATGCCCTGCAGTTTCCCAGCCCTGGGGAACTCACAGGAACACATAAACAGGGCAATTCTGCAGAGGTCATGGAATCAGCAGGAAAAAGCTGGCTAAGCAGAACGCTCCCCTTCCCAAAGGGTGTAATTTACTCCAGGCTGATTCAGCGGCGCGAGGACACAGCCAGCCCTGCGTGTGGCCGGGCAGTGTGGGGGGCTCCAGCCAGGAGGGTGCTCCTCACCCTCTTCCAGAGGATCCTGCATCAGTGGCAACTCCTGCCTACAAGTTTGCTTTGTGAATCAGCACATCAGGAGCCAGTTTCAAAAGATGTTGAGAAAGGATGGAGCATGGAGCTGAAAGACCCGTGCCAGAACTGAACAGAATGTTGAGGTTCAGGTAGTGTAACATCAGAAAGAGAGACAGCAAAGTGACCTCATTAACTGGTACAAGCAGCTTTAAACATAAAAATACCAAGTATTAAAGGAGTCCTTCCTTGGAGAGAAACACAAAAAATAGCCAGGATGTTGGAGATGCCAATTGGAAGAGTGATGCCACTTATTGACAGCAGGATGAGTAATGATGGAAAAAACCTCCTGAGGCAGCAGGCCCAGGGCTGTGCCTGTACCTCAGAGAGGCCTTATGTTTAAGGCTAAAACCCTGACATGAAGTGTTCACACCAAAATCCTGGGATGGACTTTACACCAAGTGACCCAACAGCCCACACTGTTCTCACATCCAGCCAGAGCCAGGCCCTGGAGCGATGCAGAGCCAGCACTGGTACAGCCCCTGCCCAGCAGGGCAGATGTGGAGCTCTTGGACAGCCAGGCTGCTCCCAGCTACCACAGACGTTCTCCAGGGTTTCCCTCAGCCCCAGCCTCTGCCAGAGCAGCAACAGCTGCAAACTGTAGAGGAATGCTTTCCCAAAGCAACCCTGCTTCTTCCACTGCAGAAAGGAACCCACACGGGTTTAGAGGCGTGTGGGAGGAGTGTGGAAGGACAATGAAGAGAAAAACACACTGGGTAAAACTGACTGCAGAGATTCCTCTGCTCTCTGGCTACCAAGTCCTCACCATGGCTCAAGCCCTCTCCAAGATCTCCCAAGAGAGCTGAGGTTTAGGTGTGCTGCAAGGCATGTGCACAACCATGACCAGCAGGAAACAATTCCCATGACCTGGCAAAAGGTCTGTTGAGGGAATCTCACCAACTTCTCATCATCTCCCTTCCACCTCTCCCTCCTGCCTTCGCTGGTTCACATATGCAGAAGATTTCTGTAAGACCATCTTCTCAACACTGCACCATGATCCTCTTTCTCTGTTCCAGTTTCCCAGTGCTCTCTTCCCTGTCTGTCCATGGCCTTGTGCTGGCTCCTGCAGCCCCATGCCACCCGCAGCCTGTCCTGTGTGTCCCTCAGATAACGCCCTGCTCAGGGGCATCGCTCGTCCTCCTCGAACCCACATTCTGGGCACTGCTCGAAGTTCACTTCTAGTTAAGAAATTAAGCACTGTGCAATTACTGTTCTAATTACAAACCCTATTAATGCAGTTCTGCTGTAGCCTGTGACAGAGTTGCAGTGTTTGAGGTCACATTTATTGTGAGCAGGGCCTGCAACAGCCCCAGGATGGTATCGTTTTGCTTTATGCAGATATGAAATCTTTGACGGAGCTCAGCAGCTTGCAGCAGTCTCTGAGATTTGGCAAAGGAAGCAGCCTGGGATGAGGGAATGGCTTTTTGCAAGCCCCCTGAAAATCTGTCCAAATTTGGTGGTTAGAAATACTGAAAACCTCCAGGTGCTGTCGGCGATGCAGCTGATGCTGATGCTGGTGACCAGCCTGACCCACTGCTCCCAGCCCTGACGCCCCACAGCCCCTCTGCCCCATCCCCACATCCAGCCCCTCTGCCCCACCCCCAC
>VWZD01001163.1:247131-260029 GCA_013396695.1 Sakesphorus luctuosus
TAGGGGAGGGTCCCTGAGGAGGGGGGGGGTGTCTGTGTAGATGGGGGTGCCTGTGGATTGGGGTCTCTGTAGATGGGGGTCCCCGAGGATGAGGGGTCCCTGTGGATGGATGGGGGCCCCTGTGGGTGGGGGTCCCTGTGGATGGGAGGGNNCGCCCCCGCCATGCTGTGCCCGCTGCTGTGCCCATGGCTGCGCGCTCTGACCCGGGCAGGCCCGCGGGGCCCGGCCGCCCGTGAGCGCCGCGGCGCCGCGATGTTCCCCGCCTGCTGCTGCGCCGGCAAGGCCAGGCCGCGGCTGCTGCTGCCGCTGGACCCGTACGGCCATGGGCTGCTGCCCCCCGTGCCCCCGGACGGCGGCCGGGGCCGGGCCCACGGCAAGAGGAAGAGCTGGAACTTCATCCACGAGAAGATGAGCTACGACACGTTCTTCACAATGAAGCGGCTGATCGAGCGCTCCCGCAGCGTGGGCGAGGTGCTGCGCTGGGTCACGCAGAACCCGGGCAAGGTGTCGGCCAGCCACTACCCCATCGCGCTGCACAAGCTGGGGCAGCTACTGCAGCAGCAGCCGGGGCCGCCCGCGGGGGCCGGGGACGGGCGCGGGCCCGCGGGGCAGGTGCTGGAGCAGCCCGAGTTCCACGCGCTCTGCCAGGCCATCGTCAGCGGCTGCGCCAAGTTCGACAACTTCAGCATCGTCAACTGCCTGTACGCGGCGGCCGCGCTGGGTGAGCCGCCCCGGGGCGGGACGGGGCAGCGGCGGGGGAGGCGGGGGAGCCCGGGCCCTGCGCGGTTGTGGCACGTGGAGCTCTGACCTTCGAGGGGCACAGACTGCTCTGACAGATTCTGCTCTGTTCAGGAGCTGGGGGGACTCTGCTCAGGGGTCAGGACTGCTCTGCTCTGAGGGCTCTGCTTGTGGGGCAGGAAGGCTGGGTGCCCACGGCTGCCCCAGGGGCTGGAGCTAACGGGAGCTGTGGCAGTGGGCAGTGCTGTCACTGCTGCCTGCCCCGTGCAGATCAGCTGCCCCAGGAGCCTAGTCCAGGCCCTGAAAAGCAGGGAACACCTGAGCACTGACAGGGGGGACCGAGGCCTTGGCTGAGCCCTTGGAGGGCCCAAGCCCCACGTAGCCAGGTGTTACCCTGAAGGGCAGAATGTCTGAGGTGTTTGGGTTCCTGTGAGCTGCCTCTGGACATTACAGAGCAGGGCCGTGTCCCAAGGGCTCCCCCTTCACTGCACCCAGGAGACCCTGCAGGTTCTCCTGCCACAAGGAGAGGACTGGGGTCTGCATAAAAAAAGAGTGGGCAGCAGGGCAGGGGGTGTTCTGCCCCACTGAGGTGAGGCCCTGCCTGCAGAGCTGTCTCCAGCTCTAGGGGGCAACAGCCCAAGGACGTGGAGCTGCTGGAGAGTCCAGAGGAGGCCCCGGAGATGCCCCAGGGCTGGAGCCTCTCTGGGCTGGAGCCAGGCTGGGAGAGCTGGGGGGGTCACCTGGAGAAGAGAAGGCTCCAGGGACACTTGAGAGCCCCTGGCAGGGCCTGAAGGGGCTCCAGGAGAGCTGGAGAGGGACTGGGGACAAGGGAGGGAGGGACAGGATGCAGACACAGAGGGCAGGGATAGATGGGAAGAAATTATTAACTGTGAGGGTGGTGCGGCCCTGGTACAGTTTGCCCAGAGCAGCTGTGGCTGCCCCATCCCTGGGAGTGTCCAAAGCCGGGTTGGATGGGGCTTAGAGCAGCCTGGGCTGGTGGGAGGTGTCCCTGCCCATGACGGGGGGTGGAGTAGGATGAGCTTCAAGGGCCCTTCCAACCCACACTATTCAGGATTCCGTGCTCTGCCTGGTGCCTGCCCTCTCATCCGGGTTCCCCCAGCCCGTTCTCCTTCCCTGCCCGGCCGCGGTTGCCGCAGTAACTCGAGCCCCTGCCGGGGGGCGGCGCCGGCTGTTCGTTGACGCTGAGTCGGGGCTGCCCTGCCAGAGCCCCAGTGCTGGGCCCCGAGGGCTGCTGTGCCCCCCACTTCGTTCTGCCCCCTCACCGCTCATTAACACAAACTTCAACTGCCTTTTGAGGCCTTTTTACAGAACAAAGTGGCTGCTCAGACCAATTCTGCACGTCCCCCTCCTGCGCTGTGATTAACCATAACCCACAGTGACTGCCCCGTGCCAGCCCAGCCCCGGGGGCTCCAGGGCCCCCCAGCACTCTGTGCCTCTGCTGAGGAGATCCCTTCTGACAGCCGAGGGCTGGATAACACATCCTGAGCTGCAGGGAAGTGTTTCCCTGGCAGCCAGGTTGGACAGGCTAAAGCTGAGCTGGGAAATGGGAGAAGGTCAGAAAAGCCAAAGGATTAGTCCCTGCCGGAACAAAAGGGTTTAATTTAGTCACATGGGAAGTGTCGTTTTTTTCCAACCACAACTTTTTCTAAGAACTTTCTGAGGTGAGTTTTTTGGTTGCCCAGAGCAGCTGTGGCTGCCTCATCCCTGGAATTATTCAAGGCTGTGTTGGACAGGGCTTGAAGCAACCTGGCTTTGTGGAAGGTGTCCTTGCCCATGGCAGGGGGTGGAACTGGATGGGATTTAAGTTCCAACCCAAACCAGTCTGGGATTCTATGAATTATTTGTCTTGAAAATGTTTGAGACTTAGGAAATGAACCTTGCTCCTGCATATGAGCTGCAGGGCTCCTGTTCTGGCGGAGTGGGTGGGAATGACCCCACAGCTCCACATGGCATTTTCCATGTTGCAGATGGCACTGATGTTCCGGCCAGGCTTTGCCTTCCTTCCCCTGCTCCTCCTCTGTTTGGGCACTGACTCTGCACATTGATCCTACCCCTGCAGTGACCTCGTGCCTGAGCTCTGGAGGCAGTTGTGCCGTGGGGCTGAGGTGTGGACTGAGCTGTGTCTGTGGCTCTGAGCCGTGCCCGGGATCTGATCCGTGCCCGTGTCCCTGCAGGGCTGCCCGGGGAGTCGCCGCTTGTGCGGGTGCTGGAGGACGAGTCGCGCAGCCGCCTGGGCCGCTTCAACCAGAAGGACGTGTCGATGGTGTTCAGCAGCGTGATGCGGCTGCACCCCTCCAGCCCGCACCCCCTGGTGGAGTCCTGCCTCAGCAGCCTGGAGCGGCACCTGGAGAAGGAGCGGCACCCCCAGACCCTGTTCCTGCTCCTCTCCTACTACCGGCTGCGGGCGCAGGCGCTGCAGGGCCATGCGGCCTCCGACCAGCAGCTCATCAACAACCGCAAGATCCTGCGGCTGGTGCGGCACACACTGGGCCAGGTGAGCGCCATGCGGGAGCACGAGCTGGCGCTGCTGGATGAGATGCTGGCCCTGTGTGCCCAGGAGGCCAACAACAAGGCCCTGGAGGCCATCTTCAGCTCCCAGCTCTTCTACGAGAACCGACAGGAGCGCTTCATCCGCAGCATGGCAGGTGAGGGGTGCCCAGGTGGGCTCCCAGCATTGCTGTGTGCACAGGAGGCATGGGGCTCTGGCTGGGTGGGGAGCATGGAGGGCTCTGGCTGGACTCTGCAGCCTTGCAGCCACCTTCCCAGGCTCCCAGGATGTTGGAGTGGTGACAGCCCTAGCTGGGGCCCTACTGAGCCCCGGGATGAAGGAGAAAGAGCTCTATGTCATGGCCACCCTGTCATCAACTGCCCAACCAAAACCTGCCAGGCACTGGGACCCCCAGTTCCTCCAGGGGCCGGTTTCCCACCATGCCTCCAGGCTGGGAACAGTGCAATTTCAGTGGGGTTTTACAGAAAGGCCCCACCCTGTGCACTTTTTGGCTGTGCTCCAGCTGTGCTCTGGCTGTGTGTGACACGAGTCTGCCAGAGCCTCTCACCCAGCCCATACCTGAGGGGTTTTGGGAACTTCCTGGGTTTTGGGAGGGCTGATGCTGCTGTCAGGTCCTGTTCCCCTTGCCTGCCCTGGACCTGTGGTGAGGACAGAGCCAGCCCCGCGATGGTGCCCACGCTGTGTTGGCTCTGCAGAGTGGCTGCCCCGGAAGGCAGAGAACCTCACCCCCTACACCATGGCCCTCATCGCCAAGTACGTGGCGCGGCACCGGCTGCGCGAGCCGCGTCTGCTCGACACCATCGCCAACTTCCTCCTGAAGCGTGGAGAGCAGCTGGACAGCAAGGTGAGCTCTTCACTGGAGCCCTGATCCTGGTGGGCTCTGAGCTCCTGTCTCAACCCAGTGCTGGGTAGGTGGCCCTGACCTGTGCCCCGTCCCTGCTCTCTGTCCTGCTGCCACAGGTGATCCAGAAGCTAGTGTTCCCCTTCAGCCGGATGAACTACCGCCCCTCCAACCATGGGGAGCTCTTCCCCAAGCTGGAGGCCATCCTGGAGCAGAAAGCTGGCAGCTCACCGCTGGCCACTGTCAACATCCTCATGTCCATGTTCCAGCTCAGTCACTTCCCCCAGACCGTCCTGCACCAGGTCTTCTCCCCAGCCTTCATCACCAATGTCATGAGTATGTGGAGCCTTCTCTGGCGGCTCCCAGCCTGCAGAGCCTGGGCTGGGCTGGGCTGGGGGGTGGGTGAGGCCTCCCATCCCGGTGGGCTCCATCCTGCTCCCCCCCAGGCAGCCCCTACGCGCTGATCGTGCGCCGGTACCTGTCGCTGCTGGACGCGGCGGTGGAGCTGGAGTTCCGCGAGTACAGCGGCCCCCGGCTCGACCCGCGCTACCGGGTCCTCATGTTCGAGCACGCCCTGACCGCCGACGAGGCCAACAGGAAGTACAGGTGACCAGGGGAGGAGTGCCCTCTGCTGTCTCTCACGGGGGCCTAGGGTCTGTCACCTGTCCTGGCAGGATCACTGGTGGTGCTGGGGTAAAGGATGCCGCGGCCGCTCCGCAGCCCGGGGGGGAGCAGTGTGGAATCACAGAATCATTTGGAATTGCAGAGTTGTTTGAGTTGGAAAAGGCGTCTCAGAACCCTGAGCCCACCCATATGCCAGCACTGGCAAGGCCACCACTCACCACGTCCCCAAGTGCAACATCCACACAACTGTTAAATCTCTCCAGAGCTGGGACTCTCCCCTGCCCTGGGTAGTGGTGCCAAGGCTGGGCAACTCTTTTGAGGGGCTGTTGGTGTCCTGATATCAGGAGGAGCTTTTTTGCTTAAGCTGCCAGAGCCTGTCCCCTCTTGCTGTGCAAGAGCAGAGCCCAAAGCTCCTGCTCTTCTCTTCCTGCTCCTGGGCGTTCCCGTCTCCACATGGGTGTGGTCGACAGGAAGATGTGCCAGCTGTGCTGGGGGACATGCCGGCCCCCACAGTGCCCCCTGACTGTCCCCTCTCCCCACAGCTACAAGGGGCTGGTGGCTGAGGCGCTGCGGCAGCTGGTGGGGGAGGAGTGCTACCGACAGGATGAGGTGCTGCCTCCGGGATACTGCACAGGTAACCTGGGCCCTGGGGAGGGGGCTGCGGCTGTGGTAGGTGGGCCCGATCTGGGAGGTTATTTGGTGCAGAACACGTTCTGGCTGTTTTTATCATCCCCCTTCCCTATATTGTTGCCTTCCCCAGCGCTTTGGGACAGAGCTCCCTGAGGCCCTCTGGCGCAGGAAGGAGGGTTCTCCTGAGCCTGTCTGCTGGAACGGAGTCCCAGCTGGGCCACAGGAGCCCTGAGCCCGTGTCCCATTAGTCAGGGGGTCCTGAGACCTTGCTGATCCCTGTTCCCTCTCCACAGATTTCCTGCTGTGGATCAACCGCTCCGGCACGGTGCTGCCCCTCTCCCGTGTTCCAGCGGCTTCCAAGGCTCCCCTGGCCACATCCCCAGCGCCCCTGTCCCTGCGCTCCAGCGTCCTGGCCCTCACGGCGGACTTGCAGGACTTTGCCCCATTTGCTGCAGAGACGCCCAGCAGCCCCCCGTGCCCACGGGAGAGCGGCCGGGCCGGGCGGTTCCTGCCCGCGCTGTGCCCGGCCCCGGGGGGGCCCTGCTTCCAGCCCCCCTCGGACTATTACTGTGGGCTGAGCAAGGAGCCGTCCCTGGGCAGCCCGGGCAGCTCCACGCTCAGCAGCCCCTCCGAGTGCCTCTCGGCGGTGCAGCCGGGCACCCCGGACTGCTCCCCCCGCGCCTCTACTGCCTCCCTCTTCCAGTTCCCCATCGGCAAGATCCTGGAGGAGGAGGAGGAGGCTGCCGGCTGCCCTGGCCACGAGCACGGCTGCTTCCAGGGGGAGCAGGCCCCGGAGGAGCCCCAGGAGCGGAGCCCCCCCGGCAGTGACGACGCTGGCCCCCCGCCCTCCCCGTGCCGGCCCAGCCCCAAGCGGGGGCCAGGCGAGGGGCCACAGGGCACCGAGGACATCCAGAGGTACAGAGCGGGGCCCTGTCCCCGGTCCCTTCTGGCACTGCCCTTTGGCTCCTGCCTTCTGCACTACTCGGCCTCAGCTCCCTCCTGCTCAGTGCTGTGGGGCACGCACAGCCTCCTGTCCTCACTGCCCCAAGGTGCTGGGAACAGCTGCCCCTGCCACCAGTGGGGTCTGGGGGGCTTGGAGTGCTGCCCTTCATCTGTTGTGGTTCTGGGGAGAGGGTCTGTGCGGTGGGGTGGCACTGGGGCATGGGGTGACACTATGACGTGGAGTGATGCTGCAGGGTGACAGTGCCATTCCTGCTGTCCCCCGTGCAGGGTGGTCCTGTCAGTCAATGACAAGTGGCACTACTGCCAGAACTCTGACATCCTGGTGGGCTCCCGGGCCATGAGGGACCGGCATCTGCGGCTGCTGGGGTACTGTCTGGTGCAGGTAAGTGCTGGGGCCAGGGGGTGCAGTGGGTGTTGGGCTGAGAGCTCAGAGCTGGCATCTGATGGTCCCGGACCTGAGAGCTGGCACCTTATGGAAGGAGGGGCCTGGAGCTGCCATCCCCGTGGTTGGCCCGGGTCAGAGCTGGCATCCCTATTGTAAACACTCAGGTCCCTGTGAGGGGAAGCAGGGATGACTCATCCTCATGGCTCCTCGCCCTCCCCCACCCCACCCAGGACTTTTTCCATGGCTGGCTGGTGACACCAACCTGATGGAAAGCAGGGACAAGGGACAGTCCGTCCTGGGAGGCGAGATCGGACCCAAGGGAGGAGAATGGGAAGGGGAAGGGAAGGGGGTTCGACCTGAGCCAGCGGATGCAGTGGTGGCTTTGGCTGCAGGGCCTCAGGGTGAAATCGGGTGGGAACACAGGGGTGTCTGTGCTGTGACCTGCGATCCATGTGCTGGGGAAGAGAGGGAGGTTGGGCACTGCCCACCCTGGTGCCCTCCCTGGTTCCAGCCCCAGCTGCTCTGTGCAGAGCACTGGGACTAGAGAAGCACTCGGGCTCCAGTGCAGCCCTCACAGGTGTCTGCAGGTCCCTCAGGAAACTCCAGGTGTTGGCTTAGGGTGTACAGCTTCCCGCACACTTGTTTGTGGGTGGTTTTAGCCTGAGGATGGATCTTCCTGAGGAAAATGGCTCAGAAGTGAGCCCTCAATCCTGTTCACTCCTGCACTGTAGAGGTGACTGGAGTTACAGCCATTCCCAAAAGCTGTCCCACAGCCATTCCCAAAGCCCTTCACCCCACACCGCTGCCAGGCCGTGCCAACACCAGCTCCTCCTCATTCCACAGCTCAGCAGCCCAGAGCCCCTTGTTTGTGCAGAGCTCTGGAGTGCTGTGATTCCACTGAGGCATTGCCTGGGAGGGGAGCAGGGCCAGCTCTCCCCTGGGCCAGCATTTGGGCCTGGCTGGCCAGGGCTGGCCATGGCCCTGGAGCAGCAGTGGGGCCAAGCCCCTCTCACACCAAGGAGGATTCCCAGTGCCCACTGTTGCCTCCAGCCAGTGCCACAGGCTCTCCAGGACACCCTTGGCTGTGGAAAGCACAGCAGGGACCCACCTTAAGGGACCTTAAAGCTCATCTTGTTCAATCCCCTGCCATGGTCAGGGACACCTCCCGCTAGCCCAGGTTGCTTCAAGCCCTGTCCAGCTTGGCCTTGGACACTTCCAGGGATGAGGCACTCACAGCTGCTCTGGGCAACCTGTGCCAGGGCCTCCCCACACCCTCACAGCCGAGAATTTCTTCCCAATACCCCATCCATCCTTCTCCTCTGGCAGTAGAAAGCCATTCCCCTTTGGCCTGTCTCTCCATCCCAAGTCCCTCTCCAGCTCTCCTGGAGCCCCTTTAGGCACTGGAAGGGGCTCTCAGGTCTCCCTGGAGCCTTCTCTTCTCCAGGTGAACACCCCTAGCTCTCATCTGTGGTTTGAAGGGCTCCAGCCCTCCGAGCCTTCCTGATGCTGTGTCCCTATCCCTCCTCTGTGTTCCTGGTTGCTGGAGTGCAAGTCCCAGCACCCCTCATTCCTGCTCCATGAGCACTGGTGGTGACCTCAGGGCTGTTGGGCCAGCAGAGCTTCCAATCCTCCCAATACACCATCATCCCTCGTGGAGACCAGATCTCAAGGGGGTGAGGCTTGAGATTCCTCCCCGTGTGTGCCAGGCTTGTCCCAGCTGTGGTGGGGTCTGGAACTGAGGCTGTGGGTACTCCCTGGGCCTCCCCCTCCCTGCACCCTATCCAGGGCTGAGCTGAGGCTGGACAGACTTGGAGCTGGGGCTTGTCCATGCTTCCTGTGCCGTCCATGCCCTCGGCAGGAACAGCACTGGCCTCCTCCAGGGAGAGGGTCCTGCATCCTGGTTCTTTTCCTACCACCCCCAACAGCTGAACTGGGCTGGGGGCTGGTGGTACTGCAGGGTCAGGTGGTGCTGGAGGTGGTGTCGCTGCTGTGACATTGTCCCTGTCCCCTCACAGCTGCCCTACACGGAGCTGGAGAAGGTGAGTGGCATCGAGGAGGCCAAGCACTACCTGCGGCAGAAGCTGAGGGAGCTGCGCTTCTGAGGGATGGACTGGGGGTGGGCTGTGGGGGGCCAGGTGGGTGCTGCCAGCCCCTTCCCCGGGGCAGGGGGATATGGAGCTGCCCCCCGTCCTGGGGGGCCAGGGGGATATGAAGCTGCCTCCCGTCCTGGGGGGCTGGGCTGTGGGCCCAGGCTGTGGGCACCTGTTCCCACTGCGGGGAGTGTGAGATTATTTATTGCCGTTACGGGGGGCCAGGGTGTGACTTGAGGGGTGTGGGGATGGGGTTTGGTCTGGGGGTGGGGGGAAGGTCCCACGTGACTCCCCTGCCCTGGCTCTGCTACCCCAGCCCTACCTGCCACTTCAGGGGCCAAGCTGGGGCTCCTCTTGATGCTGGGGGTACCCTTGTGCCTCCAGCAGGGCTGCTGGGAGGGGGCTTTGGGCCTGACCCCTTGCTGGGGCACTGAGGGGCTGCAGCAGAGTCCACACAGGGCCAGGAGTGGGTGTGCACGGGGGGCTGTTCCCATGGCCGGGGCCAGGAGGAGGGGGGATGCTCGGGAAGGGGGAACTTTACAATAAAACTGGTGAAAAAATGTGCAAAGTCCGGTCTCTTTATTAGTTGAAGGCAGCAGGGGGTCCTGGGCCCCCCAGGCTGGGCCCAGCACAGGGCAGCCACCTGGGGACCACCCAGAGCAGAACCCTGGTGGGGGGCACAGGGTCACCCCCCTCCAGCTCCAGCCTTAGCCCTGTGCTGGGGATAAAGCTGTTTATTGCCTTTGAATTTCTGTTCTGTAAGCCCCGAGGAGGCTCAGGGATCACCTGGGTGTTGGGGGGGAGCTGGGGGGCTGTGAGGGGCTGCAGGGGGACCTGCAACACTGCTGGGGGGCCGGGGGCCTCTGCCCCATGGTGTGGGCAGGGGGTGCCCAAGGGGGCTGTACCGCAAGAGGGGTCAGGGGCCCTGGCAGGGCAGGCCTGGGGCTGGTGTCTCTTTGGCAGGTGCCCCCCGAGGGCCCAGGGGGCATGGGGGTTCGTCCCCAGGGGCACAGCCACACAGCCGCTGGCCCCGGTCCCATGGCACAGGGGTCTGGCCAGGCCTGGCCCCCACCCTGGGCCGCTCACCACTGGCACCATCACACTGGCATCGGCATCTCGTTGTACTCATCCACACCTTCCCGCTCATCCAGGATGGGCTCGGCCTCCGCCGCGTCCAGCTGTGGGACACAGCAGCTGAGGAGCAGCAGGGGCCCCCCTGGCCCTACAATCCCAGGGGTCCCGCCCCCACTGCCCCCTGAGGAGCAGCAGGGCCCCCCTGGCCCTACAGTCCCAGGGGTCCAGCCCCCCTGCCCCCAGGGACGAGGGATGCGCCACTTACACACTTCATCTCCCGGTCAGTGAAGATGCGGCTCAGCAGGCACATGCGGAGTGGCACGGTGAGGATGAGGATGAAGGGGAAGGCCAGGGAGGCCACGGTGGACATGACGGCCCAGAGCACGGCCAGGCAGGCCAGCTGCAGCCCGGTGAACAGGTGCATGCGCAGCGTGCGCACCTGGGCAAGGGCACGGACAGGTGTCAGTGCCGGCGGCACTGGCCGGGCCCCACATCCCCCTCCCACCGCGGGAACAGCCTGGCCCAGGGGTACCCACATCCCCAAACACGGCCCCCCCAGCCCTCCCGGGGTCTGGCTGCCCCCCAAGGAACTGCTCTGCCCCCCTCTGCCCCTTAAGCAAGGCTCTGCCAGAGCCTGCCTTGCAGATGCCCAGTGCTCCCACCCAAGGGTGCCCCAGGCTGGCTGCTGCCCCAGCCAAGGGTCTTGCCCCCAAGTCTCCCCAGGCCCCCTTCCCACCTTTTTGACATAGGTGACGTCAGGGTGGTGCTTGGGGGGCATCAGCAGCAGCTGCAGGCGCTCATAGAACTGGATGCCATTGAGGGAGGTGACGCCCATGTAGAGGAAGATGCCGAAGAGCACGGCCAGAGGGATCTGCCGCAGCAGGTCCCCGATGACGATGGACAGCCCTGGGCCAGAGTAGGGTCAGCCTGGGGAGGGGGCTCAGCACAGCCCCCCAGCCCCACTCCCCCCTCCCTGCTCACCCCCATCACGTGGAGACGGTCCCACATTCCTGTGCCCACAGGGAACAGGATGGCCATGACAATTTGGCCGGGGCTCCACTGCCCACACTGCCCTCACATCACCACAGCGCTCCAGTCCCCTGCCAGGGCCAGACCTACCAACGAGCACAGCCACCAGCAGCCCAGTGACCCGCTGCTCCTTCACCTCCTGGATCTTGGGCTTGTCCCCGGGTGCCACAGCCTTGCTCATGACGGTGAGGGCATTGGCGTGGGTCACCGAGCGCACGGTGGCCGCGGCAAGCCAGGGCAGCCCAAAGAGTGCAAAGAAGCCGCCCATGGCCACAATGAGCAGGAGGTCGAGGTGGAACCCAGAGCCCTTCTGCAGCATCCGCTCCTTCTTGCTGATGATCAGCCTGGGCACAAGGGCAGACAGTTGGCACAGCCTCCCTGGCCACACTGATGCCCCGCCTGACCCTGCTGCGCTCACGTAGTGATCTGAGTCTCCATGAAGATGAGGATGAAGACAAGGATGGCAGGGAGGCCGCTGGCCACCATCATCCACACAGGGAAGTCACTGTTCTCCCCTAGGGGGTTGATCACCCAGCTCCGCTTGTCTGGGGCCGTGACTGAGAACCCGCTGGGCACACTCAGCTTCTGTGGGGCAGGGAGAGAGACGCTGGGTGGGGGTGCTGGCTGTGCCCCGCAAAGCGAAGGGGCCATGGAGTCACCACCCACAGCAGCTGTACTTGAAGAGAGAGGGCAGGCGAGACGCTGGAGGCAGCTCGAGTGGGTGCAGCCATGGGGACAGATAAAGCCACCAACCCACACTCAGGACAGTAGGAGATGATACAGGGACTCTGCAGGAGAGTAGGAGGGAAGGGGCAGTCCTGCCCGAGGGGTGGGTGGGTGCTGACCTGTGTGTAGGTGTCCTGGATGCTGTAGTCCACTAGCACCATCACCAGGATGGCAATGGGCACCCCAAAGTCTCCGATGAGCCGCCGGATCTGGGGGAGCAGCCCAGCCTCAGCCTCCTGCCTGGCTCCCCTCAGTTCACCCCAATCCCCTCTGGTTCACCCCAGCCCCATGGCCACTCCAGCAGCCCCACAGCCACCCCCCAGCCCCANGCGCAGGAAGAAGGCGATGAAGAAGGTGCCAGCCATGAGCACCAGTGAGAGCAGTGCCGTGTTGGGCTGCCCTGTGACCTTGGCAGCGCCACGGGTGGCCGGGCCAGTGGCCAGGGCCGTGTGGGTGGCCAAAGCGGTGCCATTGGCGGTGGTTACGCTGCCATTGCCCCAGGCCTCGGCCGAGCCGTTGTGGGGCAGGCAGCCATGAAGTGGGTGCTCCTGGAAGATCTGCAGCAGGAGGATGGGATGGGACACTCAGCACCACATCCTGCCCAGCCCCCCAGCCCCCCCAGCTCACCTTGGCCAGCTTGGAGAAGGTCTCATAGATGAAGATGAGGGAAATGAGGAAGGCAAAGATCTCCTGGGTGAAGCGGGAGACAAAGCGCACCAGGAAGCTGCCCTCGAAGGCCACCATGACCAGCACGATGAGGATGAGCCAGAAACCGATCCAGACACGCCCCACCAGGTACTCCAGCTCATTGGACGTGCAGAACTGCCCAGTCGTGGGGACAGACAGACGAACAGACAGGTGTCAGGATGGCCACGGGGCTGGGCAGAGCCCCAGCAGTGGGACTGGCTGGGATGTCTGCCACAGGCAGTGGGGCCAGGGGCGATGCTCCCCCCTGGGCCTCGGGCAGCCCCTACAGCCCCTCACCGTGAAGAAAGCCTCCTCGAAGACAAGCAGTGGCCCCGAGAAACCAATGACAAGAAGGGGCTGAGCACCCAGCAGGCAAAAGAGGACGCCCTGCAGCGATGTGGAGATGATCAGCTCTGACACCCCGATCAGGTCCTTTGTCTTCTCCCCTGTGGCAGGACAGGCTCAGGCACGCTGGCAGGACTGGCCCCTTGGCCCCGCCCCAGCGCCCCAACTGCTCCCTCCTGCAGCACACGCTGGGCAGCTCTCAGCACCCCTGCAGCTCCCCCTGACCCCACCACCCC
>VWZD01001165.1:0-13504 GCA_013396695.1 Sakesphorus luctuosus
GCCTCCCTGCCTGCCTGCCTCCCCTTTCCCCCTCCCTTCTTCTCTGTCTTTACCCTCTATTTTTAATATAAATATTTCCCTTTTGGTTTTCCTGCAAGGCTTAATGTTTCAATCCTTTATATAGCCCCTTGTTGTTAAAATAAACACAGACATATCTCCATGAGGTAACTGAGGGAGATGGCAAACCATCAGAAGGATAGGAGGCTTCATTTGTTTTGAATAAACCTCATAATTGCGAGTCTTGTCTGAAATTACACAAGTCTCTGGAAAGTTCTTTTCCCTTATCTTAAATACCTTCTGACCAGAGTGTTGTCTTCCTATTGCAACCAGTGGTACCTTGCCTTAATGCTCTGATCTGCTCCAGACCGAGGCTGAGCCATTCTAGAGCACAGGAACCCACTAAAATCTATGCTGTTGCTTTCAGAATCAGAGTTTCTAAGCCCAGACCACAGGGGGGTTGATGTACATTAGAGAATTCATTGAAGGTTGTGATCAGCACAGAAGGTTAGGCTGGGTGAATATCTGAATCTTAAGGTCAGTTCACTAAAGCAAAGGGAAATAGTTAATATAAATTTCTTCAAGGCAGTACCCTTCCTCTTTGAGGGAGACAGTGGAGTTTGCAGTGTCAGATATATGTTGGCCATTTTTTCCCTTAAAGCTGATGAGCACTGCCCAGCCAGCACACACCTTTCATTTCTCACCACTTAGGAAACACTTGGCATGCAATAGCTCATGTCACAGATAACAATTTTACTTTTCTCTTGTCTCCTTCCTGTGAGCCTTGTAGGCTTTTTCCCTATCCCTAGTTCTTGCAACGTGGAACACAAACCCAAAGTCCTTGAGTGCAAGATGCACTTTTGAACCCATGCTGTTGGGTGGGTTCCGAATTCTGAAAAGTGATTTCACCCATCCTGTGTCTGAACCAGTCCTAGCCTTGAAAACCATTCTGAGTCGATTAGGCGACAAGTCTGAGGCTGAGCCAGCTTGGATCTGCTCTATATTGGATCATCCATGCCTGGTGTTTACACCAACACAGCCGGATTTAAATACAACAGAGTTGTAACTTCAGTCTGTGAGAGCAAGAAAGAAAGCTCTTGCATTCACATGCCTCTCCTGGTGTGTGTTTTCATGAGTAAGTGGAATGAGAGATAGGACTGATCTGAGTTTTATAAGGCACTGTTATACCATGTTACAGGGAGCTCAGCATGCACCACATTGAAGTGATAGAGTCAGCTCCATCCTCTGCCAGCAACCTCCTTTCCCATCCCTCCAGCTGGCTGCTGCCCTTCTAAGAGGAGAAATTAGCTCGTGTTTGGCACATTTCTCGTGGGATACAACTTCCAGTCCAGCTTTAGGAATGGTTCTTTAGCTCCTAATGTCCTGAGATGGCTACTACTTGATTCTTCCCTGTGTTGATACAGACTAAAAGCTGTGTACTTCTACTGTAAGTTTTAAGAGACTGCATATATACAGCACAGCTTTATGAATTGCTTCGGGCAGTAGGAATCTCTTGAGACTATGAGGACAGCACTGACAATCCCCCAGACACCACCTTATGTGTGGAGATGTTGATGTTAGAGGGTACAACTGTGTGCAACACAGACTACAGACATTGTGTTTTCAGGATGACCAGAGTTCAGTGTGACACTTTGCCCTGTTAATTGTGCAATAGACATATGAGGTCATGGTAATGGTTAGGAGGGGAGGAGAGGTCATATCCCCATTGATGAACCTTTGCTTTCCTGTGCAAAAGGAAAGCATGGTATGATTTTCTTTTTTCTGTTCTCTTAGTAATGAGACTGAGCCTGTCTTGCATGACTATGCTGTTAAAAGTAAGAGAAGACAAAAAAGAATACCGCACTGAAAAGGACTAACACAGCAAATTTTACTTATGTCCCTGGGAACTGAGCTCACTGTATGCGTATCAGGTGTTTTCCTTCAGGGTAAAGAAAAATCATCCACCTATAGCTCTTTCCCTTGTTTTTGTTCTAGGGAGCAGAATAAACTTTGGAAAACTTCAAGACAATCTTGGTGAGATTTCCTCTTCTATCCTCATCAAGGTGTCTTCCCGTGTTTCTTTTAAGTGATGAATGACTTACGGCAAAAAGAAAGAGTAAATTAAAAATTACCCAGAAGGTAATTCAGACTTTTTTGTGTATTCCTTTTTCAGAGATTGAAAAATTAAATCCTGGCCCATTTATCTGCATTAGCAAAGTCTAAGCATAAAGTAATTACCCAAAGTACAGAATGTACACACTCACATGTGTGTGCTCCTGTGCCAGTGCCTCCTTTGATGTGAGGAGACACTCAAGGGTTCCCTGTGACAGAAGTTTTCCATAGGAAGTAATCTCTTGAACCCTTCAGAAGCCTATTGCTTTGTCTTCAAATGAAAAGGAGGCAAAAATTCCTAATTTCCAAGACTGTGGAAGCCTGAGGCAAGTGGGCTGGTGCTGTTCAGCTCACAGTCACATACCCAATAGGAGGGAGCTGCTGCCCTCCCAGGAGCAGGGGAAACGGTGTACAAGGAACAGCCCCTTTCACCTCAGGATGTCTGATGCTCATTGCAGCTGCTTTTTCTTCCAAGTTGTTTGCCTGAGAAAACAGTGTTTGAGCAGTACTTTGAACAGCTATGTAAGGCATCCTTTTGATTTGGCTACATGGAACAGCATGCAGTTAATCATGGCAGCAGTTGCACTTGTGTTCATTCAGCAACTCAGGTGTGGTGAACAGGACTCCAGCTTGGGCACAAAGGGCATTTTCTCTCTTCATCTTTTAACTTCTTTGAGAGCAGAACTTCCATTGCTTTGGTAAACATGTCAGGTAGTGAGGTTTTTCTGGTTTGTGTGGTCCCCTCAGAGGCTGGCTTGGTGGCAGGCCTGGTGGCAGAAATCCTTTTTTTTTGCTTATACATGAGATACAAAAAGGACAAAGGGAAGACAAGCTATTTACCATTCCAGCTAAACAGTGTTCATCTATTCTGACCCTGAAGATAAACCTTGAGAAAAGAAAATATGTTGGCATTCATTCCCATGAGGGCATTGGAAGTGTTTGTAAGGCTGGCTTGGGGACCTCTGCTTTCAGAAGGTGCTTGAAATGGAGAGATAGATACCTCCTTGGATATGAAGGCCAGCTATTGTCATGGGGAATCCTAGTGCTTCCAGGGAATTAAGCTCCAAACAAAAATAAGGCTTACTTTAATAAGCCCTTTCTTTGGTATGGCACAGTGTCTTGGTTTAAAGACAAATATTGGGGCAGGAACCCCTATTAATGAACTCCCTCCGCTTTTATTTGCCCTCCTCCCCCACTATAAAGATACAAATATGCATGGAGGTTATAGGTTAAAAAATAACAGTTTACTAACAAGGAAAATAGTAGCAAAAACAACAATACCAGCAGAACAGTTCAAATCAACAAAAGAGAGAGAGGAACGCTTCTAGTTTTTCCCTTCCTCCAACCCCCAGGTCAAAACAGTATCAAAATAGCAGAAGAAAGGAGATGGCAAACTAAATTTCTACAGTCCCACGCGTTCCCTTCAGACAGAACAGAATGCAAAAAAATCCTGGAGAGGTCGTTCATTCAAGCCAGGTGCCTCCCTGCTGAGATGCCAACTTGATGACAGCAACACAGACACAGGGTCTCTCACCCTGTCAGCAGCACCAGAGGATCTAGATGGCAGTGAACTGCAGTGGTTATCGTGAAGGCAACCCCTGGGCAGCTTCTATCCTGGCACAGCATGGCAGATCAGCAGCTTCTGGCTTTTGCTGCTATTGGCTGCAGTAGGAGCGATGCAATGGCTCGCAACTTTGCTACTGTTCCAGTTGTGAAGAAGTGATTGCCAGTGACAACTGAGACCCTGGAGCAGTTCTGGCTTGCAGCAAAACCCCTCTCTCCAGCTTCCTGTGCTGGGTGGGCAGAGTGGCCCCCTCAAATGACATAATGGTATTATATATATATTATATAATATTATATAATAATATTCATCACTCCCCTAGCTTGTAGCCATAACATATAGTTATTCAGGAAAAGTAGATGTGCTTTGGTTATACAGTACCAATTAAAATGATGTGCAATTCTTTCCTACATACATTAAACGTATTTTTTGTGCATTGCAAACTGGATGTGTCAAAATATTTTATTTACAATGTTTCCATGACATACACTCTGAAAAAATTTCAACAGCTAGTCAGAAATGTCTTGCATGTCAACATTTTGGTTGACAGTAATTATCAATATTAATTCACCTGGCTGTGAATTTTTCTGCCCTACCTTCCTTCAAAAGCCAGAGATTTCCAAGCAGTTTCCCATCTGAGCTGCAATCCAGCTGTTACCTTGGACAGAATGCAACAAGGATACACAACATTGTGCAAATGAAATCCTATAAACCATACATTTACATTGGTTTAAGCTTTAAAATACGGTTTCATATAAAGACATGAGGTCACTGGCCTTGTCTGCTGCTGTTACACACCTAGATAAGTGCTGAGAGCAGTTTCATCCTAGCTCACTACAGGCAGCATTTTAGTACTGTGTGAAGTATATATTTAACGTCAGTGACAAACTAACATCCAAGGATGATCAAGCATTACTCAAAGATGGATTATGTGTGGCTTGGCAAGTATTCATATAGGGATAAACTTAGACTTATCTGAAAAAGGAGAGAAGAAAGATCCTGGTATAGGGAAAAATACTCTTTTTTTGTACCTAACATGGTTTTCACAGTAGCAAAAGACAAGTTTAGGCAGTGGCCTCAGAAGAGCCTTGCGCATTGTGACTGATAGTTCATCATACCTTGAAGCAGTGGAGATATGATAAGAAGCAGATGATATGCATTTCTTAACAAAACTCAGCAGTTCATATTATCTGGGAAATAACTGGCTTAAATTCTGNCACTATCTGTATTACTGTTTAATCTAGGGAACACAGCGGGTGCTTGAAAAATATGACTTCAGCAGCATTTTACTAAGTGAGGAGGAAGACTGTATGCCTCAGAACCAGAGGAGAAATTAAATGACATAATCTGCATTTATACACACTTTTTTCTATGTCACACTAACAAAAAGTTGGATTCTGTACAGATAGCACTATTACAAATAAAATTTTAGATTCAATTTCAGTATGCGACTGAGATTTATTTTCTTAAGGCTGAACTTCTATTATAGACCTCAAGATGTGAATAGAGGCCTTGATACTCTTTGTGTTTCTCCCTCTGTGCACCCACATACTTGTGCACAAACATGATTTTAGAAGAAATGTGATTCTTACAAGGGAGGGATACGGCTCCTGGATGTCCAGGTAGCTGTTGTAGTTTAAGGATATGTAACATTTATGCATTTCAAATACTGTTCCAGATATTTTAAGTGACTTCTATGTACAGTGTGTTACTTGAAGGGGTAGGAAAAATCTCTTAATATAACATGAATCTGGAAATTATGGTTAAATACCAAAGCGGCATTTTTTTAAAGGATCAAACGGGATACCTAGTTCTTTTAGTCTTACTTGATTATGTCAGATTATTTTTGTTTGTATTTTAAGAAGTCATTTATTTGATTTTTTTTTAAACTTCTTTAAGTATCTTCACCTGAGTCTACTGACTGTGATTTCATTTTTCACAAGTCATTCTTTGCATTATGATACAATTGCACAAAGTCTTCGTCCTCTTCATCCTCTCTCTCATCAGCCAAGTCCTGGGGAGTTCTCCTGCCCATTCTCACTTTAGCTGAGAGGTTAGGTGGTAGCTATGAGATCACCAAGATCAGGTTAAGTGTATATTAAGATAGTAGGGGATTAAGAAAGAGCTGGGTTTGATTAGCACTAGCAGATCTACCTGCTTTACGAAGGTAATTGATAAGGAAATTGCTTGCAGGTGACATTTCTGAATTGATGCTCTTGATGTCAGGACATCCTTAGTTTTGTGTGGATAAAACAGTAGGTGTTTCATGAGAAGCTCGGGCTGAGATCCACCCTAGAATGGATAGAAGGGGTAAGGCAGGTCTTCTGGTACCAGCAGCAAGGCAGGATGACTGCATTTTGCATCTTTGACATACACTGGCATTTTGAGAAGCACCGATCTGCGGTACCTCTGGCAGATTTAAAAGATTTTTTTCTGAGAGGAGAGTGTTACTTAAAGGAGGCTTTAAGTCAAGTCAGCTTTACTCCTTGCAGCTTTAGGTGTATGTACACACCTCTACTTTTTTTCTCCTTTTATTTCCCCTTTCTGTTTACTCTTTATGACAGAAACTGTGGGGCTTCAGAACAATACTGTAGGAGTCCTTGCATTGCAGAACTCTTGACTGTCACTTTAATATTAAGTTCTTTAATCTTAAGATCTTAAGTTTAGTCCATTTTGTTGAAAGTGAGTAGAAATTATTAACAATTACCCTTATAAGCTACTTTTGAAATATCTGTGCTAAACAGTGACTTCTTCGCTAGTAATTTTATATACCCTTTGAATCTGGAATAACGCTGTAAAGGACAGTTGTCTGTAGATTTAAAATTACTTTTCAGGCATTACTAGAATTTCAAGCTCAGTCTTAACCATGTAGTTCACAAGAGGGAAAACCACTCTACTTTCTTTAACATTAAACATAGATAGAGTGTGAAATTAATTATGTTTATTCCACTTGTTAGAAGAAAACTCAGAGCCTGATCACATGTTTTCTGGGAACATATAGGTCCTACAGCAAATCTTGGAATGCAAGTAACAGGCTCATGGATCTCCTCTGGGTAGGATTACAGTTTATCTCAGAAAAAAATGGACCCTTCGAAGGTCTAACTGTGCTGATGCTTATCATATGTGGTGAGGTAAGAGTACTTGGTTCATGTGACTTTACCTTGCAATCTTTTTTATGTCTTTGGGCTTTCAACCAGTGATGAATGATCAGGACATGCACCCATATGGAGTTTGAAGGTATTTGTTTTCTTCTAAAGTGGAAGCACAGACATGTATTTTTTTTTTCTTTGGGACTAAAAGTGCAAACACACATTTTAATTTTATTAAAACTACCCTCAGGTGA
The DNA here is from genome assembly GCA_013396695.1 of Sakesphorus luctuosus. Classification (NCBI taxonomy): domain Eukaryota; kingdom Metazoa; phylum Chordata; class Aves; order Passeriformes; family Thamnophilidae; genus Sakesphorus; species Sakesphorus luctuosus. Next base: position 7,014 of record VWZD01001165.1, read on the forward strand.
AATGGCAGTCAGGTGAAATAACCTTAGTAAATTTTTGCATCTTCTCCTAGCTCATGTGTAAATGTTAATGAGATCTAGAGACGGGTTCAAATCTAGCCATAATTGGAATTTGATGACTTATGTAATTTTAATTTTTACATTTACCCTTGCAATTATCGAGTTGAAATTGAAACTTTTTGCTTTTTAATGAAAGTAAGATATAATTAGAGGGTCAAATAATTCTTTTATACATATTAGACAAATCCAGTATCATCTCTCACAGACTACATTAATTTTCTGGTATTGCTTCCAAATACAATAGTCAAGACTGGTATATTTCACCATATTTCATTACCAAACTTCTAAACAGCTTCACTGAAGGTAAAATCATTTCAGTGTTGAGCTATGGTTGTGTCTCAAATAATCCCTTAGATTGCCGTTGACCAGGAGGCCCTGTTTGATGCAAAGCTGAATGTGAGTCAGCAGTGCCCTGGCAGCCAGGAGGGCCAACCGTGCCCTGGGGGGCATCAGGCATGGCATCACCAGCTGATCGAGGGAGGGGATTGTCCTGCTCTGCTCTGCACTGGGGCGGCCTCACCTTGAATATTGTGTGCACTTTTGTGCACTGCAGTATAGGAAAGATGTTAAGCTCTCAGAGAGTGTCCAAGGGAAGGCAAGGAAGATGGTGAAGAGCCTTGAGGAGAAGCTTTATAGGGACTGGCTGAGGGCACTTGGTCTGTTCAGCCTGCAGGAAGACCTCATTGTAGTCCACAGCCTTCTCACAAAGGGAAGCAGAGGGACAGGCACTGATCTCTTCACGTTCATTACCAGTGACAGGACCTGATGGAATGTCCTGAAGTTGTGTCAGGGGAGGTTTAAGCTGGGTATCAGGAAAAGGTTTTTCACACAGAGGTTTGTTAAACACTTGAACAGGCTCTGCAGGGAAATGGTCACAGCACCAAGCCTGACAGAGTTCAAGAAGCATTTGGATGATACTTTCAGGCACATGGTGTGACTACTGGGATGTCCTGCACAGGGCAGGATATTCTGCATCAGCATATTCTATGATTCTATGAAAGCTGAAGTTGATTTGTGTAAAATGGGCTAGCTGTGATACTTGCTGATGTTTCCCTGTTGAAGGTGTACCCTTAAAGCTTTTGTATCATGTTGAGTCTCTGTGTCATGTTTCAATTTTTTCTTAAGAGCATCTTGGAAGGCACCTTTCAGTATGTCCTTTCATAGTTTCTAACACAGCAGCATAATTTCAAAGAACAATTTCTAATGCCTATAATACTCCAACTCTTTCTTTTAATGAGAAAAAAATCTTTGTCTCACTGTTGTCTAAAGTGCTCCTTTAGAACAGTCTTCATTATCCTCAAACTGAGGCAAAGTAGGATATTCAAAGAGTGAAAGTGAATTCATACACCAATTACTACTAAAGAACTGTCTGCCAATCAGTACACGTCAGAGAAGAACAGATTTATTCAATTCAATTTGGTCAGTGCTTTCAATAACGAGGATGAAAGCCAGTAAAAAGAAAAGTTAAACTAGTAACAGTATTTCTTGACTTTTAAATCTTTTTTCCTGATTTTATTTTCTTCTCCCTCTCCTCAGAGCTCCAGAACAGCTCGCTCAGAGGAAGACCGAGACTCACTGTGGGATGCCTGGGGCTCATGGAGTGAATGTTCACGCACTTGTGGAGGAGGGGCTTCGTATTCCCTGAGACGCTGCCTAAGCAGCAAGTAAGAAGCTGAATGATTTTTATTTTATTGATGGGAAAATTCAACCTACTTGTATGTATCAGACCATAAGAAGTAATCAATAGAAGGCTTGATCTATGTTGAAATTTCCAACTCAGTGTCAAAAAAGAATAGTATTTTTTAATTAAGACAAGCAGCCAACATGCTTGATAAGGCAACACCCTTTAAAATATAGTGAAAACCCACAGAGATAAAAAAGTGGTCTGGACCATTTAAGTGATGAGGCTTCTCCTGTACTTGTATCAGAAACAGATAATTCACTAGGCTTAGTAACCCACAGTCTCAGCCACACCAACTCTAAAAGCATCACTTTGATCAAATGTGGTATCCTTAAGCTACATAAGAAAGAGTGACAGTTCTGTGGAGGATATCTTACAAATTCAATTTTAGGTAGGAAGTCTTCCATAACAGCAAAGCCCCTCCCAACAAGCAGAAGTAAAATGGCCTAACTCAGAGGTGAAGTCTGTGTACCCAGTCAGGCAGGTGGGATTTTATGCCTCCCCATTTACTAGCTTGCAACAGAAGATGAACAAGTAATTTCAGTCTGTAGTTGTGATCGTTTCTCCTTGGCTGAATGCCAAGTGTCCACCCAGTCGATGCAGTTCCCCCCTTTCCTAGAAGGGAGAGGAAAGGAAAAAACCTACAAACTGCAATTTACAGTAAGGCACGTTCTATTTACACAGAAAAAGAGAGGAAAAAATGAAAAGCAGTATACACACACACACACAAGGGTAAAAGCTAACAGCAAATTTCTACTTCCCCATAAAGCAGAGATGAGGGATCTGCCCAGCTCCAACCCAGCAATGGCTGTCCCAAGGGCAGCCAGCACCAAAGAGAGCGAAAGTACCTCACTTCCCCCTTCTCTTTGCGTCTGGGTTGACATCATATGGTATGAAATATCTCCTTGGTCAGTTTAAGTCAGCTGCCTTAGCCTGTGTCCCCTTCTATATCTACCGGTACAGAAACATAGCACTGCAGAGCACGCTGTGAGAAGCTAAAGTCTGGCCTAACTGAACCCAGCAGTAGTATGTATAAGTTTTACTTGCAAAATAAACTTATACAAATATTATACAAATACTTAAACTTATACAAATATTTTTTCAGTCTGCTTTAGGAAAAAATTTACCAGCACTAAACATGGTATATGTGACAAATATTAACAGATTTCTAGTAAAGGATATGAAAGAAAACTCCAGACCTAAACTTCATGGCTCTGATACCTTATATATTGTGGCATAAAAAAATGTAATATAATTTTTCATGTCTTTCTTTTGTATTTTCATTCATGTGCTTACAAAACTGATGTTAATATAACAAATTGTGGTCATACAGTCCAAATAATTTCTCGTGTCTGACATTTTGATACATAATGTTGTTTAGTGAAGACAAGAAACAGCACAAGGCATTGAATCATAACATCAGAATACAATATTGTGTATTTCAGCTTTATCTGTGGAGAGTTTGGTCTCCTAGTACCAGCATTTATTGAGTTGACCATGTGCAAGAATTTGCTGGAAGACAGGCAAAGGCATCTACTGAAATGAGTGGAAGACCAGCACCTTTCTATTCCATTCCCATGGATTTAAAAAAATTAAACCATAGCTTGGTTTTAAATGTGGGGGCAAATTCTCATTTCATGTTAGTTTTGTAGCAAACTGTGAAATCTGAAATTGCGGAGATTGGAGCTTAACTTTGATCACAGTATATTCTTTTCTGTATTTAAAAAAATAAGTGACCTGGAAGACGTTGCTTTAATGTAAACATGAATCCAGGCATATCAAGAGATCTGGGAAATCTGAGTAGTGCAAGGGCTTGCTGACTATACCTCTGCTCCCTCACTGAGAACTGCCTCAGTAGTTTCTAGAGAACAAGTCTTGGGTTCCGAGTAGTAATAGTCATAGTTCTTTCTAGTGTGTGCATGTAAACTACTCCTTCTGGCCTCTCTTTGATTCTTGTACTATTCAGAATGCCCCTGAAGCTGCACCAGTGAAATAGGGAATAAACTCACAAAACACACAAAATTGGTTTTTATACAATACCTTACTGCCATCCCATTAGGACACAAACAATGCTTCATGCCTTAGGAAACCAACTGCTAACTATTCAGACATGGAAATCCACTGTTTACAGGACAGGATGCAGGGGATTAATTAGGTGCATCGCTCTTGGTAGTCAGTAGCAATAAATCATAAATAGTAACATTTGATGTGTAATTAGCATTATATGAAATGTGGGATGGTTTTTCCTTTTTCCTGGTCTCTGTGAAATTTTTACTTAAAGGTTTAAATGATTAATTTTTCAGCTAAGCAAGGATTTTAAATTACTAAGAAAAAGGCAGAGAGGGAGCAGGGGAAAGAAATTCGTCCAAGGTTTGCAAATAAGCCTGTGCATAAGTGCTTCAAACCCGGCAAGTTTAGAACAAAATGTCCACCGCTGTGGGACAATTTCTTGGTCATAGTGTTTATTTTCTATAATTTCACTACAGCATGAAGGAAGATACTAGTTACTTCTGGCATATGAAAACTGGCAACACACCTAGATGTTTTCGAAAAAATTGATCCTAAATATTTCTCATGCTGGAAGGAATGTTCATAGTGCCTTGTATCTTTTAGTACAAGGGTGGTCCCATGGTGTAAAGGAGAGCACTCTGAACTCTGAATCCCAAGGTCCTGAATTCAAGTCTCAATGTGAACCATTCCCTGGCAGTTCAATGCCTCCCTGCCATCTGACCCCGTCACATCTCGGGTGCTCAGCAGGGTCAGCCCCAGTTAGTACCAGGTGCTGTGACAGTCCCGAGGACTTCACTGTCACTGTCCAAGCTCACTCGGCCATGGCAGATGGAGCTTAGGACTTAAACGGTGGGGCCAGTTCTGCAAATGCTGTGCCTCACCTAAAACATCCACTGCACTGGCTGGAAGGGCACACCCACGTGGGGAGAGCCCTGCCCCAATCTGCATTCGCAAAGTCTGGCCATACATAACTTTAGTTCAGTATGAGGTGACTTTCAGAGCATCACATGAATAGGGAGAGCCCAGGACATCTGCTTTGAAGAACTGCAAAGAATAATTCCCCATTTTTAAACACCCTTAGTATATATAGCTAAATAAAGGAAACCATTTTTCTTTCCAGCTTTTGTTTGCCAAAGTTATGTTAGTGCTCGTGTTGTTTGTTTTAGGAACATGTTTTGTGTTAGGCCTTTACAGCTGCAATGAAAGAATGGAAAGTGTTAGCGAGAAAATATATTTTCTAGTGATTTAGATGGCAAAAAATTCAGGGTAGGGGCTGTTTAACAGTATATTTCATTAGAACAACTGGTTCTGATTATGCTAGGGACATTATGATAGAAATATAAATAAATATACCAGTCACATAAGCAGATGGCGATTGCCAGCCCAAGTCAATTTTATGTCCTGGTATTCCATGTTCATAGTAAGCAACACTGGGTCACTTCAGGGACAAAATAAGCCATGAGAAAATAAAAATAATATTAATTAGTTAAAGAATGTGGTCAACCTCAAAGGATGACACTTTTCGTGCTCTTTAATTACATGAACTCTTTTTCACTTTTGATATTATTGTTACATACACAAAAGGTTGAACTCCCTTTAAATGTTACTGGTTTTTTTCCTCAACTCACTTGAAAGTGAACCTCCCAGACTAATCATATATTGGAGAGGTAATTGTTTTTATCATTTTATCATTCCAGAGGGTTTTGCCCTTCAGTATTCCTGTATTGTGTCTATTTTGAATTCATACAAAGCTCAGGAAAGAGAAACTCCTCATCTGTCTCCTCTCCATCCTGAACTGCCATGCAATGCTGCTGATCAAAAGGTGTAGCGAGAACCACAGAACACTTCTGTTTTTCTTGAGGGCCAAATTACCAACTGTTGAGCTTCTACTGAGAAATGAGTTTTATTAGCTATTGTATACTTTGGCTATGAAGATTTCTGGAAACACATAGGCAGAGCAGGTAGAGAGATACTGCAAATGGTCTTTGCCTCTTGTGGAGAATCTGGCCATTGCTAATCGTTGTCTGTCTATTGCACAGTTCCACTGGAGTTTGTCATACAGCTTACTGGTTGATAATAATTCATATACCTTCCATCCAGTAATTAAAAATGTGCATGTTGATTCAAGAGAACTCAAACAACACAAGAATAAATGGTTGAATTAGATATCTGAANAATGTAAGGGAATTATGAGTGTGAAATATCCTTTCCACTAGCTCTGCTTGCTGAATTAGCTGAAGTTTATTCACTGGTTTAGCTGTTCAGACCATTGCCATTGCATTCTGAAGAATGGAAAAAGATCTGCATAAGTAACTCTCAGCTTTATTGTAGTTTGACTTGTTGATCAGTAAAATAGCAACCAAGATACACCTTTGAAAGTTAGGTTTTGAAAATTAGCTAAATCAACAAAAAAATAAGTCAATTTTATGATGTGGTTATTTTTCATTAGACAGAAAAAGCCCAAAATAANTTCACCCATCCTGGTCCTGAAAATATTCTGTGTTTTCTGGAATTGTACTTTACATATGGATAAGTACTACAGCAGTAGCAATAGTATCTTGCTGTTTCTAGACTTGGCAAAAAGACAATTACGATTTTTTTCCTATCATCTTCCAAATTCACCATCAATTTCTACTCTTGCGATAGGTAGAAGAAAAGCAGGATGTCCTAAAGTTTTGCAAATTATTTTTCTAGATCATAGATAAGTACTCTATTTTTCAGTCTTCTTAGAAACTCTATATGT
>VWZD01001165.1:25899-45141 GCA_013396695.1 Sakesphorus luctuosus
GGATAATTTATAAATTTAAATTCAGTATTTCTAATAATTGTTATTTTTTTAATTTGAACAGCTTATTTTCATCTGATCATATGGTACCCTTGATGCCTTTAGGAAAGTATGCTCTAATATTAAGTGCTAGTATTAATTTCTGACCAAAATATTTGGAAGTTTTTCAAGATGAAATAAAAGTTATTGTATCTAATATAAACACTTCACTTTAATATTTAAAATTATGAACAAAAAAAAAAACAACAAAAAACCATTAAAAGCTACATATTTAATTATTTGCCAAAAGGAGAACATATTTTTTAAAAAGGTACATTTTGGGGAGAAATATATTTTATAAATATTTCTGATGAAAAATAATAATGGAAGTTTACATTTATACTTCACTGACTGTTTTAGCCCTCATCTCCATTACACGTTTATTTAACAGAGTAGAATATTTGCTAATATTTCCCCATTTACTCCTTTTGGTTTTTTCATGCTTCTCTCTGAGATGCTGCAATGTCTTGGTGTCGTCAGAGAAAGCTATAGTATAAATTCCTCTCAATCTAAGCAGTTAAATATGATTCTCAACTATTCCTAAGTTCATGAGAGTTGACTATTGAAAAGTCTGGCTGCAAGAAACTTAATTCAAGCAGGGCACTCAACAAGGCTTCAAAGCTGAGTGGACTTTCTGTTAAATCCCTAGATCTTCTAAGTCTCTGTACTTTTGTCTCAAGTTCTTACTTAGTCTTAGATAAGCCCCTTCTTGAGGACCTCAGGCTTTCTTACTCAGTAGGGAAATTGGTGCAGCTGAAACACTCTGAGTACTCCATGGAACTGGTTCAATAAGCTGTTCTGTCAGATGCTGTGCAGCGTCCAGTTGTTAGTCATTTTTTGCACAGAGGAAATGCTCCAGGTATAGTAAATCATTCTTGACCTCTGCAAACATACAAGCACATATATTGTAAACTGTTCTAAAGTTCCTCGACTGTTTCCACCCATTGCAGCTGAGATACAATCTTCTACATTTCACCCACTAAGTAAACTTTAAAAAGCCTGACCCTCTTTTATCTCATGAAATCTGATCTACTTATCACCATCCAGGGACATCTGGGATTCATCTTATCTTTTCCACTGGATTGTTGATTATTACAAATTGCTTTGAATGGGATTCAAACATGGCACAACTCCATGGACCTTATGATTTAAATATAGGATAAAATAGGAGGTCAAGTTAAAAAAAATAAAATTGGATGTGAGGAAGAAAATGAAGCCATAATAGTATTACTGGCATCAGTTGCCTAAAAAGTGAGAATGAAACTCCTGTATTTATTTTGAAATGAGTTTCATACATCAAGGGGTTTCTGATCACCTTTAAAATGATACACATTTTCATTGCAGTGGAGGAAATCTTGATCCAGCAGGATGAATGGGGATTATAGGTATCCAGCACAGGTTCAGTGTTTCAGCAATGTCTCATGAGCCTTTGCAAGCTAAAGGTCATGAAAGAGCCATCGAGGACTCACAGAGTTAAAGGAGGAACAGTTGTTTCCTATTCAGTGGAATTTTTCTTCTCTAAAAAGTCTTAATGAATAGGAATCTTGAAGATAAATGGACTTAGATGACACTTTCAAGTTTATTAGTTCTTTCTGATTTTTTTAAGGAGGTGCAATGGCAGCAGTTACTCACATCTTTAGGGGCCCACAGTTAATTTTCAAAGGAAATCAAAGCAGTTAAGATTTTAATATAGAGCCAAAACTGAAATAACCTAAAGCCGCACTGTAGTACTTTCATGGCCAGATACCAGTGCTGCCACATGCTCCAAGCCATACACAGGCCATGCAGATGAGGTTAGCAAAATGTCTCACAGAATTACATAACCCATGAATAGATGCGCTACCTTGGGTTCACTGCTACACTGACTTGGCCTGCGACTTCTGGCTATCTCAAAGTGTTTGTCAGTTGTGCCAATACACAAGCTGCACACCATTACATAGCTTCCAGAATCAGGCCCTCAGCTAGAGGAACATGTAACCTCCCTCAGGCCAATGAAGTAGTGGTAGCTGGCAAGTGTAGAGGATCCACTAAAGCACCATATCAAAAGCAGGATGATTTTTTTTTTAAAGGAGGAAAGACTTTGTGGAGTTGAGTCTATAGCTTCGCTCAGGAAGACTGCCTCAAAACAGCAAACAGCCTTATCTAAAGGTGTGCAAAGTGTTTAGAACAAAATGGGCAATTTGTGCTTTGAACAAATATGCAACAAAACATTGTCTTTGCCTTATCTTCTATTTCAGCAACTGGAATACCTATTTATAGGCTTGAGTTTACAAAGCCCAGCATGAAGAGGCTCTGACCCCACTGACATGTAGTATAAAAGAAAATATTAAATTAAAAATACTAAAATAAAAGGGACAACAGATAAACAAGATATGCAAAGTTCTGTAAGGTTCCTACTTTTTCGGTCTTAATGACCTATTTCTAAATATTGATAATATTAAAACCATTTTTTTAAACTGCCTATTTTGATACTAAAAAATATTGTACAGGTTATGCATGTAGATGCAAGTACATGCACTTTCTTAACTAGACGGAAAGATCCTGAGGAAAAGGTATTTCCAAGGTCTTCAGATAGGATTCAGGGTTTCAACAGGAGAAAAGTAGTAGGCCAGGCTGTAACCCTTTTTCACATCTGGATGCCAAGATAAATATGCATGTCTATGTTTCTGACTGCTTGCATGTATTCTTTGATTTGCTTCAAGTTTCACATGAAAACTTTTTTAAACACAAACTTTGCTATTTAAGTCATTGTTTTATTTTGGTCACAATGTCAAAGATTGGAAGTATTTCACATGGGTCCTGGTCACCTGCCATGTCCTGAAAGCTTGTTATGTTGACTGTGTGTTTTTTATTTCTTTGATTTAAAAGTAAAGTCCAACACAACATAGAATTGAGTACTGTACAAAGCAGGATTATAAACTCTCTATGTGTTCTTTATTGGGCCTTTTTCTCTTTGTAAAAATAAAGCTGTTGCAAGCCAGAAAGTTCCAAAGGTAGGGCCAAGCTTGAACCAAACAAGAAAATTGTCTTGGATCTCTGCAACAGGCCTAAGCCAAGCCAATAGCCCTGATTGTATTCGTTTATAGACAGAAAAATTCAGAGAAGGGTATGCAACAGAAGATTTTGTGGCAGGAAATAAGGCCACAGTGTTCTTTGTTTTTCTGTTTGAAAATTGAGCTAAACCAGATCTTGGGTCAAACTGTCTTGTTGTTCATTGTCTGTATAAGGGCAGAACATAAAGACCATTTTTTCTCTAATTACACAGCTATAATGGAATAATGAATTTCCCACATACTTTCCTGCTCCCTTCACTGTCCAAACTTTGTCCTATATAAAGAGTTTGCCCACATCATAAAAAAGGCCTAATAGCCTCTCAGTTTTTCTCAAGATTTTAAAACCATACTGAAATGCTTCCAACATTTTACTTTTTCTTTAATCATCCAAAATATATTAATAGAAAAACTGTCTGCTGTGTAAGTCTTCCAGCAGTAAAATACCAGTTACATGGCTGGACTTTGAACCACTACTTTGAAAAAGGAATAACAGGCTTTGGGTTATTGCTCTTTGATATCTGTTTTTCTAGAGATAGATTTAACCCCAAATCCTTTTTTCTCTTATGCCTTCATCCACTGAACTTTGGGTAACAGGAAGACTCTTGCCTTGTACTTATATCTTGATTTAATGATAACATGTTCAGGAGGTGAGACCTCTAATGAGGTCTTTTTTATTTATTTCCCTCTACCCCAGTACAGATAGGATAAAAATTGTGAGGAGTTTGAATGAAGAAGTTTTACTAAAACTGGAAAGAAACAAACAAAAAAACCAACAATAGCAGAAAATATTACCTAGCTATTCCTCTCTTGCCTAGGTTAAAACAAAATCTGGAAGGATATTTTGTTATGGAAAATGCTGTGCTGCCAAGGTGATGGCATGGGTTCTAATGAAGCAAACTTTGTGGAGTGACATTGATGGCGCTTGGCTGACCAGGCATGGTGCTGGGGCCTGGCAGCGCTTTGTGCAGCTCTTGAGAGGGGAGCCCCCAGGCTGTTGGCAGTGGCTGGTTTTGCTGGGACAGCTAATCTGGGGCTGGGGTGACCTTGGTCAGAGGCAAAATGCATCTGGGGTAGTCCCTGGGAAAGGGCTCCAAGAGTCTGTGGTGCTCCAGTGAGCAAAAACCAGGTACTGAGAGTGAGTTCAGTGTTGTGCCTGCCTTTTTATCTCCTGTCTTGCCAATTCCCAGGAAGCTTCACTTCAGGGACCCACATTTCTGAGATGCTGGGGACAGTCATCTCCCATCCAGCTCAGACTGGGAGAGATCCCCCACATTCCAAATTATGTGATAATATGAAAAATTCACTAAAAGTCCTTCCCATTTAACTAAACCTACAACAACTTAAATGTCAGAACTTTTGGCTGGATTTCAACCCTTTAATTTTGGGTTGCATTGCACTCAAATGCAAAGTGAATTAATTGAAAATTTGCTCACATGGTACAAAGCCAATTAAGTTACAATCTGCGGGTAAGGCCATGGCTTCTATGTGTGCATGGTTCACAACAAGAAAAGTTTGTTAAGGTGTGATCCAAGATTATTCAATATTAAAACAAAATGTCCATAACCACATTGCAACAGTGAATGAGAGGCCAGAGTGGCTAAACTTAGGTTTAAGCCAAGAGCTTACAAATGACCAATTTATAGCCAAGGTTGTGTCAACTCTCTTAGAGAGAAGACTTGTTTTTAGAGCAGGTTTTATTTTGGGTTTTAATACTAAATGCTGATCCTTCAATGTCATAAAGTGACATGCAGCCTCCATGCCTTTTATATCTCAAGCTGTAACAATCTGCACTTTTTAGAAGATGCAGAAAAGTGTTATTGAGTTAAGGTGCAGAAAAAGATTTGAGAAACGGATGAGGGAGTCATATTACCAATGTTTGTGCTTTTTTTGCCTCAGTTCTCATGGTGTTTAATATTTTTACTAAAGCTTAGCTCCTATATTCCTATAATTATGTGAGAAATTCAGATTACATCTAAAAAAGGTGGATCTCTAGCTTATGTGGTTGTTTGCACAGGAAAATTTGCAATATCGTTCTTTAAGAATCAAAAGCTTGAAATGAAATAAAAAGAACTCATGTTTATTTTGCCTGAAAACTCATGATTTTGAAGAATCATCTTGCTCTCTTGATAACCTGTCTCAGGTTTTCCATGCTAAATGGTAACAAGAAAACATATGTGGATAAGAAAAGCTTCACATTCTCAGTTACAAGGGACTTTAAATAATATCAGTGAGTGATCTTTGATTTTTGTATCTGGTATACTAGGTTCAGAGTTAGGGTTTATATCTCTTACAAATCTCCCAAAGGATTAAAAAGGTTTTTTTTTCTAAGGTCTTCTAAGTAAAGTAATAGTAAGTCCCTAATTATATGAGTTATGAAATCTTAGGTTAAATGAATGCATATATGTATAAATTTTTTCTTGTTGCTATACCAAGTGATTTAGGTCACTGAGGCAAAAATAAAAAGGCAAGTGAGGAGAGCTTAGACAAGGAAATAGTTAAGTCATGTAGTTCTTTTTTCTTGCTGTACAAACAAAGAGGAAAATCTGTCTGGAAGAGGGTGGCTGTGTACACACACTTCTCCACATATGTGCACGAGTGGAATAAGATCCAGCAAGAATACTGTGACCCTGTTTTGCTTAACCACAGGGCTGTGGTCAGACATGTACAGTGCATTTCTTATTTCCCATTGACACATGGTCTTGATGTTCTTTCGATACTTTTGCAGAATGAACAAAAAGTATAATTATCCAATTGAATTATGTGTAGCTGTAGCTATTTCAATCACTATTTTTGTCTAAACCAGAACTCTGGCAGCAGTGGAATGCAGCCTGCTGCATGATACTGCAATTGGCCATCCTGAGTAGACATACTGACCTTCTCCTCTTTCTTTTCTGCAGGACTGTCCACCAGAAGCAGGTGATTTTCGTGCCCAGCAGTGCTCTGCTCACAATGATGTCAAGTATCAGGGACAGTTTTATGAGTGGCTTCCCGTCCCTAATGACCCTGACAACCCATGTTCGCTGAAGTGCCAGGCCAGAGGAACAGCTCTGATTGTGGAGCTGGCACCAAAGGTTCTGGATGGGACGCGGTGCTACACTGAATCCCTGGACATGTGCATCAGTGGCTTGTGCCAAGTAAGGAGAGAAGCCCTACCCTAATGCCTTTCTTCATGATTCCTCTCCTCAGATCTTTCTCACTTGCTCACTCCCTCTCATCCTCCATATTTGTGTCATTTTGGGGTCTTTATTTTAATATTCTGTTTACATTCTCTTAAACTGATTTGTTGTATCTTTTTTTTTGAAAGGTGTACAAATGCAAAGGGTTTTTTTCTTACTTTATATTGTTTACTTAGGGTTTTTTTTAATGATTGTATTATCAATTTTTTAACTATTCTGTATAGCTAGCTGCAGTTGCAGGTCTGATTTGAAGCACCAGAAGAAAATAATGTTGTAGCATTTAATCTGCAGACACCAAAGTTTTCCAGGTCTATCAAATTACATTTTCTTCGAGGATATTGTTCCCTGTAAGTCACAAACCCCACAGCAGTAGATGGGGTGCTAAAGTGATAAAACTGTCATTCCTCCCATAAGACTAAGCAAGCTGCTGAATATCATTGGACCTCAGCTTCCTCATTTGATAAAAGTGACAGATGAAGACTTCTTAACCCTTCACTTCACAGTATGTGGATATCTGTTGATCATTCAACCAATTTATTTGCATCCTCATTTATTTTAAAATTACCTTTATGCTTTTATTTATATGTTGCTACTCTTTTGAACCTATCTACATTAAACTTTAGTCTTGTGAACTACATGTACACTGCAGGCTCATGGAGGGGAGGACTTTCACACCATCTCTATTAGGTATTGAACACACCTGAGTCTCAAAAACAGTTGAGTGTAAATTCATGTTCCAGTGCCTAGTCTCCTTCAAATTTGTGTAAACTTGACGTGTTGTTGCCTTTCTAGCAAATTTTCAGCCACTCCATGTCTCTTTAGAAGCTTTCCTTCTTGGTTTTGTTTTTCTCTTGGATTTTCTGTTCTGAGCCAGAAGCAGTCCTTCAGTAAAAGAAAGAGAGAAGCCAGTTACTAGGCTAATCTCATTTGTGATCTGAAGAAAGCAATCATCTAGACGTCTTGACCTCAGCTGAGTGCATGTTTCTCAAAATTCTAGATTTTCTAATGAGACAGACAGTCCTGTTTTGGGGTTTTAAATCTTTTAAAAGCTTAACTGGAAGCATAGGAATCTGGATGGGAAAAAGATTCAAAGTTTTTTGCATATAGTGGCTTAGAAATTAGGAGCAGAGAATTTGACCTCTGTCAGGCTGATTTCTGTGTTGATGCAGATATGAAGCATGCTTTTTTCAAGAAAGCCTCTCCTTGGAACAGAGTTCACAATCATTCACTACTGAAAGAAACTCATTTACCTTATCATGACAATTCTTATTTCTTGGAAGGCTGAAGGTAACTACACTTTTATAATGGATGTTATTTCTTAATTGTCTCTGTGGCTTGAGAACAGACACATATATTAACATTAGTGTCCCTGAAGAATTTCAGTTAAGCTAACCCTTTCCTTGTACATCATAAAATGGTAGAATAATTTTTAATGCATAAACACAACTTTGTATATTCCATATTCTTCAGCATTCAGTTTCTTCATCAGCTTTTGCTATATATTTACAATTGCCGTATTGTTCTTTAGGATGAGCAAAAGAAAAAACAAATCTAAATGCTCATGCTGCATTCCTCACAGTGAAATATCTTGTATTTGAGGGCATGTTATATTTAAAGCAATTCAAGGTATTCTTGTCTCAGTGTATCCCTGCTAGCCAGTCATATCTTTGTGATAGTAGAGATACTGCATTAGAAAGTTCACAACTAGATTTACCCTAACTATATGCTTTAGGACAGCAACTGCATTACTATCTATTACAACAATAGCTAATTATACATAAGCAGTCCAGAAAGGTAAACCATATGGAATTTGCCATAATTCATGGGGAACCCTCTTTAAAAGCAATGGTTTTCCATGGCCTTCTATAAAGGTTCTTTTAAAAGAATGGGAAACTGCAGTGTTATGGAAGAACAAGTGGAGAATTCTTCCTCTGTAACATTCATGTGAATTAACTTACTTTTGCGAGCATAGTGAATGCATGTGAATTTCAGAGAAGAAAAAATATGATTTTAGAAATTATTTCTATACATTTACAGTAGTAGCTGTAAGCTACTACTCACCTAAAAAGGTTGATATGCTGTAAACATAACAATCACAGTTCTCAGTAGTTTGTGAGAATTCATAATGTTCCTGAGAGTTCAGCAAGATTTGGGGCAATCAGCAAGATTTGGGGCAGTGCAGTAGACAACTGTAATTTGTCCCACTCTGCTCTGCACTGGGGCAGCCTCACCTTGAATATTATGTCTAGTTTTGGGCACCACAATATAGGAAAGATATTAAGCTCTTAGAGAGTGCCCAAAGGAGGGCAATGAAGATGGTGAAGGGCCTTGAGGGGAAGCTGTATGAGGAGTGTTTGAGGTCACTTGGTCAGTTCAGCCTGGAGAAGAGGAGATTGAGGGGAGACCTTATTGCAGTTACAACTTCTTTGTGAGGGGAAGAGAAGGGGAATGCACTGATCTCTTCTCTGTGGTGACCAGTGACAAAACTTGAGGAAACAGCATGAAGCTCAGCCAGAGGAGGTTTAGGTTGAATATTAGGAAAACGTTTTTCACCCAGGATGTGGCTGAGCACTGAAACAGGCTCTACAGGAAAGTGATCACAGCCCCAAGCCTGACAAAGTTCAAGAAGAATTTGGATGATACTCTCAGGCATATGGTGTGACTCTTGGGGTGACCTGTGCTAGGCTAGCAAGTGGACTCAAGGATGCTTTTGGGTCCCTTCAAAATCAGCATCTTCTATGATTCTGTGATAAATGATCCTTTGCAATAATTGCACTATGTTCAAGATGAAGAGATATATTTTCTGAATTGCTCAGAGCAAAACTACTGAAAGCAAACTAAAGTTTACCATCCTATGGGCTTACATTGATCCAAGTCATATGGCAACTAAAAAGGAATTAAATATTGTTCAGATAGAACATTATATGAAACATGTAATTATGTCTATTCAATTACAGTCTGTACAAGAATTAGTGCGAGTTAAGATCAGTGTATGCTTATGTAGACAAAGAGCATTTTTCCCAGTGGTCTCAGTTTGAGGGAAACCAAAATGTTTACCAAGGCCAGAGGAGAGGATTCCTCCTCAATAACCATGTCAACCCTTATTGCATTTAAAACATAACAAAACAAAACAAAATTTAATTAGAAAATGGATATAAGAAGGATAACTATTCTTAGCTACTATATAGATATAGATATAAGTATAAACAGATCAGAGCAAACTACTCCCTCAGCACCACAGAAACAACCCCCAAAAACTGTAGGTTCCTCCTGGTGCAATTATATTTATGGACAATGTCAGTGTCACACCTCAGCTGTCTGCAAGGTGAATTCTCAGTCTTTTCCCAGCAAGGTAGAGACAAGAGGGTGAATGCCTCACATGGTGCAGGATGGAGCCTTTCCTGTGGGGGAAGAGCAGACACTCTCTCTCTCCTTCTCCTTTGGTCAGAAGAAGGAAACACTGGGAGTTGAGGAGTGGTGGTAATTCCCAGAAATCTCCTTGCAGTCGAAGTTGGTCCCCAGGAAAACGTCTGGAGTGTGTCCCGAAGCAAGTGTGACCCTCCTCTCTCTCTCTCTCTCTCTCTTTCTCTCTGAAGCTCAGGGTGCCCAGAGATGGAGGGCTGCCCAAAATAAAGTGAAGCCAGCACACAGGGAAAACTTCTCCCCCTCCCAGGTGCTGGGTCCTGTTTTCTCACCTCCACCCTACCATTAATTTGGAATCTGGAGTCATCAGCCACTTCTTTGTTCTTAGTCCTGGCACTTGAGCACCCAAAATCTTTGTGTTAGTGGGGTAAGAAAAATTCTCTAAAGGACTCCTCCCACCACCACCTTCCTCTGTTTTAACCTTTAACACCAGTGGTTCAAACAATAGCGTCAATTTTCTTAACTAACCACAGGGATATATTTCTTAGTATGCAAGATTTGGGTCAGCCCATGGCCTCTTGTGCGCTCACAAGCTGTTCTTCAGGCTATTAATGGCAGAAATGAAGGGGTAGTTGTATTGCCATCTGTGTGCCTCACTACTCACTCCTGATTTAAAGGTGATTGCTTTCACTCTCTTGGTCAAGTATGCATTTATTAAAAAGGTGCAGTATTTGGAAATTAGAAGACCCCTCTCTCATATCTATCACTTCATTTTTCATGTTGTTTGGAGGTTTAGAATTACCTGTACCTTAGTGGAATATTTATGAGGTTTTGTTTAGTTATTAGTTTATGAGCTGAAGTCTTTGTTTTGCATACTGGCTACCTATTAGTTAGTTAGAAGAGACCTCTGGTTGCATGCAGGGCAAGCAAAGCCAATTTTGTGTGTAGAACAAGCTGTATCTCTGAATCTTTGATGCAGTGTAGAGTATGGTTAGCAAGTCTTAAGAAAATGTTTAACTTTTATTTACAGAGATAGGTTATTGGAGAAGTTATGCAGCAGCTGATTCCTTTCTATATGGGTGTCTGTGTTATTTGGGTCTCTGCTACAACACCTTTTTAATCCTCTTTCACCTTATGATGTCACTTGGTTGTGGGCTGTGACCTTTCCTGACATGCCCCCATTTCTGCCTGCCAGACCTCTAACTGTGTGTTCTCTCTTGCTTGTTCATTCAAGCAACCACCTGTTAGTGCAGCGCTGTGTTCCCTCACACTTTCACACTTCGGGTTCTAGACAAATGCAGGGCAGATTGCAGCACTGCATAGAGGATCATGTCCCTTCATGCTCTGAAAAGCTTGTGTCACAAAACACCAATAACCCATGTAACCTACTGGGATTTTTACTAATGAAAATAAAATCTCCTTTCTGTTTTCCAGTTTTCCTGGTGCAATCAAAAAAATCTTTGATTTCTCTCTCTTTCTGCTGCAGAGAAAATACTTCATTTTCATTTTTGTCTTTTTCTATTTTCTTTATCAGTTTCATTTGTTCTTCCTGTTATAATCTTCATATTGTTTCTCTCTCAACTTAATTTTTGTCTTCTGCTTATGTGAATTCCACAAATGTTCCTTTTCTATAGTCCAACAAGGAAGAATAAACTCAGTCTTTGCTTCCTCAGATGAGTGATCAAGGATTATCCCAGGTTTCTTCTATCTTCAGTAGTGATGTAAAAACCTGCATATTGCTGTATAACACCAGATCAGAAGTTGGGGATTTTAAATAATTTTTATTGTTTCTATTAAATATGTTGTGAAAAAGTATATTGGTTTGCATTCTTTCCTAAAAGCAGGTTCGGTCAATGTCACAGCCAAATCCATACCTGGCATAAATGAGTATTGCTTCCCTGAAGTCACATTGGTGTATGAGATGCTTTCAGGCTGGGTAGTCTCTTTTACTTACACAGGTGGAATGGCCCTTCTCTTCTGCTATCCTTTCTGACTCTTCACCCTGTGGATCCCTGCTTCATAGGGGACCACCTACCGTAGAAGCCACAGCAAGGAGTATGATTTGTGGTCTTGCTTTAAATGAGCCATAGCTCAGGACAACAGGTGTCCTTCTCTGTGAAAAATCATAGCAGCCTCTACAAAGCTTGCATCATTTTCGTATTGAATGGTTAGACAATGAAAAAAGGGTGAAACAATGTACAGCCTTCCACCAAAGGCAAAAAGTGTAGCCATAGTCCCTCAAATAGAGTAAACTTTAGAGCAAAATTCTGAAGAAAGAAAATGAAAACAAAAACACAAACAAACAAAAACACACACAAAAAAAGAAACCAACAAAAAAAGAGAATTATGCTATTAACTGCAACATTTAGGTGAAAAGTCAAAAACAGTCTTACTCGCCCAAGAAATTGCTGAGATATGTATTTGCAAAGAGGTTTATATTAGCTGGTTTCTTGCACATGCAGGAGTATAAGACCTATTGATTCCTTTAAATTTCTCCAAAGAAGCAAGATAAGTCTATTTTAGCTCTCTGCTTTCAATGTAGAACTTGAAAAATTTAGCTGTTCTTCTGTTGATAAACTAAATCTAATCTAATCCTAATTGCAGTCTGAAGCTCAGCCCAAAATACAGATCTCATCAGGGTATTACTGTCACTTAACACCGTGTGTCTGCTGTGTGGATATAGTGCTCATTGACACAGTAAGCCTGCTTGAAACAGATAAAATAAGGCTAGATGGCCACCTCAGTAGGCTCTTGAAGGCTCATGAAACTGCCTCAGACCTCTGCTGTCCATATGGGATGCACTTGGGGCACAGCTGCAGGAATTTGCAGCTTGGCCTATGGCTGCTCCTAGTCATTCCTTATCCTGGGATCTGATTTCTTTGCATGCCTTCTTCAGACATTTCAAGTGAACTCCAGTTTTGAGGAAGAAGAAGGCCAGGAGTCTGTGAAGCCCTGGAAGAAGATGGTCTGCACCATTCATTGCTCTAATATTAGAGGCTATTCTCATCATTCTTAGTACTGATAACACTGGGGATCATGTACTTCTTTTGGTAATATTGGTTTTTTTCTACACTTTACTTTGACATCTTATCTAGCTGTAAAAACTCTGAGACACAATAACTTGCAGAGGACATTTTTACCTGTGTTCCTGTCTTACATTCACACAAGACTAGTGCCTTTTTGATGACAAAGTAGAGAAATGAATGGTCTTTGTTCCATTAATTCTCTACAAACAGGCATCATTTGTGTTTCCACCAGCCTGCATTTATTTTCAAAAGTATCCAATACCCATGACAGCTTCCAGTAACAATCTTCTTTTACTATCAAGACCATGACAGCAGTTGGGTCAAAAAAAAACCCAACACCAAAAACAAAACAAAAAAGGCATTTAGGAAAAAAAAGTCTGGATATTTACATAGTGCTAGGATTTTAGTGTCATGTAGTTCAGCTATTTCTGGCTTTTGTTTGTAGCTATTTGTTCTGGTTTTTTCTGAACTGTAGAAATACCAGAAGAAAAATGCCAAAGGTGCAATAAGTGCATTATTTAGGCAGGAGTGTGTTTATTTTTCCTCAGACACCTAGAAGACATTATAACAAGATCACTTCTAACTTTTCTTTCAATTTAGACAGGCCTTTTGATGCCATGATTATAAAGGTTTTTAAGTTTCTGATGTCTGCATCAGGCTCCTATGTCTAAATGCTCAAATTAATTCTTGTTCTGTTTTGTTTTGTTTTGAAACGTGGATGTCTTCTGCAGAGATAACACTTCAGAAAGTACTGATTTCTTCATTTCTTATGGTCAGGTGCTTTTGAAATGTGTCAAACTGAACAGCTGGACTGCTGCTTGAATGTGTTGTCAATTACCCTCTATCCTCATCTATCTCATGTTCCATGGAGACTGAATCTTAATTTTGTTTTCCTATTGATGAGCATCAGTTTTTCTGAGATAAAAGAAGTTGTTTTCCCCCCAGCATGACATCTTTCCAGCACAAATAATGGAGTGGGATGGAGAACCTAATGATTAATAGGAGAAATAGACAAATTATTAAATTGCCAGGTAACAACATTTTTGTGGCAGTGAGTGGCAAGGAAATATTTGTGTGTGCATGTGAAAGAATCTTCATTTGCATGAATATTCATTTGCATGAATCTTCATTCAACTGATAGCCCTGAGCTATCAGTTTTCCACTTTGTAGTCCAACAGAGATTGACACCACAGCAGAGATAGCCTTCCAGCAGAAATGGTATCTGATGCTACTCTTCAGCATACCAATGTGTCTACTGTGCATATGTCTCTGACCAGCAGCACTCAGACCGCTTCCCTTTGCTGGGGTAGGACAGAGGGTGGGAGGGAGAGAGTAAGGAAGAAACTTTGTAGTTTAAAGGCTTAGCCAAAAGAAAAAATTCAAAAGAGCAGCTTGGAGGCTTCTAAGGGTTTTCTGTTACCAGGAAGTGCTCTTTGTCCACATATTTCCTTAGCACACCTAAAAGCCTGAGTTGTGTAGAGTGGTGCAGGGCA
The DNA here is from genome assembly GCA_013396695.1 of Sakesphorus luctuosus. Classification (NCBI taxonomy): domain Eukaryota; kingdom Metazoa; phylum Chordata; class Aves; order Passeriformes; family Thamnophilidae; genus Sakesphorus; species Sakesphorus luctuosus. Next base: position 40,047 of record VWZD01001165.1, read on the forward strand.
TTTAATGCTGTATGAAAATGGCAAGGTGTCTGCACTAACTGTGCAGTTTTTAAAGTCCCCAGCAAAACAGAAGTGTAGTTCTCACTGAAGACCTTGGCAAGAGTTCAAGTTACTGTGAAGATCCAGAAAAGGGTGCCTTGCAGGCATTTTAGCCAGTTTCATCCTTGATGTCTTCTGATAGAGCATATATGCACACCCTGAACACACTGAGCAGCACGCTGGAATACCATATAGATTAAGTGGTTTCATCAGTGGCTTGGGGACATGTAGCCTCTCTCAAGTACTTGAATTGTGAGTGATGTCTGTTCCTTGGTAACACACATTGTTTGATTGCCTGAAGCACCAGAAAGTCTGTGCTTGGCACTGTTAGCAGCAAAGCACTGCAGCTGGATCCCCATTGATCCAGCCGACAGAGGACAGGTTCCTGCCAACAAAAGAAGCCTGTGCACTCAGCAGTGCACAGGTCTGAGTAACAATTTCATGTGTGTCATGAAGTCACCAGAGCTGACAAAGAATCATAGTCAAATGTAATGTGTCACAAGTGTCAATTAAATGCCTTTACAAGTTAGTGTTTCATGGTCTAGGAGAAAAGAATGGGTCCAGAGGCCAGATGTCATTGAATTTACTCTTGGTTTCTCAAGCATATTGCTACAAGGAAGCTGAGGGAGAGCTCCCTTGACGAATTTTGTCCTATAATGGGCTTTGCAATCACCTTCTGGTGTAGTATTTTGATCTTCAAAAACTGACAAATCTTTCCCCTGCGAATGCTAAGCTATCCAGACAATACATATAATCCTTTTGGAGAAAAGCAAGCATTTCAGTAATGTACACAACAGTCTTGGTCTTGGTTTAAAAATAGTAATAACAGAGAGCTCTGGCTAGCTGAGAATGCTGGGCTGATGGAAAACATACCAAGCAGCATTTGCAAATTGCTTCCAGTGGATCAGTGGTAGATAAGGCAACAAACACTGACAAAACACTGAGCTGACCAGTCACATTTTGCATTTTGGAAGGTGTGTCTGAGTCACTTCAGTGGATGTATTGAATAATTACTGATCAGTATTTGAAGTTTGTTTACACTGCCTGAACAGTTGCAAGATATGTTTGGCTCAAGTGCCATACAAGTACATGGATTGCACTTGTCACTGAATCTGCTGTTACTGGCACAATTACAAGTTGCTTCGCCATTGTGAAAATCATCTTATGGTATTCAATTATAGTTGGATTGTGTCCAAGTTTGGCAGCTGGAACCAGTTTATCACTGTGTGAGTGTGACCAAAGCTGTGTATTCTCCATCCTCTATGTCATTTCTCATGAACAATGGACCACTTTCAGCAGCCGCCCAGGGCACACCTGATTCCTCAGGCTGTGAGCTGGGTGTTAAAGAAGCCTGTGAGACAGGAGCTGTGATAACTCCCCTCCAGGGAGTTGTTAGCACCTTCACACCCAGCCTGAGGGGTCATGTCTGCTAATGGGCCATTAATGATTCCAAAAATACCCCATGACTCACNACTTGGGAATGGTTTTTATTTCAGGCATTAGTTAATCACTCATATGGGGGTTTAATGAAAACGTTATATTCAGAGAGCTCTGTGTTTCTATTACATTCTAACTGAGTAAACAAAAAGCTCTGCAGAAGCCTTGGGGAGAAAAAGGAAATTAATTTAATTTCATCAAAAATTTTAATAGTATTAGATTATCTGAGACATCATCAAACACAGGAAAGTTGATATATATTTTGTACATATCACANTTTAGATCCAGAGGGGGACCAGAACCTTAACAGGACTGTGACCATCATCTGCACCAACAGGTTTTTTCCATTCCTTTTACTTTGGACTTAGGGGAACGAGGTATGTCTCAGCACAGGGGCTAATGANAGTGTTGGTATTCACAGAGGTCTCCATACTTCCATTTTTTTTTCATGCTTCCATTTGAAATACAGCATTTGAGCAGAAGAAATATTTTTATGGTATATACTGGTAATGGCTGTCCAACTCAAAAAAAGAAACAAACCTCTCTATATAACTTCCTTTCACACCTGAGATTTTCCTGGTGGTTTCCTCTACAAGTTGTGACCTAGCTCCAAATTGCTCAATTTATAAATTAACTTTAATCAGGTTATACCCTATGGCAACATGTGAGCTTATGATTCATAAAGTTAAAAATGCTTTAAAGTGGTTAATGTTGCTTTTTGAAATTGGTTACCTCATACCTGGATTTAAGATCCAGCTCATTTCACATCCAAGCAGTTTATATATTCTTTTCAAAATAGGCAAAGGGATAATAATTTGTGTTCCACTCTAAACTGAAGTTCATATACTACTGAGTATAAAACATATTATTAGCAGATATGAAAGGAAATTCTGATCTTTCTTCTGTTATCTGGGCTCCCCAGTAGGACCTTTCTCACTGTGGGTGCTAGTGAACTCTAATGCACTACAAGGAAATTAATCTGAGTTGTAGACATTATGTCATACAGTTTTNGATTTTCCTGTACTTATACCTAAATTCCCGGGAACCTGGGGAAATCCTTCATAGTGTCTAGTGCTGGAAAAGACTGACTATCACAGGATAATGTGGGCAGACTCTGCCAGGAAAATGCTGGGGTTGTAAACTGTCATCTCAAGGTGTTGGTGGCCTGAAGCGCAGATACACTTTGGCAGGGACTGCAAGTCTCTGTGTCACAGACACTAGCTCAGATCCAGTTTCTGTACGGTCTTGAGCTTATTCTCTCCACAATTATTTAAAGAGTAGAGTAGCTCTTCAACCTGATTGTAAAACAGGACTTTGATTCCTGTTGAAACAATGGATCTGATCCAAAACTTTCTTCAGCTGAGCAGTGACAGTCAACACAAATCCCAGACTGAGCTCCACATTAGTATCAATGTGAAGGGAAATTTTGTTTTTCTCATATTCTCAGAACTTCCTCTGTTTGAACTGCAGGCATGCTCTTTGAAAAACAATGATTTATTTATAACTGGCTAGATTTGCAAGCTGTCTTTATTACATTATTTCCTGGCCAGCGTTTCTTAATACTGAATAGAAATTATTAGGAAAACATCTTACTTCAGAGCATTTCTAGGCTAGCAGGGCTGGAGCAGAACCTGTCATTGCTGGTCCAGTTTCATTTCTGGAAAAATTGCTAAATTGAGCCAGAGTTCAAGTCCACAAGGGGAACACATGCACACATAACACTTTTGTATGCACTCAATGAGCAAGTTCCAACTCTGTTGTGGGATTTTCAGCCTGATGCCTTTAAACTATATACAAGCAACTGTTCTGCTAACTTGATGACCATCTTTTTTTCTTGCAGTGCCCTATAAAAATATTTTTGTTAATATGTATCAGTCATGATAATGTGTATCTGTTTTTCTGTTTTGCCAACCCTCGGGCTGCCAGTGGAGTTAAAAGTGTGTGTGGCAGGGGAGTGACAAGAATCAAACTCAGCCTGAAGTATGGACTTCAGTCTGAAATGTAATATAGAATCTTTACCTCTGAGCAGAACTGTGGTATTTTATACCAGAAAACAATACAGGCTCAGCCAGTTAGGGATTAACTGTTATTATTCTGGCTTTGTGTTGCTAGACTTTTAACGCTAAACACATAAGGAGAAAAAAATCAGCTGTCTGTAGGGGCAGTAAAGAAGAGCAGGGAGTTAATATTCACCTGTGATTTCCTCACTCTAGTACTACAGGGCTGACATCTTCCATATACTGAAAGACCTTCAGACCTCTGCATAATCTGCCTTTACTGCTTTAAAGGTATTTAACCACACTAGGAATGAGCTTTATAGAAGCACCTTTAAAATGTACAAGAGCTTCATCCAAAGCTTGTCACATTTACACGTACATCTTCTGGATTTCAATGGTGTTTGAATGAGATTGTCAGGGAACTTAACTGAGCTGCTTCTGATATGTTGTGCAGTAACAATCTGCTTTTCAAGCCCCTGACCACACATCAGCAATTTGAAACTCTGAAGATTTGAATGTGGAAAAATCTGTGCTTCATTACACTGCTTCAAGGGGAGAAAGTTGAAAATGTAATAGAAATGAGTATGAAAACTGCTTACTTCAGAACATTTCCAGGCACAGTTTATGGCACCAATCCATTTTCGTACGTTGCTTCCTTCCCAGACCTTTAGGGATTGAAAAAGACTTCATCTGCCTAAACCCCCCAGGATATATTCACTTCAGGACTAGAACGCATTGGAAAAGGACATTTCTATCCCACAGAAATGTCAGAATTTCAACATTAGTTCCAGTTTCAAATCAAGACAAGGAGTTGAAATTTCAAAGTTTTTCTGAAACTGAAATATCCCTCAGACCTCTGGTTCAAATATGTCAGTATTTTGTTTCAAACTGTGTCCACCAGACCATTACTCCTAGCTGTATATTAGAGTTGCAATATCCTTATTCTCTCCTTTGCCTACCAAGCTGATCAAGCACTACCTTTCATGGTGCTTATTTTTGTGACATGGCCCTCAGCCACCTTTGGTTAGATGAGTATGTCCATAGGTCTGTACCTTGGCAGGCTTTTTTCTGGCTTTGCAGCCCAAGTGAATCTACTTTTCCTATTAGCTGGCCTCTCCTGCTGTTGCATCTTTGGCATCTCTGATAACAGCAGGTTCAAAACCTCCTCTTTATGTTTTGCTTATCTTATGGGTGGATGCTGAAACAAACAGTTCTGCCTTCCTGTTGCTTGCTAACTCTTTGCAGACTTCTGAGGGAGTAGTGACATATTTTCACCCATACCATAATCTTTTTTCAGTCAGTTCTCTGCAGCCTCGATGGAGAGTGAAAATAATGTTATGGAAATGACATGTTCTCATCTTCACTTAGCCAAACCTATGCTTCTTGTGCTCAGAGAGACAAAAGTTATTTTCTCTTGCACTGTGTATTTTTTTCAAGAGCATTTTAATATTTCCTTTTTTGACCTTTCCTTTTCATCAGAGTCCAGCCTATACAACGTTTTCATGTAAGAGTAACTAAAAAGTAATATAACAAATATGGAGTAATGTTTTTCATTTTAAAGCATCAGTGACTCCATTGCAAACACTAGCAAACTTGTTACTGAATGTAATTACCTTCAAAGG
>VWZD01001165.1:45760-63285 GCA_013396695.1 Sakesphorus luctuosus
TGCATATATCCAGGGTGGTTCAGGTCCTGTAGATATTCTTACTCAGAAAATTAAAAAATAGACTGAAATCTTACATGTTATCATAAATACAGTTAATATATCAGTACTTGGAAGTTCTACACAGAGTAGTCATAGTCAAGATACTCAACTATGCTTCACTTTTCTAACCATTATTTGTCATGGTGTTACTAATGTGTTAAAATGTCTCTTGCAGGTTTGCTATGACTAGGTTTTCAAGGAAATGTATCATTTATGTTGACTGTTACTCCACTGGGCCATATTAATTCCCTTGGAGACATCATAACACAATGCATTAGCATAAAAGGCTTGACCCAGTTCTGACCTGGAAGAAGTGGGTAAAGTCAAAGAAATTTGATGATAGCTTTCACCAAGCCTAAATCTAAATCTATAGTGATTTAAATTGAATTAATTATACTCTCTATATGACAGATAACCAAGGAAACAGCTATTGTGCCACTGGTAAAATGATGTTAGAATTGGGCATTGAATTGCTAAAAGCAAATACTCTAACAAGAAATGTTCACAATGCCCAAAAATAACAACCTCCAACAATGCTCTTTTCTTCCTCTGGACTATGAAAACCATTGAGTACTAACCTGTTCCCTGTCTCATGTCTAACTTCAGTCCTAACTCCCTGCCAGATTGGCGTCGTCTCTTTCATTGCTAAGGTACTTTATGGCCCTCTAGAGATGCTAAGAGAGAAATTCAGTGATAATTAGTTGAAGAGATGGATTGAGCTGTCAGTTTGGTAGGTGCTCACGATGAACTGCACATCTTCCTTTCTTGCCAGATCGTTGGCTGTGACCGCCAGCTGGGAAGTGCTGTCAAGGAAGATAACTGTGGAGTCTGCAATGGAGATGGGTCCACCTGCCGGCTGGTTCGAGGTCAATATAAGTCTCAGCTCTCAGCAAATAAACGTAAGCTCTTGCTTCTGGTAAAGGGCCATCTTCCACTCTTAGTGATGTACTCATTTCTTGCAACCTAGATTTCACCCCACTCTTTCTCAGGCATCTGAATGATCATGGTCAGTCTAGTTGTCCCCACAGGTTCTGACCTCTTAGGTTAAAGCAGACTTGTTCAGACTGCTGGTCTTCTTATGGTGGTGGACACAGGACTGTGGAAATGTGTCACCAGTATATTCCCCATCTTAGCTAGCTAGTTGCTTGAGAGGAGCAGGAAAACAAGAAGAGCTGTGCCTTCTGACACCTCTCTGGCTGTAGTAGCTGCCTAGGAATAGGATTTAGTCCACACTGCTCTGAACAGGGTGGTTTATGCTGCTCTGCAGCAGAGGGGGACCCTGAGGGGTTGGTGGTGTCATCCTGGCACAGTGCTCTCTCCAAGACCTGTGCTCACAGCATGTGTGCCTTACAGTGTTGAGCATGGTTCTCAGTCCTATGGTAGACTGAAAGTTGTCAGAAAGTGCCTATGTTGATGTGAGAGGTTTACAGATAAATGTGGCCTTTCCTGCACACCAAGCCGGCTTCAACACAGAGTGGTACAGTAGCAGTAGTGTTCCCCAGTAACAGGGTTAGTTTATCCTGGACCCCAGCCAGGCTTTTCAGTCTGGTTACAGCACCAGATATGGAGATGAATAAGATTTGGGATGAGAGATAGGGCATGTCTGGTCAGTTTGAAGGAAGGATTAAAAGGTAAGCGTGCTTTCATGCCTATGTAGGCACACCTAGGGAATTACAAGTGCTAGCCTGAAAACCTGCCCCCAGCCCTAGAGTAGAATCAGACCAGCTCTACCAATTTGGAGCAATTTTCCAGTGCTGAATAGCATGTGACTTCAAAGATTCAAATAGCAGTGTGATATCTGCCAAAGACTGTGTGTCTGTGTGTGTGTGTGTCTGTGTGTGTGTGTACTTGTGGATTCCTATATAACATTCAGCTTCTGTAAGGAGCTGTGAAAAATGCTTTTTACAAAAACTTCTCTGTGTCACAGAATAACTGTGTCAGTATGGAGCACAGCACACAGAGCAGCAGTTAGCACAGTGCACCTCTGCCTCTGTTTGCTGACTGAAAGGGAGAGAGTAGGAGAAAAAAAAAAGGGAAGAAAGGAAGGATTCACATAGATTTAGGAATGGAATTTCTCCTCATTGTTAGCTGCTTCTGCAATGTGCAGGAACAGATTTGGAAAAATCCAGCCTATTTGAGACATGATAATGTTTGTGAACTTCTTCAGCAGATCTCTTACTATAGAAGCAATTCATTGTTTTTCAGTTGTTTTGGGTAAAGAGGTGGTCATTTCTCCTCTGCTGAGGATAAAGGCACTATTATACACAGTACTAAAATGTTAATAAAATAGAGTCCCTACTCCCAATGGTTTGCTATTAAACATAAAGAATGTTATATAGGTAGTAGAGCAAATGGCAGAGAGCATAGTCTTAGAGTCAGACAAAGGTGAAAAATATTTTAGAGAATAGATTTTCACATATATTTTCTTGCAAGTATATGTTATCCAGAGCTGAAGTGGGTAATCAAAGATTTTGTATGTACTCGGTATAAACCAGGTGGCACTATTCCATTCCCTGCTGTAAACATATGTGTTGTTATGCAGCACTATAAATTTTGAATGTATCAAAAGGAAGTCTTCCTTTAAATCAGATTTTTGCAATTGAAAAGACACAGTTAAGAATTACCTTTGAATGCGTGAATTAATAAGAAATCTTTGTGAGGTTTACTTCCAAATGGTTTATGGAATTGTTGTGAAAATTTGAGATTTTAAAAGTTGAAAAGCATTTAAAATATACTGTGTTCATTTTCTGCATTTATCCTCCCCAACACTGTTGGCACTTTTTCTCAGCATCTTGCTTATTTTTCTCTATAAATACTTGTTGCAGCAGCAGCTTCCTCATTATTTATAGGGCTAGTATACATCTCCCAGTGGCCTCAGAAACAGAAACACAGCAGGGAAAGAGGATTCTCACTTACATTTTTTATGAAAAAGAAAGCAGCTGTGTCTATACTTCTTTAGGAATAATAATAAAAAAGCTACAAAAACCTTCCAGAAATATTCTTTTCTCTTAGGTGCTGGGGCTCAATCTTTCTAAATCTGCATCTTTCTCTTTTTTAATATCTTCTTTATGAAAGAGTGTATGTCCTTCCAAGGAAATGTGCTGTACTTAACCAGGCTTTTTTGTATTCCCCAAGAAGCTAGAGAGTTGATCCCATAAGTTGTGAGTGAATTCTGCTGATCACCTTGTGCAAGAATATATTCAGAGTATTTCTCTAAAGAAAGATGTACATCTACTAGTGTAGTAGATCACTTTTAAAAGAGTATTGTAGAAACATTTACTCTGAGGCAGTTTAGATATTTACCTAATTACTCTTGCCAGGATTGTAAAAAATTGATGCGGTTCCAGATTTCCATTGAATATTAATAGTAGTGGGGAAATAGAAAGAACTACATTTTTCAACGTGAGAACTGACAGTTAGACCATTTGGACAAAATCAAAACTGAAATTCAAAAACTAGAAGGTGATGTCTCATGAGAATCTGTTGTATGTACATAACATTTAACATTAAACATGTATTTACATAACATTTGAGAAGGTGATGTCTCACAGGAATCTGTTATATGTACATAACATCTGTTGTATGTACATAACATGTACATGATACGTAACATCTGTTGTATGTACATGACCCACATTTGATTTCATTTTGCCTAAATCCTTGCACTTTCTTCATAGCCCCAAGCCACTGTCTTCTCAGTTAGCTAAGAGTTTCCCTTGCTTCCCCATTCATGGTCTCTGGAGAAAACCAACCACCTGTTAATGCACTGTGTGTTTTTTCCTCAGAGTGTTCCACACAGCTGCTCCACAATCTGCCTCTCTGCTTGTTGTTAGAGAGAGCTGTGACTAAGTATTACCATGCTTACTCTCACATGTCTCTTCACAGGAAACGTCTCCTTCTTATCACTGTTAACACCAAGAAATTATCCTTCAGTTCCCACTGCTTCTGCTTTGTGAAAGCAGGAAGCACTGTGATAAGCATAAATCCCACTGAGCTTTGCATTTCACATAAGCATGCTAGGATGTCAAGTGGAGAGCAGTATTCAAGGGCAGAAGAAGCATGCTGAAAATATAAGTTCACATGATCTTTAAACTGTCTAGTTTTATTATGACATATCAGTGAGTTGTTTACTCTCCAGCACAGAGCTTGTAACTGAGAGGCAGTCAAATACAATAATCACATGGGACTGTCTTCAAACAAGACTTGTAAAAAGGTCATTAATTTTTTTTAATTGGCATTATTGTTTCCCCAGACTTATTCCAATAAATATTTTATATACATATATATATATACAGCCAAATTATGTGTCATATTCATGTATTTTGTTCCCTTTTAAAACTTGATATACATCTTTTCAAATGAAAAATTTGAATTCTCTATATACATTAAAGATGTATGCCTTTGTTAATCAAGGTGATGTCAGAGACGTGTTTGAAAAGGATATCTGTTGAGTAGAGTTTAATCCCAGTGTTATGAAATACTTAGGAGTCACTGAAATTCCTGGATAGTTTGAGGAAACATATCCAATCAGATCTTGAAAATGGAACAGTGAACAGAGAACCTGAAAACTAGAACAGGCTTTGTGTCCACATAACTCTTGCAGCACTCAGAGACACTGCCTACATTTGCTCCCTCACCTTGGGATATTAAGAGGCCACAAAAGTCTGAATATTTCATCCCATAAAGCTCTCCAATACAGGAGTGTCAGGAATTCCTATGATGCATTACACAATTTAAAATATTAGAGGGTTTTAGTTCATGGTTTTGAGATATTATGGATTTGAATGAATGAATGTATTGTTTAAAAGTTCCTGCTTCTTTTAGTGTTTCTTCTCTCTGTTGATTGTCTTCACTTTTTTGATATAGAATGACAACATCAATAACTATTTTGCTGGTAAGTGAGAATCCTGATTTAGGTAGGTTCCAACAGTTTTCCCCTTTTTTTCTGGTCAGAAATGCAAGGCCCCAGCTGATATGTTTGAATGAAAGATAATTTTTTTTTGTCTTAGTTAGCCTTGGCTGACAAAGCAACACATTGCTTTGAGAGCAGAGCTGTAGCTCCTGCTAGCAGACATTTCATAACACATGTGTGAGTAGTTTTCGTGAACAGGTAGTGAAAGAGACTTTGTTCCACTGATGTCTACCACCTTCTCCCCCTGCAAAAAAATCCTGTTAGGCATGCATAGCTTTTCTTTCCCAGCTTCTAGTTATATGGAAAGGAGGCAGAAAGGACAGGGAAAGATGAATGAAGCATGCTGATTAGTCCATGTCAGTAATCTTTGGGCATGCAACTTCATTCCCCAGGTATAACATTTTATGTAATCTTTCCATGCCTTTACTTACTGTCTCCCTTCAGGACATTACTGGTTATTGTCTCTTTAGAAATGCTGACCTAACTAACTTTCACAGGTGCACGTGGCGTACATGCTAATTCACACCTTGATCTATAATCCAGTCAGCAAAGCCCCAAAGAGCTTCATAGATGCAAGATTCTGCTTTAAGACCAGTTTACATGACAGTCTAATGGGCTTCTCTTTTTCCAGGGGGATTTTGCTAATGTTATGCAAAGAGAAGCAGAATTATATCACTTCTGGGCATTAAAATAAAAGTTATGAAAGAGACAACATACCTGGGTGCAGTGGGAGATCATCACATAGCATTGGCAAGGTCATAGAGAAGCTATGGGTTCAAGTAGAAAAGAGTCAAGTGAAGAAAGGGAGGGCTATTCCGCCTAAACATCAGAATAAGCTTATGCTTTCCTTTACCACAACTACCAAGTCTAAATATTTGAAAATGTTTAAGTGGAGTCATGATGAAATAGAAAGTTATTAGTTACTCTGCAAATCCATAAATAGTTGTGAAGTAGTTGAAAATAAATAAAATCAGCATATTTGGGTTCTTTTAAGCAGAAGGTTCTTACCACATTTAACAAGTTAATTTTTTTCAGACTTTTAATCCTAATTCTTGAAGTTGTTTAATTGTTCCTAAGGCTTTTCTTTGGACTTCCCTGTAAGCACTTATTTCACTGCTTGTATGAAAAGAGATGGGAGTTTCTTTGCTTATTTACTTTCAGCATTTTTGTCTTCCCACAGTGGATGATACAGTGGTTGCTATTCCCTATGGAAGCAGGCAAGTTCGTCTCATACTGAAAGGACCTGATCATTTATGTAAGTAGAAGAAGTTAGTGTATGTTTCTTTAAGAGAGCCTTGGTTATATGCAGTGCTCTGTTTACACTGTGGTGTCTGGTTTCCCTCTCTCAGATCACTGATTTTAACACACGGATGAGTCCTACCCTCACAAGTTCTCCTCAGACCCAGCTGCCTCAGGGGTACACACTCTTTTCAGAGCAGAGTTTGGCCAACATCACAGAATTTCTTAATATTCCTTCCCTTCTATGATTTTTCAGTAATTTCTGTTGGCTTTTTCTTTTGTTGTCTCGCTTGGTGTCAAGTGCTTTTGTTTGAAATTAATAAAATATACACCACTGAGTGAGGAAATACTGAGGACAGTAAAGTATAAGCTTCCCCACAGCTGAGCTTAACCATCAAGCCACTCATTACTTTAACATTCCTTTTATAATAATCTGAGTCTCTTAGATACACATACACACTCTTAAACACATGCATGTGTGCATGTACACACACACACACACACACAAAATCACAGTTTAAAGATCTGAAACAGCCTGCACCAGTCAAACCTTGCTGCTTAGCAGTGGTATTGCTCCAAGGAGTTAAGACCACTGCATACTGCTAGCCCATCACTTGTTGGCTATAACACTTCCCTGCTTCATTTGTGTATCCCAGCGTCCTCTGGGAGGAGTCTCAGGATTTGAGAACACTCTGCGAGAGCCGAACACAAAACCATTCATTTCATGAACAGAAGCTTCTTGCATCCCTCTGTCTTACCTCCAATGCAGTAGCTACTCACAAGCTGTTCCCTTTTTCAGCCGCGAATGAATACTCAAGTGTTAGTAAATGAGATTTACTGTCACAAAGAAAACCAAACTGTACTGCTCGACCTCTCAGTAGCAAAAATTGTATGATAAGTTGGGCTACCCCTCTCCTTTTCCAAAAGTCAATAGGACTTTCCTGCAGTATGGACCAGTTAGACTCCTCTATGCTTGTCAGTGTGGATAAAAACATTATTGTCAGCAAAGACATGAAACACCAAATCATTCCACTGTCTTCAGATTTTTTTTGCCCAAAGAATTTATACTGAGTGGCAAAATAAAAGGTGGTTTAACAGTCCTCTTCTGTAGCTCCCTTCTTATGTTGAGAAAACAGTGGGTATAGTTCCAATTTAGAGCTGTGAATGAAGACCAGAAAATCATAGGTTATAAACCATAAAAAAATATATTTCGTTTTTCTTAAAAGTTCAAATACTGCCTCTACTTCAGTTTTAAGTGACTCTTCAAGTATTTCTGAGCTGCTCCAGTATGGCTGTTACTATTTTCCCAGTATGTGATTTGCACTCTTCCTTTTTCTCCTGTCTTATTTTCCAGTATAGATGTTCTCCTCCAAAGTAGAAAAATTCTGTACTTTTATTATTGTTTCAGTGAAATTGAGCTATAAGACAGCTTAGTGAGAAATGAGATTTTAGCTGAAGAGATTGATCTAAAGCTGTCTTCACTCAGGCCATATCGCATTTCAAGACAAAAACATTGGAATCAGTGAGGTCTTCCTGAGTCACTGGCTAAGATTTTAATCAACTGCATTGTGTAAACATGAATAAGTCCAAATATATCTCTTTTTTCAGATGTCTCCATGAATCTTTATGTTCACCCATCAAAGGATTTCATATATGTATATGCCACAGTCAGTTGCAGGGACGGGCAGTATTCTGCCCTGTGAACTTTTGTTGTGGGAGAAGTCAACAGGAGGCTGATTATATATACACAAATCTAAAAAACATCTTTATACCTGCGCACAGCCTTGTTCAGAAATAAATAGATGGCCAAGTGCCTCACAAAGGAAGAGACTAGTCTCACTGAAAACCAAGGAATTCATTAACACAGTGCACATTACTGGCCAGCAACTTCCTTCATTAATTTCCTTGACCCACCATGAAATACCTTAGCTGCCTCTCTGTGTTGAACTGCTTAATTTCATAAATGCATGTGAAAGGGTTGCAGTTTTGCAGTCCTTCAAGATGAAATGCACTGTCACTTTTAAGTAACTACCACAAACAGTTTACTAGTGAATGTGCTGTAAAGCACAATCTGGAGTTGGTGGAGAAACTAACTAGGCAATAAGCCAGATCTTTCTGACTGTTGATTTCTATTTAAAAAATTACTAGTATTTTTATTATGACAATCAGAAGTAACTGCTAGTGAACAGTATATGAATAAATGTCCATTTTTTGGGAGCTGTGAATTCAGAGAGCCAGAGGGAGAGCTCAGGAGGGTTCAGGACTCCCCTTTCTACTCCACTGGGACGGATCAGACTACTTCTGAAGAGAAGACAGAATTGATGTCATACTTATATTTCTTTCTTGGACATTCTGCTTTCAGTTAATTATCTACCAAAACAACATGTGGTTAGTGACCCACATTTGAATTGTAAGAGGGTACAGCAACTTAATAGTGCTTATGGGCCAAGGTCTAAGTTATGCTCCACATAGGAGCAGAAAGTGAGTTAAACAACAGCAAATATGCCTAACTAGGAATGGATTAGTATGTCTGGAAGAGAATAAAATCATGAGGTATGGGTAAGGAGGGGAATTCAAGCTGCAAAGCTAATGGTTGAACAAAGACAAAAAGCAGATTGAAGAGAACAAAGAAAAGGAAAGTATAGGAATGTGAATTAACTATGGAAAAAAATAGTTGCAAGTTGCATTGTTACTAACTTAGGAGACAAATCTGCACCACCACTCTTTTGTGTTGCATTTTTGGGGTTTTTTTTCTGCTCTCACTTACTTCAAATTTCAATGTTCTAGTTTCCTGTCAATTTGTTTCTGTTTATCAGATTTGGAAACCAAGACTCTCCAAGGTGTGAACAGTGAAAACAGCCTCAGTACCACAGGCTCCTTCCTTGTAGAAAATTCTAGCATTGACTTCCAGAAGTTTCCTGACAAGGAGATCTTAAGAATGTCTGGGCCTCTCACTGCAGACTTCACTATTAAGGTGAGAGTTATTGGTCATTGACAGATGAGAGAGATTTTTCTATATCTTGATTTTCCAGTAGATTTTTATCACAAAGCCTTGTCCAGGCTAGCTCCTGAACTCTACACAAAATTCTTTATAGTTATATACTTGATGAAAGCCTCACTGAGCCCTCCTCAGGAGAGCAACTGAATTTATGTCAAGAAAGGCATGCCCAAATGTGTGCCTTAAAAAGAAAAGATTAATTCATCACAGGAAAAGACAGATTCCTTTCTATAGGTGCTACTGAGGTAAGTATAAATCAATGACATGCAGTTCGCTTTGTCTGTAACAAGCAAAAAGAAAGTCTGTGTCTTAGGGCTCATAATTTGTGGGGTTTATACTAGTGTAATTGCACAGAAGACTGTAAGAGAGTGAAGAGTGAGGTCCCTAACTCTAAAATAAATGGGATGATTTTGCTTAAGAAGTCATGGTGTCTTTTTTTGTAGTTCTGCTTTTTGTTGCACTGGAAACAAGAATAAAATTGTTACCTCACATTAGAGCATTTCTATTCTTCCAGGTAATATGAAACACATTACTGGAAGCAATGCACCAAGTTCTGTGGGAAAACACACATACAAAAATGAACATTTGGGACTTATAATAAAATAAATGCTTTTTCAGCAGGTCCAAGGATCTTGAAGTATTTCAGCTGTAAAACTGTAAAAGCTGTATCATGTCCAGGACTACATAAATTTTTCACCATGGGCTCCAGAGGTAGATGACATTTGCTATAACCTTGAGTTGATGCCAGCTGCAGGTTTGAACAGTGAATTGGAAAATGTGTTAAGTGATTGTGTTGGGTTAAGCTGGACTGGGCTGGAATGGGTTAGCTCGGGAAGTAGCAGAGCCCTGTAGACTCTCTCCTGCTCGTCATGGAATGTCAGCACTGGGAAAAGCAGGTTGAAATTTTCAGGACTGGTTCACAAGGAGAAGCCTGACCTAACGAATATATTCCTTTCTCTTTGAAGATCAGAATGAAAATGCCTTACTAAAATAGATACTGGTCAATTCAAAATATCTGAACATACTTACCTGTTTTACACATGATACAGAGATGGTGAACATCTGTACAATGTAAACAGTATTTCTCACCTTTTGTTATTTCTGCTGTCTATGAATTTCTGACAGCCTGATTGGTTAGAAAATACCTGTTGGAAAGGGCTGGTCTCGTGGACCAATAGCCCCAACAGGCAGTGTTCTAGTTTTAGTTAAATGGGAAGAATTTTCAATTATGAATATTTCATACCACCATGTAATTTCGGAGCATGGGGAGCCCCCTGTCTGAGCTGGGTCAGTGGCAGACTGCCCCCAGTGGTCTCAAGACCTGACAGAAAGGTGGATTCCTGGAGTGAAGCATCCCAGGAGCTTAGGAGACCAGAGATAAAAGGCAGGCACAGGCCAGAACTGCTCTCTCTGTACCTGGTTTTTGCCTGCTGGAGGACTGCAGACTCTCAGGGTCTTTGCTGGAGCACTCAGCCATTCCTCCATTGTCCAGCTGAGCTCAAACACAGGAGAACTACCATAGCACTGCTTTTTCAGAGAGCTTTTAGAGCTATTTTGCAATAGCCTAGAAGCTTGTCTTAATTTGAGGGAAACCAAAATATTTACCAAAACCAGAGGAGAGGATTCCTCATCAATAACTACATCACCTTATTACATTTAAAACAAACAACTTTTAATTAGAAAATGAATATAAGAAGGATAACTGTTCTTAACTACTAGTGTCACACCTTGGCTGGCTGTGAGGTGAATTCTCAGTCTTTTCCCAGTGAGGCAGAGACAAGGCGGGGTGTAGTACTCACATGGTGCAGGATGGAGCCTTCCCTGTGAGGGAAGAGCAGACTCTGTCACTTTGTCCTTTGTTTAAAAGAAGGAAATGCTGGGAGCTGAGGAGTGGTGGTGTCCCAAAGCAGCTGTGACTCTCCTCTTTCTCCTCTCTCTCTCTGGAGCTCAGGGAGCCCAGAGATGTTGGGAGGCAAGGCAAAGAGCAGAGCCAGAAGGAGCTCAGCAAAACAGTGGCTCTCTCCCAGCAGCTGCCCAAAACAAAGTGAAGCCAGCACACAGGAAAAGCCTCTCCCCTCCGAGGTGCATGGAGTCTGTTTTCTCACCTCCGGCCCACCAGTCAGTTGGAATTTGGAGCCATGAACCACTCCTTTGTTCTCAGTCCCAGCACTTCAACTCCCCAAACCTTCGTACTGGTAGGGTGAGAAAAAATCCTTGAAGGAACCCTTTGACAGAGCTGCCACTGCCAGCCTGGGAATTCCCTTCTCTGGAGTCACTGGTGTCTCAGCTGAAGCCATTTTGCTTTATCGCCCACACAAAGCACTGCTGACCCCCAGCCCCATCCTGCTCAGCATCCACCAGGCCCTGGCACCATGCTGGATCAGCCTTAGCCCTACCACCCACACATGGTTGCTACAACAGAACCCACACCAGTACCTCTGCACCACAGACCTTTTTCGGACAAAATATCCTTCCATGTTGTTTTCACCTAGTGGGGAGAGCGGTAGCTAGGTAATATTTTCTGCTATTATTGAGACTTTTTGTTTTTTTTTTCTTTTTAGTAAAATTCTTATTTTTTTCTTCTTCATTCAGACTCATAATTTTTTACCTTCTCTATACCGGGGAAAGGGAAATAAGAAAAGAAAGAGAGTTCATCTCATTAGAGGTCTCGCCTCCTGAATATGCGTTGTCATTAAACCAAGAAAGGAGGCTTGTACTGTTTTCCCTGTATTTCTACTGTTATCTTTTATGACAGAGAACATACCTTATCCCTTAGTGCTTGCATATCCTTCTCTATCAAAGCAAGGTAAAAAGCACTCAAAGGAGTACCCTACTTACAAAATGACTGTCTGGGCCAATATGAGTGTTCAACCTGGCAAGTCATGGGCACATCAGCCATTACCAACTTGAGATAAAACAATTTTATTAGTTCTGATATGTGTTTGCACCTTTGAAACTCAGAGTAACATGACTCAGTAGATGTTAATTTAATAGCATGTCTGTTTTCTTTAGTGGATATAGAAAATGCACCAAAACAAAACACATCCAAACTGTTTGTGATTGTAGGATCTCATCTAAGGTTAGAATTATATTTTGCTTTGGGTTAGGCACTTAAAAAAATCTTTTCATTTGAATCACAGTTAGTTTTAAATAAACAGCTATAGGAGATGCTTTAGGTATTACTTCATACAACAAGGATATTATTGTATACTATTAAATTATTTTTCTAATGAGTTTTTTTTCCCTTTTGGATTGTTTTTTTAGTTTTGTCAAGTATAAACATGTACCTCTCAGTTATATCTGACTTGGCAACTGCTTTTCGTACTCACTATATTCATTACAATTATGCTTTCAGTTTCTGAAGTTAAAGTATTTCTCTTTAAAAAAATCAGATGAAAGACTTCTCTGTAGTTTTTATCATTTTCCTTACAAATTGGGATCTCTTTGGGTGTCAAGATTTACTTTCCTGGGCCAAGGAAGATTTTTATGCAAACAGATCAAAAGGAAGTTGTAGATGTAGCAGAACTCTAGTTTAAGGATCACTGTCTCCAGAATTAATCTTGTAATCCCTTTCATTTAACCCTGAATGCTCTTAGTCTGAGAGGTCAAGTTAGACACCTAGATATAATTCAAAAGTAGATACTCAATGTGGGAGTTGAAATTTACATTTCTTTATTGGGGATATGGAGTGCTTTAAAATTGAGAGAAGAAACCTCATGCTCTTCCTGGAGTAGCTGAATTGTATAATTATTGGATTTATTTATTTCATAATAGTCATCATATATTCCTCATCGGCTAAGCTATTGGCAATTTTTTCACAAGGTACATAAATGGTTATCCTGATTACACAAAAATTCTGGTATCCACCTTTTCTTTTCTCCACCTATGCCTTTTGGGCTTTTTGGTCTTTTGCCTTCTTTAAAGGAACTTAACTGCTAATGATTAATGACTCAAATATTTGGCCAGCTGCAGTGACTGCCCAGGTGCTGTGAGAGACTGGACTATTGGTGCTCGTGGCTCAGTCAGCAGGGTGCTTTGCTGAAGTGTGCAGAGTGGCCAGCCAGGCCAGGGGCTGCACATCTGACACCTCAGGCTACAAGCTGGATGTTCAATAAGATCAGGAAAGAGGCAAATCCTGAGAGATGGGGTAGTGCTTCTTGTCCCTTACACAGATGACTCAGCTGTGATAGCTCCCCAAACATTCACACGTAGGCTGAATGAATTCATAATGGGCCATAAGGGACTCAGCTGCACTGGCATAAGAGACAGCAGCAACATCTTAGCAGGTACCAAAGACTCCTGGAGTATCCCATGACTCACAATATTACATCACCCAGTGCAACACTCCCCACCCCAGGGAAGGTGCTGGAGGCATTCCTGCCTGATCTTGAGAGGATATAACTTGGAGTCTTGGGGCTTCCCTCACCACTGGTGAATTTGACCACCACCTTGACAGGTCCGGACTGTGACCATGACTTTGAACAATGCATATGGAAACTGCAACAACCAACTCTTGTTGCAGGTCCTTCCAGCCCTGCTCCAATTGCCTGTACCAGCACCACAGCCTCACTGCAGCCCCGCACAACCATCTGCTGGTATGGACTCCGAGGCATTCACCATTTCCTGCCAGTGCTGACTCTCCAACCGTTCCTACCAGGTTTGCCAGGCCTGGGGGAGGCAAAGCACATGGAAGGGTGCCCATCTTGTCTCTGTCCTGTGGCCATGTGTGTTTTTTCCAGGTGGAGGTGGCAGCCAACATCTTGATTTGGTCTGGTGTGCAGGGCTTTGGAAGTTTCTCCTCATCAGTTGGTTTCATCCAGTTTTATTAGCATTGTTATTAGCTTTCTTCTAGGGAAAGAGTTATTTTTCCCACTTACATTTGGGTGTATTTGGCTTCTCTCTGTATTGGAGAAACCAGGGGTATTGAATCCAAGGGAAGAGATTTCTGTCTAATGTCTCCGCCTCTCCAAATCATCTCAAACTAAGACAATGGTAAAAATAACTCACTAAAACAGCTGTCTTAATAAATAAAATAAAATTGTTTCCATAGAATGTGAGAAGAACTAGAGTTTTTCAGGTTTTTGGTTTGTTTTTTTTTACATTGATAGTTTGAGAACTAGAAATATTTGAAAGGCGAAGATGCCAGTAAACTTAAATTCTACTTGAACTGTTTTTCCTAAATTCTGAAGATTTTTGTGTTTTGTTGTTTACATCACAAGATTTTGATTTACATGAATAGATACGCCTTTTTCCTATAAGAAGAATGCGTCATGTTTGATACAATCCTGATCAAATGAAGCTCAGTTTTGTTTGGAAATCTTTGTGTTTCTGTGATCTATAGATCAGAGTAGAAATACCACATAGGGGATATGTCTTTTATTGGAAGAGCTGCCCCTGAAGTTCTGTGTTGCCAGTGTTGTATTTATTTACTCTCTGTGCTAAAGTATCTCCTCTGTTGACACTGGACTCTTCAGACACTAAATAGAGATTTTTGGAGTAGCCAGTTCATGTCACACGTTTGCACTCCTTTGAGCAGGATGAAGCAATACTGTCAGATGGGGTTCTACAGATGACAATATGCTGCAAACAGTCATCATTGCTTGATTGTTTAAAGTAATCAGCACTGTAAATATGAACTGTATGAGTTATAGGCTTACTGAAACCATCAGTAGGAACTGCCAGGGAAGGTTTGGGGCTGGTAAAGCATAGCCTGTTAGGATCTGTTTCACAGGCTGATTTTTCCATAGCTAGGGCCCTAATCCTGTGTCTATAGTGGAAGCCAGAAAAGACCAATAGGTTTAAAATAAAGTCGAGTAAATACTGTTGTCTAGGCTTAGGGCTGGTTTGGAGGAGAAACCACTGTGGGCCTAGATCTAGGATGGACTATGTTTGTGTTGATTTTAAATCCTTAGTATCGAAATGAATGTTCATTCATAGTGCCTGCACAGACTAACCACTTTGCATCAGGTATGTATAGAGTTGGATCACATAAATGTTTGTCTGGAGGCTCTTTGAGGTATTTCAATTAGGATTGCACTTGTATTGATGTTGTCTTTTTGTAAGGCTAGGGCTAATAAGCCTTGGCTAAGGGCTGCTGCTAGAAGAGACACTTTGTCTCTTTTTTTTGTTCTGGTGGCTGAGGGTACTGCTGGCTAATTTAGAAATGGTATGGACTGGGTTCATTTGAGCAGAGTTACTGCTGAGATTAGGATTTTGGCTACCAATTGTCAAAAAAGTCATAAAATACATCTTAAAGCTGGATGCCGAATTACACAGAGCACTAGATCTAGCCAAACAATTTTTAGCTCAGCTGCAGTCTAGCACTGGCAGAAACTCTTGGTGAGAAAAATGCATTTGATTAGAGTCCAGGTTAACAGAACAAAATAAGGTTGAGCTTAGTCTAGACTTCCTGAGACTTGCAAGGGCAGGAAGATAATGTGTGTACAGGCAGCCAGCTGGCAGAGAGGTTGATGGACCTTGTTGGGCTATATCCAGGATTGGATTAAATATCACTTTGAACAAAGAACACATCGTGATTTACTCGTGGCATGAAATAAGAAATTATTTCAATACTTGCTTTACCACAGAGGCCAAAAGATGCAAATCACTCTAGCAGCAAGGAGCTATTGTTTATGCTTCACATATCATTGGACATTTGAGATATTATCATATGAACATTGGAGATGAAGACAGTAAGGGTCTTCCGTGTAATTTAATTCTGATACTGACAAAGTTTCCAGAGATATTATGCCTGAAACTTGCAAGAAGGCTTAAGACAGGAAGTGGTGAAGTGTCTCAGAAGCACTTGGAAGCAGATCAGGGTTAGAATGGTGCTCCTGGAAGCTGATGAGGTGGAATTAAAGCTGAGTGGACAGAAATTGTAATAGATAAAGCTCTAGTTGTGACTGAACCCATTTTTGTGTTATCAAGGTCAATTGACTGAGACACTTTTCTTCATCTAGAAGAAACCAATGGAATATAGTCCCTTCACTGTAAAGCATACTACCTCTTGAGATATGTATCTTCCTGAGGTCACGTTTGCAGAGTGCAGATTGGATTTACCTGGAAGCAGATCTCTGACATGATACATATCACTGGCTTTTATTGACCTATGTTTGCATTCAAGACTTTTTTCCTAGTAATAGTCATAAAAATCACCCCTTCTGATTTCTTGATATCCAAAAGTACATAATTGTTGTAATGATTTCTATATCAAGCTCACAAGTAATGGCTAACGTGAAAAGAGATGTAATCATTATTTATGTTGACTTGAACTTGTGACAAGTTTAGGAAAATTCTACCCTTTTTCTCCTATTTTGGTCAATGTGGTGAAATGTATGGAAAATGATGCAACAGCCTTTTTGAAATCAATGTACAATTCTGTTTCATATCTACTTTTTTTTTTCTTGTTCACTATAAACTAGTTAAATTAATAGTACTTAGAACTTCATCATTCTCCTAATCAGTATTTTCAATTTGCCCTTTAGGTAAGATTTAGGTCTTGAGATGGTTGCCACAGTTAACTATAGTCTATGCAAAATAAGGAATATATCTCATTTTTAAATCCTTGGTTTTCCTGGCTTTCCCACTCTGAGAAACAGGAAATATTACTACTATTTGCCTCCTTTCTCCATTGCTTCCATATTTGGCATCTCTGTCTTCATCATTTGCCTCTTTCCTAATGTCTTCAGAAAATCATAAAAGAAGAATCAGAGATTCTCCTGTCCCAGTCCTCCTTTCATGGGCAGGGACACCTACCACCAGACCAGTTTACTCAAAGCCCCATCCATCCTGGCCTTGAAAACTTCCAAGAATAGAGCATCCACAACATTTTACAGTGTTTCACTACCCTCACACTAAAGAATTTCATCTTAATATGTAAACAATATCTACTCTCTTTCAGTTTAAAGCCATTACGCTTCATCCTGTCTCTATATGCCCTTGTCAAAAGCCACTCTCCAGCTTCTTGTAGCCCCTTTTAGGTTCTGGATGGCTGCTGTAAGGTCTGCTCTGAGCCTTCCCCAAGCTGAACTACCCCAATACTCTCAGCCATTCCTCATAGGAGAGGTGTTCCAGCCCTCTGGTCATATTCATGCCCATCCTCTGGACTAATTCCAACAAGTCTGTGTTCTTCTTATGTCTTACACTATTTAATGTTCACTTTTTATCAAAGATCTATCCTTTTCCTGGTTCCACTGTTGTTATATAGCTACAGAATTTTAGAATACATACAAATACATAGTTTGTGACTAGTCTTTAAATATGTAAACATATATTTTGCAAGTATCAATATCCTATAAATATATGGATAATTTAATAAAATTTAATAAAAATATT
>VWZD01001165.1:63337-80386 GCA_013396695.1 Sakesphorus luctuosus
TTGTACATAAATAGATACCTAGGCTAACAACTCTTGTGCTAGCACATATGCCTGAAGGATTCCACAGGTCCTTCATTAATTGCAAGTGCAGGTTGTAGGACTATTCTTTGTTACTCAGTTATCAGTTCATGGGAGGATCTTCTGTGAGGACCTGTCTAGCACCTTTGGTGAGGGACATAGAATAAAGGATGGAAGAATAAACCTACCTTTATTTCTTTGGAAAACAAACCATTATGCTCATAAAACGTTACCCTTTTCAATGTACTCTCTGAGTTCTGTTCTTTTTTTTTTTACATTCCATCTACTCATCCAAAAACATAGGTGGAGATTATTGGACTGCAGTTTCATTCATCACTGATGAAATGTCTTCTGAAAAATGTTACAATTTTATGTCTATATTCTTCTGTTTCAAACTGTATTTTATTCATATAAGTAGGCTAAATATGATGGTACTTGATTTGCATTCCTGTGCTCTTCAAAGAGTACCTGATTTGAAAATTCTGGATGGTTAATATTTGGATCTGAAAATGTGTTACCATTAAACTTACATATTTCTTTAAAATCCTCCTGATCTGAAACTACTGCAGCCATGTAGAAAAATACAAGTGCCTCCTCTTCCACTGTATTTATACTGGAGATAACATCATAATGTGGTATGGAATACCACTGGCCAGTAGCAGTCAGCTGTCAGCTGCTTGGCCCAGCTTGAGTCAGCTTATAATTCAAGGTCTGCTCTAAAAACCAAAGCCTAAATCTAGGTTTAACTAAATCCACAACACTGGTTTTGAGCCAATAGAGACAGTTTCTTAGACATGTATTTTTCTGTTCCTTTCATAAATTGTTATTTGTAATTTTTCCTTTTCTTTTTCTGTAACTCTTTGTGAAGTTCCATAAGCGTATCTCTCAAAAGTCTGTCAGTTTTAAGTACTATGAAGGCTTTGTGCCAACCTTGTTCAGTTTTCATCATTTTAACAATTTGTGTGTATAGCAAACACTACCCTTTTAATTTGTTAATTTTATTTTTATACAGCATCAATCACCATAGGATTCTTTTTTTTTAACATGGATTTCTTAGGTGTTGCCATTATTAAAATAAGGTTAAGAAATATTCTGCACTGAGGGTTAAGGCGGCTTGCTCAAAGGTGAATTCTCTTAACCTGGGAACATGTTGATGGTGGTGAAATGGCCTTTTCCCTGGATGAGTGGGATATTACGGGTGATATTCACAGCACAGATGCAGCAGGTGTGGTTTTGGTGCATTTGGGATTGCCTTTAGTGGTATGACTTTGGTCTTCTCATTTGAGAAACTTCTATGTTTGTTGCACTTTATAGTGGATTCTATGCACATTATTAACTGTTAGGATTGATACTGCAGGCTCCATTGCTGCCAGCTATCCTAGCTAATCCATTGCACTGATTTTTCTCTTTTGTTCTTCCTTTGGGGAAAATAATGGAATTTGATAAAAGATTTAAACTGTCTAGCTTCTTCTTTTGGCCTTGTGAGAGAATTATGTGAAGGATTTTTAACATCCTCATCATCTAAATGAACATTGTTCAATCCCAGATTGGGGTGTGGTAAGCAAGTTCAATTCAGTGCTTTGTAAAGTACATACATCAGTGATAACGTAATTTTACAGTGATTTCTCTGGCTGATTTAGAAGCCAAATTGGGAAGCAACAGGCAAGATACAAGAAAGACAACCCAAGCTGATCCAACACAGGACTATCACAGTCAGGAGACATGACTGCAGAAGTGAACACTAGACGTGTTCTGCAGAGCTCAAAGGCAGAGCTCCTTTCAGCATTCTGAGAGAATTAAAAGGCAAACTCAGGAGTTATGGTGTATTCCTGTCTTAGAACATATTTTTTATACTTTTAATGTTATTTTAAAGAAGCTTGAAAAGTTATTTTCCCATGACAATGTCTGGCTTCTATTTCTGGTCCATGAACAAATTATTAACAGCAACAAATCTCTTACACATCCTCTTGCTTTTTCAGTGTAAAGTATTACTACATACAAACAGCAGAATAGAAGCACTCAAAGTTAACAAATTAACCAGGCTTTTTACTTACATGAAAAGCACAAAATTACATATGCCAGATGAGGATAGTTCTCCACACCCTTATTCCAGTTTCTCTGTGTGCTACTAGGAAAACTTCAACATTAATTTCTCATTAATATCAACCGAATGATTTGGGATTTGGAACTTGCAGAAAGCATTTGTAATAATAATGTGGAAAAATCCATTAGAACTTTTCTAGTAAGCATGGTAGCATGGAGCTGGATCACAGTACACAAGATAAAATTGTGTACATTCCAGATAAAATTGTTGCTGGAGCACATACCAAGAGGGCAACAAAACTGTTGAAGGGCCTAAAGAGTAGGTGTTTTCATTTGAAAGCTTGGCAAAATCCCAAGTATTCAACCAAAGCAGTGTAGCCTCCCTCTTCCCTCGGCTAAGTGAAAATGGAAAAAAAGCCTGGAAACTTAAACTTGGAACAGAAACTGGGATATATATTTACACAAAAAAGGGAAATTAAAAGCAAACTATAACACACATATACAAAGATAAAAAGAAACAACAGTAACTCTACACTTAACGTGCCCACTCAATAATATTGACTCCACCACCCCAGCCACAAAACACCCCAAAAGACACCTCTCAAGAGACACCTGGCAAGGGAGGATTAAAACTAACAATAAAATATTTACTTCTCAAGACAACATAGTCGTGGGGTGGCAATGAGGCCTAATCTCAGCAGAACAGCAGCAGCATGTCCTCCTAGTACTGCAGCCATGATCATAAAGAGGCAGAAGTTCCTCCTCCCCATTCTTTTATACTTGAAATGATGTCAGAGCATGGTATGGAATACCATTGGCCAGCAGAAGTGAGATGTCAGCTGGCCTGACCCAGCTCAAATCAGCAGATAATTCAAGGCCTACTCTAAAAATCAAAGCCTAAATCTAGGCTTAACTAAACCCAGGACAGTAGGTCATATGAGGGCAGTTGAGGGAGCGAGGGTCATTTAGTCTGGAGAAGAGAAGGCTCAAGGGAGACCTTAGCACTCTCTTCAACTACCTGAAAGGAGGTTGTAGTGAGGTGGGGGTCGCACTTTTCTACTTAGTAACTTGTGACAGGACGCAAGGAAATGGCCTCAAGCTGCACCAGGGGAGGTTCAGGTTGGACATCCAGAAGAACTTCCTCACTGAAAGGGTGGTTGAGCATTGGAATGGGCTGCCCAAGGTGGTAGTGGAGTCACCATTCCTAGAAGTGTTCCATTAATGACTAAGCATTGTATTTAGTGCATAGTCTAGCTGACATGGTGCTGTTCTGTCAAAGTTTGAACTTCATAATCCTGGAGATGTTTCTAACACTAATGATTCTATGATTCTGTGATATGAAGTAATAATTTGGTCTCTCTGTCCCCAGTTTGGGACACACATACAAACACACAAAAGAAAGAAATGGTGTCTTTCCTTCTTCCTCCACCCCCACTCTCCTGCAACTGCTTAGAATGAGAATATCTTTTTGAATAAACTTTTCATGGCTTACAGCATTTAGCTATCAAGTTTCACTTTGAGTTTTCCAGGGCTCAAGCAGCCACTGATGCTTTTTCCTGGATAAAGATTTTAGCTTTAACAAAGTGTCAAAGAAAATCAAAAAGAAATTTTTGCTGTGTTGAATCACCATACATTGTTCCTCTTTGGCTGACAGTACTTCTTTAAAAAAACCCCAAACAATATTCTGTCTGCTTCTTTCATTGCTTGGTTTGTATAATTTTAGCTTATGGCTGTGGGTCATTGTAATTTTTTCCCACCTATGTTGTTATCATGGCTATATAAATGATTCCTATGTTAGGCTGGAAAAGATGCACATCTGTCTTTTCTCTGTGTCAAAACAGACAGATAACTCTGAAGACAAGCAGGAATAGTCTACAGAGAGAGGAACATTTCTCTTTTCCTGGTTTCATTACTATTTAAAAATGTAAACTTTTTTACCCCTCCTTCCTTTTATAGTAGGCTTTGTGTGAGCTCTGGGTCTGTACTTCATGATTCACTACAGACTGTACTGAGGAGTAGATCTTCTGAAGTTAGTAATCACTGATGATCATTAAAAAACAAAGAGTAAGAGCAGAATTCTCCCCACTGAAAGCCTTTTCTGCACATTCACATCAGCGACCACCCCTAATGGCTCCCAGCACAACAAAAGATTTTTCCCAGGAGTGCTTGAGGCTTTCATGAGCCCAGAAAGACCCTTCTGAACTGTGTAATTAAAGCAGCACCTCCTCACAGGGAAGTAGATACCCTGTTTCAGACACAGAGACTCAAATAATATTAATCTCTTCAAGAAGCCTCTCATTTGCTAAAGCAGCAGTATTGCTACAGCTGGTTTGTTTTTTCTTTTCCTTTTGGGAATTTATGTCACTACTTAATTAGAAAACGGCAGCTTTAGTCTCAGTGAACCAGACCTCTTACTCTCATTAACATTTTGCTCTCCTCCTGCTCTTCAAGATATACTTTGATTTGTAATCTGTCCATCTACAGGGGAAACAAAACAAACAATCCAAATTAGACAGTTCATCTTTATTTGTCATATTTTTTCTGCTGTTTCACAGACCTCTGTTTGGCAGTGTCTCTTGGTGTTTGAAAACAGAGAAAAGGAAAGTCAGTTTGAAAAACAGTGTTTCCAAAACTGGNTGCAGAGGTGCTCAAGGAATACTGAGGTGTTCTGTCCTGTGACAAATAATCAACTAGGAAAAGTTTTAGTAGCAGCATTTTTTTTCTTGCCTTGCCAGCTGTTCATGCAGAGCCTTAGAGATAAGAACAAGTGAAACCCTGCAGAGATTTTGAAGTCCTCATAACTGGGTTGAACAGCACAGATATCAAATGAGAAGGATTTTTTCCCAGGGCTAGATGCAAATGGTGCTGCTTTAGCAGTGTGAAAGTCTTTTTACTGCACTCCTGGCAGTACAAATTCTTGTTTGTGTAGGAAATCCATACAGCACACATAGTACTGGAGGCATAATAGCTTTTAAGCTCAGGTGGCCTTAAAGTTGGCAGTACTTGTAGGTTCTAAAGATGTTTTTCCAAACATTCCCTTAGCTCCTGCCAAGAATTCATGGCTATGACTGAAAGAAGCATTTTTACAAGCAAAATAAACAGAAGGACAGATTTATAATAATGATAGTACCAGAAAGAAGAATGAAAAAAAGACCTCACCTCAGGAAAAAATAAATTTTGAAGTAAAATTTTTATGCTGTTTATGTATTTCTCACAGCAGAGTCTCACAATATATTATACCTAGTCTTAGAATGGTTTTGGGGAATATTAGAGGTCTAAAGTCTATGTCCATGTGTCAGTGGCAGCAGATAGTAGTAGGTAATTTTCTGATGTGGTAAAAATTAGTCCATACCTTTGATCTGTAAAATTATTCAGGAGTGCTAACCATGTATTTGCACTCATTATTTCAGAACATGGGCTCAGAGTGGTCACTGGTTATGCTTGGAAATTTATTTGACTGTGTTATCTGATCAAGATTTTGCTACCAATCTGTGATTTGTTTTGTGTATTTCATTTTCCTATTGCAAAGTATGTCTAGAATTTCATGTAGCTGCAAGATATCTCATATCTGCAAGATATCTCATATCTGCAAGATGCATGCGGAAGAATACTTCTTCCCACTATTTACATCAAGTTCACTCTTCAATGTTACCTCTTTTTCAGATTCATTATGCTGGTGCTGCTGACAGTTCAGTTCAGTTCATCTTCTATCAGCCTATCATTCACCGTTGGAGGGAAACTGATTTTTTCCCTTGTTCAGCATCCTGTGGAGGAGGTAATGAATTAGCACGGTATTCCAGAAAGTCATTTGCATATTGGACCTGACCCAATTCCTGCCCTGGATTTTGGACCTTTAAAATGGGCAAAATGTGAAAATGAAAATAGTTACAACTAAATGAAGGGAGGGGTATACCAATGTGATAGTAGGCTGTAGTTTTTTGGCATTATGCCAGATTCTATAGATAAAGTACTTCTTGACATCCACATGTGTGTATTTAATGCTATAGTTGTCAAATAAGGGCTGATGGGATTTGGGCCTGCTTTAGAATCACAAGATGTCTCCTTTTGTCCCCTGTCTATACTGAAACAGAGGGCATGAGTCTTGGTGACCAAGAAATCACAGCCTTTGTTTTTTCATTTTTGTTCTAGGCTTCTGAATTTTTGTTTGACCATCCTGGTTATCTTTTGTTTCCTGCTACATGTAATTTACATTGTTGTTTTCAATCTGGTCTCTGAAATAACAGCTGTCATGTCCAAAAGCACTGAAGCAAAACGGAACTAGTTTGCTTTTTACCAAACCAGAACTTAGATGCATGTCAGAGAGAGACAGGAAGAACATCGCATCTCATATTATTTATTCCACTCTGTATTGCAGGTTATCAACTGACATCTGCTGAGTGTTTTGATCTGAGAAGCAACCGGGTAGTAGCAGATCAATACTGTCACTATTACCCTGAAAATATCAAGCCAAAGCCAAAACTTCAAGAGTGTAATCTGGATCCTTGTCCTGCAAGGTGAGTCACCTTTAATTTTAAAAGAGGCTGAGGTCTAAAGAGTCAAATAAAGTAGGAAAATATTCCTGAGAATGCCCTGTGTAGGAGAACACCTCTGTTCAGCACCTTCATGTTGCAAGGACTGATTTGAAATGATTGTTTCTTCCCTTCAGAATGTGTTTTGACTCATTAATCACTATAAAGTATGAGAAAACAATTTGTTCATGATACCATCCCCATGATGAACACATCTTTTAAGTTAGTGACATGGGGGAAATTCTTCTTCAGTAAAAATGTTATTGGAAAATTATTGTAATCATGATTAGAAGAAATTATTTTAATGCAGATTTTTTAACATTTTCTCCTTAATAAAAAACTTACTTGCAGTTATGGCAGCTTGTAAGAATATAATGAGGGACTTTGTTCCAATCATCAATATCTTTTTGCCCTTCACAAAAGTCTCCTCCCTGCTACCCAACAGAATCACAAAATAGATCAGGTTTGAAGGGACCAGAGTGGGTCATCTGGTCTAATCTCTAGACCAGATGTCTGATCTAAGAGCACGTTTCACAGGACTGCATCCAGATGGTTCTTAATATGGAACCTATCTTTTAGATTCACCTCTCACAGTACCAGTGAGAAAGTAATTTTAGGTAGTTGCTTTATTTAATATTTTTAATTATAAGCTGCTATTTTTTAAAAATACAGCTCTGTGTCAAACATGTCATTTGCCTCTGGAATTTGTACTATGGATGTTTTTCATACTTTTCCCAATGATTTGAAATTACATTTTCTACTGCATGGTACATGAGAGAAAAGAAAGAAAAAAAAATGACAGCTGGGCAAATGTCAAAAAGCAGGTTTTATTTTATATGAGACATAACAAGGCAAAGTTGTTGCTATAAAGACCCTGAGGGGAGGGGAGAGTTCTTTAGAAGTACAACTATGCCATCCCATAGTACGAGCTGTAACAGTGAGGAACTGGCTTTTTGGAAACATCTTTATTGAAAGCCAAATAGCAAATGATTATTTTCAAAAGTGCCTTGGTAAAGAGTTCAGGAATCAACAATCCAGACAGAAAACCAGAGGAAATCTGTGGTAGCTTCTGGATTCCCAATGCTTTTTTTGCATTCAGGAAGAGGATAGGTAAAGCAGAACAAGGGGTCAGAAGCTTGAGTGAGAAGGGCATCTTGGCTCTGCATGTCTTTGCTGTGTGGGAGCCAGTTTGCTCTGCCAGTA
This sequence comes from Sakesphorus luctuosus, assembly GCA_013396695.1. NCBI lineage: Eukaryota > Metazoa > Chordata > Aves > Passeriformes > Thamnophilidae > Sakesphorus > Sakesphorus luctuosus. The sequence continues at coordinate 71,131 of VWZD01001165.1, forward strand.
TGAAATGAAGATATTAATTTTTCCTGGCAAAAATTCCAGTTCCAGTGAGGCATAGCTGATTAGTGGTTGCTGTCTGTTCCTATGATGTGTCAGTGAATGCCACAGAATATACTTGTGGAAGACCACAGTGGCACTGAATAAAGCACTTGAGAGGGTTCATTGGAGGGGAACTTATATTAAAATTTTCAACAAAGGGTAGGCTGAAAGAAAAGTTTAAATGAACACCAGGAATATTGTGTGATCCTGAAATTAGTTGGCTCTTTAGGCTTAGTGCATAGAAGTGTTTTACTTTATTGTGCTTACTATGGCAATAATTAGCAGTATTGCTGGCATCATGAGCAGAAAAAAGCTTAGGCTCAATGAACATGGAAAATGAAACCAATTTTCTTTCCGCAAACCCAGTTTCTCAAATGCTCAGAGGAGGAGAAGTGTGTGCCTGATTATTTATCAAACATATGTAATTTATACATCCCTATTTTCCAGGTAAAGTAAAGGTGGCCACCTTTACTGTCCGCCTACATAAAACCAGTAATTAATGTCTTGCAGGATACGTGACATCTCATGACACTGAGTGTCTTTTTATCCCTACATATTATCAGTGCCCTATCCAGCCTCTCTCATCAACCCACTTTGGGATATGGCTCATGCCTTACATAGATGAAAAAAACCCCTCTGTTTATTTACAGTCCATCAACATTTTACAATGGCCTGCCCTTGACTGGCAAATATGTGTCTCTATACATAATATCTACTGATGTAAACAGTACCCAGTTCAACCTAGTCCACTCTCCTTCTTTATCACAAATCCATCATTAATATTTCACATACTTAATTAATCACAAATCTTTTAACTACCCAATCTTCACAGATTGGAGGCTTTAGGGGAGGATCTTTTAGCTTTCAACAATATCCTCCAGTCTGGTATCCTTCAATGAAAGAAGACTGGAATTTTTTTTTCTGCTTAGAGAAAAAGTTTGTTTAGATTTGACTGGATGTGCTAAACCCTTATTTAGGACAACTCTGAGGTGCTGTAAGCAGAGGATACCATTTTTTGCATAATTCAAAAGAATTCCTCCACAAAGCAATTTTTACAAATGTGAAAAACCCTATTAACCCACTCATTATTCACTTACTCACCAGGATACTCTCAGTAGTATTTCTAGAGTTCATCTTCAGCTTTTAAGTGGAATTCACAAATGTGCTTGTTTGCATTTTTACCAATCTCCCCTATTTTTTTGTCTATTGCTGCTACATGCTAATATAGAGGTTTCTGAGTCACAAAAGCTCTACTTGGCTTTTAGCAGGAGATTTCAATAGTGTCTATAGATTTCTAAAGGCAATTTAGAACCCTAACTTATGAGACAGCTGTCTAAAAAATTTCATATTAGCAAGCTTCTAGCATATGGGCTTCTTTTTAACTCCTGGAGTTTGCCTAGAGTTTTATCGGTAAGCCTCCCCCTAGAAGTAATGTAATGTACCTGTGAAAAGTTTGGAGAGAAATCTCTAGTTCAAGAAAGACTTTCAGCACTGAGGGATCTGAAGAAACTCTCAGATATCCACAGTTTAAGGAGTCCTCCAGCAAAATGGCAAACTCCTCTCCCTACTCATCAAAGTTTTTGTCTTGGCATTCTCATTAAATTGTCCATATGGAGTGGTGGCAGAGGAAGGCATCAGCAAAAAGAAATTTAAATTTCAATATAATTGTACTTTTTAGTTGTTTATTTTCAGCTTATCTAGCAAGAGCACTGCAGTACAAGTAGAGGTGTACAAAAGACACCAGGGTATCATGGCCATTCAGAGTGGTTCTTAAGTAGTGAGAAGTCCCCAGTATACTTGGTGATGTGAAAGTGAGTACAATTTCCTAGGTGACAGTGCAAGATATGTTCATGATAACTTGTATATTTCAAAAGAAAAGGAGGTAGTAATGAGTAAATATGCATGATTTATAGTACAGAGTATCCTCTTAATCAGTTACAGAGATCTCCTTACTGTATTTCAAATTGGCAGTTGAAGCAGGAAATTGCCAAATACATACTACTTTGTTGTCATCAGTTTCTCTAAAGGTATTATATTAGATAACAATTATAATTTAAGTATGTGAGCAGTGCTGTGTTCCCATTTTCACTACATTTTTTCTGGAAGATAAACAAAACCGGAGTGGAGGTATTTTCTGAAATGGGGTGCTGTATTTTCTGATTTACACACTAGCAGCCATAGATCTGTGGTGATGAGAGGGGGGTGACACACAATGACTCATTTATTGTTATTGCCCTCGACTAGGACATATGAAGGATGTAAACGTTATTTTGAATAGTTATTCACATAAAATATCCCATAGTTACCACTGACCCCAAACTTTTTGACAACATCCCAGCTTTTTGCATGGGTGTTGCACACTAGTCATGACTGCCCTTTCCTGACCTATGCCTCTGGCAAATGGTCATTTCTGTGGATTTGTGTTTTTACCTAAGTTCTTCTTTTGTTGCAGAGAGGACAAGAAAGCTTTTCTGCCTTGCAGTGCTCTCTGAAGATTGGTTACCTCTGATTGATGGATCTAGTCTCAATTTCCACAGCCAATCACATGCCTATATATGATTCTAAAGACAGCAAGAAATAGTCATTTCAGGGGAAGACAAGACATTTAGCTGAAAAATAGGAAGGCAGAACAAAACTTTTCAACCAGCATAGTTGAAGTTACATGTACTGGAAAAATGAGACTGGTATCCTTAAAGAGTGTATTGCCTGCATATCTGACAATACAGTCAAAAAACATCAGTCATTCCACATGAAGCGTGATTTTTGAACAGTTCAGAATTTAGCAAGGAACTACTAAGGCTGCTGGAGAAAAGAACTAAAGTGGTGCATTGTGCATGCAAAAGAATGTGGGAGGTAGTCATTTAGGAGGACAAGCCCAATTCAGAGAAATAGGAAAAGAACTACTGGGTAAATTTTCAGGAAGGCTGAATTGAATATAGTGATACATTTCATTAGAGAAGACAATACTTATGTCTTCAGATACAGGAGTTGCAGATGGAGAAGGAATTGATAGCAGTGATAATGTTCTGGTAGCCATTATCAGGGTCACCCGAGTTCAAGAACAGGATAAATATGAGCAGCGGATACTCCCTATGCCTTAACAGGCAAATTTCTTCTGAAAACAAGTAGTCAAAACCTAGAGGTTTGGGGCAAGGCAAAATTCACTTAAATTAAGCTGGAAGATTGTCTTGTCAGAGCAGGCAGGAAGGGTGGGCCAGGAAGCATTTCTCAAGCTGTTAAAACATGTGAATAGCGGAGCAAATTCAGCTCTAGGGGGACAATTCACGCTAAAGAAACCCAGAAAAAGGCACAAAAGAGCTGCCCGGATGCATCATATAACAGTCACTAAGATGGGAAAGTATATCATGTACTGCTTTGTGCATCAAATACTAGTAATATGTCTGCCCAATATGAAATTACAAGAAAATTATTCTAAGTCCTAGAAGAGACCAAAACTGCAAGAAGTAGATAGTAATTTGCAGTGATTTTCACTGAATATTCAGTTGTTAACACTTAGTAGTTGTCTTGGTTTGAGCTGGCAAACCGCCAACCCTCCAAGTACAGGGTCAGAGCCTCCCCCCCCACCCAGCACCCAGGAGAGGGAGGAAAGGAGACAAGGGAAAGGGGAAGGAAAAAAAAAACTTCAAACTACATTTAGACTAAAACTACATGTATTTTTACAGAAAGAAAGAGACAATTAGAAGAAAGTACAAATATACACTCACACAAGTCACAAACAGCAAGGAACAATTTCTCACTTCTTAATACATACACAAATCTCACCATTTCAACCCCAAATTATCTTAAGAGACTCAGTCCCCAGAGAACCAGACCCAAGCAGAGAGAGAAGAACCCACAACAAACATTTTACTTCCTGTTATGGGTTTAGCCAGGTGGGCCTAAATTTAGGCTTTAAAACTCAGATTTGGGCCTGAAATTGTCAGCTGCCTTGAGCTGAGCCAGGCTAGCTGGCAGCTGACTTCTTCTAGCCAATGATGTTGTATTTCATACCATCTTACATCATCTCAATNGTTAGTTTCAGCATAAACTAGTTTGGAGTGGTTTTTTCCCTCTCCCTCTTCTTCCCTTTTCACTCTGTCTCGGACAGTTGGCATTTTGCCAGCTCAAACCAAGACACTTCCCAAAACGACTGCTGGGCCACTGCTGGGCCTGGTCCTCCCCATCTCTCCCGGGACTGCTCCATGTGTCTGTCCTCTCAGCAAGACTGCTGTGGGGGGACTGCCTAAGCCACTCCCACACTGATTCTACTTCCTGGGAAAGAATGATGTCGTAATACAGTATAGAATACAATACTACTGGCCAGAAGTCAGCTGGTAGTTCAACCCAGCTCAGATCAGCTGACAGCTTCAGGCCTGATCTAACCTCAAATTTGGGCTCACAAGGGTGAACCCACAACAGTAGTGCAAAATACATGCTCATTTCCAACTTCATATCAAACTCTGCTCATACAAATCACCGTAAAATATTAAACTGAATAAAAATTGGAGATGTTTAGAAGTACTGCAGTCATGCTACAGGAAGGAACTACTTTTTCTGCTTCCGATTGATAATGCCTCTTTCAAGCACTTTGACAAGGTCGGGTTTTAGCAGTCTATGGCAATGATAATTAAGTCATATGTTGCTTAGAATTTGAAATCTCTTCACCATGAACAAGTCATTTTTTATAAAAGTAAGATACTGTTGTGCTGAACAGACATGTTTAAAGTGAGAGGTTTTTCTGGAGGTTTACACACAAGGATAGCTTTTTCAGCAATCCTTTTCATTTGTAAGTAGTTTTTTCTAAGTATCCACTGACATTCCATTTTAAAGTGTTTAGGTAGGGGACATTGGCTTTTCCCAATCTGTAGAGTACTAAGACCATATGAAAGAATATATAAAGACAACGTACATGGCAATTCTTTGAGATTCATGTTGATAATGTGATGAAATTAGCTGAATACTACCCATGTATCAGGATTAAGCATGGTGCTCCAGAAATCACAAATGTAACTCATACTGGTAGTGTAACTGAGAATTATCATACTCACTTTCTCGAAAAGTAGGCATTCAGAAAGCAATGTTGCCTCTACCTGTGATGTTACTGCAAATATCGTCCTACCCCAGCTCTGAAGGGAAATAGTGATAGTTTTACAGAATAACACATGGAAAGCATTATTGGATACCATCTCTTGAGGGCCTTGATAACTGTTTCTCAACACAGAAAGTGTTTTTGTAGCTCAAGGAGATAATGCCACAGTGTGACATCTTCAGAGAGCATCGGGCTGGATTTTAGTGTTAAAGTGGAGTCCTTTTCACAAAATCATGATAATCACGAGTCTCACGGAGATGCTGGTTCAAATGCTAAACTGTTGTTTTCTGTGGTGAACTTTTTCATCTTTCCAGTGTCTCCTTTCACTTAACGATTCAGGTGTCTGCAGCCATCTTAAGCTACTTCAACATTTTATTGTCATTGGCTCACTGCTAATAATATCAGACTCCAAATCATTACTTAGATGGCACACTCCCTGCCATGCAGATCATTTACTCTCAGATCTGACAGATTTCAGTGAAGGCTTAAATCTGTGCTGTTTGAGTCCCCATCAGGAAAGTGGTATAATAACTCCAGCCACCTGGGAGTATGGGCAGCCCTGCAGCTGTAGCCCTGTGAATAGGACACCACCAGAAAAACAGAGACCTCAGCAGAAAAGAAGGCTGTGAGCCAAAGTTGTGTGAGTGTCCTACAAAGACTGCGCATTGGCAAAGCAGGGTACAGGACATCACCACAGCATTAGCAGGTGTCTCTACCAACTCCTGGCCTCAGCACATTGTCCCCATGCAGGGTCACACCACTCTGACACGTCTTCAGGGGAGATGTCTTTTGTCTATGATGGCTTATTTCCCAGTTCTAGAATACATTCCTCTGCTTGGCTCACCAGGTGTCCAACCTGAGGCCTGTCAGCATGCAGGAGAGGGAGGTAGCAAGGACTGGCACCTTGACAGAGAGAGGGAATCATCAGGGAGGTACAGGAGAAAGACATTCCCACTTGTCATCTGTGCTAAAGGGGGTAGCTTAAGGAGAAAAAGGAGCGATTGGGTAAAAGAACACCAAACATGACTTTCAAGGAATGCAGCTGCAGAGAGTCATCCAGGGGAAAGCTGAACACTTGCAGAGGTGGCAGAGCTGGTTGCAGCACTCCCACCTCTGGCATCTGCAGCTCCCACTCCAGCCATATTTGTCCCTTGGAAGGGCAACTGAGCTGAGGCTGCCAGCACTCAGGAGGAAAACAAAGCAATTGGCAGACTATATGACAGGACTTTTTGGTCTGAAAGGCATGGGAGATTTCAGACATATGAGACACAACAGCTATACAAAATAATTTCCTTTGTGCTTCTGCTCCTGCCAAAGCTCTAAGTATTTTGTGAATGAGTTCTGTTAGCTACTCGCACATATTTCAGTGAAGGAATTCTTATTTCCTCTCTTTACTTAGCACACTGTCCCCTTTGCATTGGCTGAGCAAAGTACAGTAAAAAAAGCTCATAAAATAGATCTCTTCCATCTTTTTTATAGGAGTATGATGGTAGATTCATAGAATTAACACCACTTTCTCTAGTCAAACAGAAAGGATTCACCAACGTTATCTCTAGGATTTTTTTTAAAACGTTCGCTTAGTGTGGCGTTTTTTTTCTGGAACACACACAAGACTATAGTTGTCATTAATGATAGAATGACCATATGATCTTCTGTTGTATCTTTAAGCCAATTTTTTAAAAAGTCATAAATTAAGCTACTGCATATTATTGGGGGGGTCTTGTGACTATGTTGCTGTGAATCATTGTCTTGCAGTTACAGAATGAAAGCCTTTGGCAGCCCCTCACATATACACAAGGACAGTGTCAGTAACTTGTGGAGCTCAATTCTGTTCACAGAAGTGCAATTTATATACGCAAAATTCTTTGAAGGTCAAACCTTTCCAAGGAAATATTAAACTAGTGTTTTGTGAATGTTATTTCATATTCATAACAGTATTTGGATGTGGTATTGTTATTTCTAGCTGAATGGTCTTAGGAATTACATATTCTAAAATGTGTAGACCTGGATTATGTATACAGATCATATTTATTAGAAAGAAAATAATTTTCACAGCAATGAATGAGAATATTTTGTTTCTTTCTTAGGCAGTGGATGCTTTTATAGTGTAATTATTTCATTTTTCAACATGGTAAATTGATGGGGTTTTCCAACCATTTTTCACAAGCTGATGAGCTTGAAAATGCAAAAGGCTTCAGAGTGGAACTTCAGCAGCAGTGGTAGAAGAGTCAGGAAAACAGTAGATTCCTATAAGCATGGGCAAAAAGCCTCAGAAAAAGTTCCTTTCTATCTTCTTAAAATACTAGTACACAATTTATCTAACTTCTTCAAGCATTTACCCATGAAGCTAAGCTTGAAAAGACTTGTTCATTGACCATACTCTGAATGATCCATTTGTTCTTTCCAAAGTTTGCCAGTACCAGAACTACCTCTTCTAGATTTTCAGATTTTTGTGGGGAAAGATAGCTCTCTGAAAATGCAAATGTGTGCCCTAATGGAGTGTTCCTGTGACTGCAGAGGCTGCTATTCTTAGAAGGAATTGTCTAGTCTCCATCACACACTTCCAGGGCTCCAGTTGCTTCCCATGCTTTAATGGAAAATTCCAGTGCACTGACCTGGTACTGACTTCTTGCAGTGAAAATACAATGAGACCCATTCTGTTGTCCTGGACATTATGCACATAAATGTCCTGTTGACTGAGAGGAGAAGAAACCCCTTTAGCCTTAGGCTGCCAAGACTCCTTTGCATGCTTACAGCCTCTTTATGTGAACTCCCTTTCCCCTTCTTTGTTCCTTCCCCCTTGCAGCATACCTAGCATTTCTCATTTTAAAGGATTCACAAATCCCACCTTTTTTCCTGTCATTTAGTTTCATCTCCCCATAACTTGAGTAGGGGTATACTTTTTATTTTAATGTGGTTGGTATTCACTCTTCAATCATTCTGCCCACTTGCCCCATCCGACTCTCCAGGTGGCTTTGATGAAAGTGATAAATGAGGTGCTCTGAAATCATCTGTTTTATATTAATAGATATGCCTGGTAATTGAGAGACAACATGGTTAATCTAAATCAGAATTCATAAAAAGTGCAGACAAAATATGAAATTCCAGAGTAGCAATTCAGTGAGACCCCATAGTTCCCAACAAGTGACATTCAAAACTGACATGATGTTTCAAATAATTGCTCATTTTATTCTATACTCTTGCCTTCTATAACTTCTAGATGTTACATTATTTAGATATCATACCAGTAACACTACATCAAAGCAACACAATCTGTCACTACAACACAATCTGATATGTTAATGAGCTTCTCTCAAGCTCCTTATTTCTAAAAAAAAAAAAAAACACCAAAAAACACAGCAAGTCTGGACTTATTTAAGGCAAGGAGACAAGAATTGCACATTTGAATTCTTTCACTGTGATTCCTCAAATTTATAATCTTGAGTTTTGTTATAGCAGAAGTTTTATCTGAGGGGCAGAAACAAGCATATAATATAGTTTTTAAAAGAATTTGATCTAGAGCTCTCAAAAGCACAGATAAGTTTCCCTATTGTCTTCAGTGACTTTGGATCCAATTTCCAAGAAGGTATTAAACCTAGAAACTTTTTTTTTATGCTAAATAATAACACCATAAATTAAAATAATATTTGGATCACTTGTGGCAGTGGATTGCTTCTTTGGCAAATAGTAATATATTTGTAAGAATAAAGTAGTAATCAGTAATTTATTCTTTGAACAATTCAGACACAGTAGGAGCATTAGTTTTATTTTAAATGTGATGACAATTTTGTTAAAACATCTTGTTTGGTTGGTTTGTCATACTATAATAAAATACCTAGTAAAATGTAATATAATATTGTAATACAAAAAGTTGTATAATGTAATCATTTAGTGTTTATTTTATTATGTGTACCTTCTACTCAGAGGGTTGGCATTATTGTTCCTAACAGTGATGGATACAAGCAGATCATGCCCTATGACCTCTACCATCCTCTTCCTCGGTACGTAAAACAGTCAATCAGAGGCTAGTCTTAACAAATACATTTTTTTTTCTCTTCTCTGCATTTCTAGATGGATTTCAAACTAAGTTAGCAGATGCTGCTTTTCTCTTGTTCTGTACTCCTAACGAAT